>OY720189.1:600000-1050000 GCA_963082885.1 Parascotia fuliginaria | reverse complement strand
TATGTATACGCTGGGGTGTATAATTACTGTACCTATACATATTCTATATTCTATTTAGCATACTTTCAACACTCTCATAGTCTAATCCTCTAAGCCAGGTAAGTATAACATTTTTAAAATTATTGTTTGAATATTTTTTAATATTCTGAATGTTACCACATTTATTTACTTTGTTGTACAGGTGTGGAGCCATTGCATCAAAATGTTTTTCAGCAAATTTGCTACGGACTCGAGGCGCTCTCTGTCGATAATCCCTCACGAAAACCAAACTGATTATCGTGAACACGTATATATTTGCTAAGTTGAGTGTCAAGCACACCATCAAACACCTTAGATATGACAGTGGCAAGTGATATTGGTCTGTAGTTGTTTTTATCCCCCATATCCCCTGTTTTATTTTTAACTATAGGCACCACTATTGTCTTAATCATATCATCTGGCAAGTAGGAATGACTTAAACAGAACCCAAAAAGCATAGCCAACACTCTCGGTAAATGGGGACCAGCATATTGAAGATGCTCAATACTCAGACCGTCATGACCTGGAGACTTGCCTCGAGTTGTTGTTTTTATTAGTTTTGCTATCATGCTGGCTGAGATTCTAGTTTCCAGTTCCTTCCGCTCCTCAATATTGAGCATCCCCTCACAGGGGCCTAAAGGCGATTGCACACTAAACTGGTCAACAAAACTGTCGGCTATGCGCCTCGCATCGCTCTCGCCATCAATACAACAGGGAGGCCAGGTTTGCCCTTTAATCTATTTGTGCTTTTCCAAAAGGATCGAAAATCGCGCTTAGAATGCTGTGACGCAAGATTATTCATCTTAATTTGTGTCTCATTGTCTTGACACCACTTTAAACGAGACTTAAAAATTTTTCTAGCTTCACGCATTCCCTCGTGAATCGGACCTGACATAGGTTTGCCATGATCAAGCCAGGAAAGAAACTTTTGCCGAGCCGCCCTGTGTACGCCACTCACATGCCTATTCCAGCCCACGACTACTGCCCTTTTCCCTTGAGACCCCCTAGATATGGTCTCGGTAGCCGACTCGCACAAAGCATTGACAATGTCGCTATATATCTTGTCGACAGTGCGTATGTGATTCAGGTCATTACAAGACCGTCCACAACATTCTCTAAAGTCATCTGGTAAATTAATAAGTCGCAATTTTGCATGACATAATTTGCTGTAAGCTTGTATTTGTTGCTGACTTCGTCCTCCCCAGATAACTGGATTTTTTCCTAAATTAACATTTATCTGCTGAGTTTTATTTTGACCAAGATTACATTCAATAACTAAAGGAAAGTGGTCAGACCACATAACATCGTATTTTACATGGGCGTGCACTACTGAAGGCATGGCTGCCTTAGTAACTAAACAATGATCCAGCCATCTCTTAGATCCATGAGCATCACTAATAAACGTGTATGTGTCTGACCCGATACCTAACAAATGAGTATCGATACATGTCCATTGTTGCTCTGCACAGAACATTGAGAGTTCGTTATAAAAACATTCATTTGGGTGCGAATTAAAATCCCCCAGAATATAACAATATTCCAAGTCACAACTGTCAATAATTGCACTTACCGAGCCAAGACAATCCGAAAATTCTACCAAATTCGTCACTTCATCAGTCGGCATATACACGCATATCACTAAAATTGTTTTATCACTTAGCGCAATTTTCACAGCACACACACGCGGATTTTGACTCTGTATAACTGACACATTACCAAACATGCTTTTTCGCCATAGAAGAGCCACACCGCCATACGGCCTCCCACGAATCAGCTTTCTCTCTGTATCCATTCCTGACGTACCAGTGTAGCTAAATTCACTGCTAATAGTGTCCAAGTAGTCCAGCTCATCCGTTCTCAGCCAGGTCTCCTGAAGCGCAATTATATCGGCACTCCTACATAGGTCTCGTATGTGATAATAATAATAATAACATAATAATAATAATAATAATAATAATAATAATATCATTTATTTCTCAGTATATGGTACATTGAGGTCTTACAAAAACATTGATTCACATACACTACCATTGCTGGTGTAGAAACATTAATTATTTAAACTAAATATGCATCAAAATCGTGAATTTTTTTGTGTTATAATATTAAATTATGATTATTGTTTACAATTTAAATGTGAAATTTATATTCATCATTAATGTACTTATTATATATATTAAACTATATTTATAATAGTGGTAATGCTAAAATATTAATTACAATGTCAAGATATTAATTACAATGTCAAAATATTAATTCCGATGTCAAAATATAAATTATAATGTCAAATATTATTTTTAAAGAGATAATGACAAAGTATTATTTATAGTGTAGAAAATTATTAATAACAATGTCAGAAATATTAATTGTAATGCTAAAATATTAATTACAAATTTTAATGATTAATTGTAACATCATAATATTAATATAAGAATAATAGTTTTCATAATGTCAAAATGTATGATTAAGAAACTCGTTTACAGAATAAAAGCACTTGTCTAAAAGCCAAGAAAACATTTTACTTTTAAACTTGTTAATAGTCATTATTCTAATATCTGATGGTAATTTATTATATATTTTAATTGCCATACAATAGACATTTCTGCTAGATAAATGTAATCTTTGTGGAGGCACAAGCAATTTACCAGGATATTTCTTGGTTAGTCTTACAGAGACTTGTTCGTTTAATGGGAACAGATGTGGGTATTTCTTTACAAATAAAGTTATTTCCAAAATGTACAGGCAAGGCAGTGGAAGTATTTTTAATTTCTTAAATAATGGCCTGCAATGGTCTAAATAGTCTGCTCCACATATAGCTCTGATACACTTTTTTTGTACAACAAAAGCTTTTTCTACATCTACTGAGTTACCCCATAGGACTAAACCGTAACGCAATACCGATGAAACATACCCATGATACGCACTTAGAGCTGTTTTTTTACCAGATACTAGGCTAAGCTTTCGGAGGGCGTATACAAACTTATCGAGTTTGTTACACACTCTTTCTACATGTTCTCTCCAGTCTAATTTATAGTCAATTACTATACCTAAAAATAAAGCCGATCGTCCAGGTCGTATAATTGAATTATTGTGTCGTATTATTGTTGGTATTATAGACGCGTTATGAGTTTGGAACTGAATCAATTTTGTTTTATCAATATTCACTTGTAGATTATTCTTGACCAACCATTTCATTGCATTTTTTATTTCATTGTTAGTGTCGGTTTCTATATCAGTTTTATTTATGCATCTTATTATTAATGTAGTATCGTCAGCAAATTGAATACATTCATGTTTCAGATACTTATTTAGGTCATTTATATACAATATAAATAGTAATGGGCCCAGTATACTTCCCTGTGGGACGCCAGAATTGTTAATTTTTGACTCTGAATAGTATGTAGTCCTTATATTATTTTCGATTTTAGTAATTATCGTTTTCTGTTGCCGGTTTGATAAATAGCTATTAAGCCAATCATAGGCCCTGCCCCTTATGCCGTATTTTTCTAACTTACAGAGCAGTCGTTTATGTGAGACAAAATCAAACGCTTTGCTCATGTCTAAGAAAACTGATAAGAGTAGTCATTTTTTGATTAAGAGATTCAGTGATTAATTTTACTAAAGAAAAGCAAGCCAGTGTTGTTGAACTAAACTTTCTAAAACCAAATTGATTGTCAACAATTATATTGTGTTTATTTAGAAAGCTGCTTATTTTGTTATGCATTGCCTTCTCAAAAATTTTAGCAAAAATTGGTATGAGTGTAATGGGCCTATAGTTACTGATCTACCGAACGTTTCACGTTTTTACAATTAAATGTGATAAGATTGCAAGTTGTACTATTCATTTACTGTTTTTTATTAAGCCGCTTGCAGCATCAATAGCAGAAGGTCTGTAATGTACAAATTTGCGAAATATTACACCCTCTGGCCATAATTTGTCATCAAGAAATACTTGCACTTTCGATTGAGCTACAAAGAATTTATAAGCATCATGTGTAGATTGGCGTTTTATATTTATTTTCTCTAACTTAACATTTACTTGTGTCTTTCTTAAAATATAATTTGTTATACTGTCTCTGTGGTACTTTTGTGAATATTTGATATAAATATAGGAACATTTCTTTCCGCAGCTCGAAAGTTTCCCACTAAATCATTCGCTATTCCCATTACTCCAGAAAGCCGATTATTATAACGTTTTTTACTAGTAACTTGTGTCCATCCTTCTTCAACAACTGCATTTGTTTTAGAAGAGTTTTCTGCACCATATGTCAATGTTTGTTTACATTTCTCGCCTAACGGCGGCTGACTGATAGCAAACCGGTTTGTTATTTGCAAAGAAGACGGCAGCGGCGACGTCGAGCTTGAATGTGTATTATGTTCAATATCACTCGCCGTTGCCAGTTCGTGCATTACACGACTGTCTGTGCCGATGGCACTCGTAACGTCGCTGGTGCCGACATTCGCACTACTCGCAAATAAAATATTATCATTTTCATTTGCGCTTATTACACATCTGGTAATTGACGATTCCTTATCCATTGAATTATGACATCCCTGAGATCCAATCTGATAAGTTTCACCACCTTCCGACATGCATGCCGCACCTCTTCGCGTATTCACATTACAATGTGCGGGTGGAGTCCGTAGATTAGATTTTTGCATTTCTATTTTAAAATCATCTAATTGACTCACAGTAATGTATGTATTTTTGATGTTTTTAACCTCTTCTTGAAGTAATAGGATCTTTTTCAATAGGTCGGACACGTCTAAGTGATCAAATGTTATTTAATGATATACAGATGGTTGGTCCTACCGTCCAAGACGATTTATTGTCTATACTTCTTAGATTACGATTATATAAATATATATTATCAGCAGACGTAGAAAAGATGTATAGGCAAATAGTTGTCCATCCATCTGACAGACATTTACAAAAAATTCTTTGGCGTAGTTCTCAATGTGACTCTGTGAGGATGTATAATTTAAATATCAAATCAAATCAATCAAATCAAATCAAAATCATTTATTTGCGTGAGATGGGTACATGTAAGTTGTTTTATATATATAACTAGCTGTGCCCGCGACTTCGTCCGCGTGGAATAGTGATTTTGGGCAGCATTTTTTGAATATATCTTTTGGTTTGTTTTGAATTATAAACATCTTCGTTTAGGTGAATAAGAAAAATCTTTACAGTAAATGCTTCTCTATCTACGATATTAGACGTATAGCCATCGCGGATCAAAGCCATACAGGCTGCTAGGATTACTTACACGTGGCAAATCCACATAAAGCTGACCATGCGAAAAACAGTTAATATTTAGATCCACACTCATTAATTGTCATCGCGAAACATAGGCTCACTGGAAACTGAACTCGTTTAAAACTAAACGGGAAATTGTTTGGAATGAAAGGAATCCGAGGAATAAAAACGCTGTAAGTTTTTTTTTTATATTAGCCTGCCAAAGTGCCTCTACTCTGGCTGATGGTAAGCAGTCAGTGGAATTCAGAAGTAGTGGACACCATTCCAAAAGCCAAACTACTGGTATGGTGGCCTCCACTATGGCGGCTTAGTGAGATGCTTCTTCACGCCTCGCTTAAAAGTCCCAGGATGAAAATTTGGTGAGAACACATGCGCTGGTAAAGAGTTCCAGGCTTTAATTGAGCGACAAAAGTATAAAGCGCTGAACCGTTTGGTTCGAGACCCTTTAGATTGCACTGTGAAAGGGTAGCACTTCAGTCCCGCACGTGTCGTTCTGGATAAAAAGATAGAGGGTAGAATTAATTTAAAGAGCTGTTGAGAAAACTCTCCGTGGTAAAGGCGATAGAAGACGGCCGTTGAGGAGGCGATGTCTCTTCGCAGCTGTAAAGGCTCAAGGGTCTTAGGCCTCCGGGCTTCCATGATACGGACTGCTCGCAAAAGGCCGCCGTATCGTCTCGAAAATGGTCGCCGGGTTCCACTATCCGGTCACCAACCTGCACGACGAACCACTCCGAGATTATGCGCAACCTGGTGGGGCAGTCTCTTTTTTTTTGGTTAGGTCTAATTGAGTCCTTGTACAATGCCGCGGGCGGCCAGCGGCACCACCGTTTATACGGATCTCCCTGGCCGGCGGGTTGACCCACACCACCCACACAATGACTCCGCGAATACTCAGCTGGTCCCACACATGCTGCGAGGTCAACGCCATCTAGACCCAAAGTAAGCATATTATATGCTTGTATTATGGGTTCTAGAATACGGATAAACATAATTAAATACTTTTATTTTTGTAAATAGATACATAAAAACACCCAGACCAATACAAATAGACATGTTCATGCTACAAATATTTGCACTGAGCGGGAATCGAACCCGCGACCTCACAGTCCATACACAGTACCACCGAAATACAGAGGCAGTCGATTTCCCCCTGACTTTCCCCTCCCTTTCCCCTGACTTCTCCCCTTCTCTCTAACTACCCCCGCACTTTCCCCTCACTTCTCACTTCTCCCTTCCTTTCCTCTTCCTCCCCCCCCTTCCCCCTCCCTCCAAATTTCAAGTCGCCAACTTCAAAAGCAAAGATCTTTCCATACAATATTTCATCCCTTATTTCACTCCTATAAATCCAACCCAGTAAAAAAAAAATTATGAGCGTATTTTTTATTTAAATAAAAGTATTCCAAAGCAAAATTTCAAAGCTGTAACTTAAAAAATTGAAGACGTTTCATACAATCGATTTCAACCCTTTTTCATACACTTAAGGGTTAAATTTTTAATAACCCTTTCTTTGTACACTTCTAGACATTAAGACAAACACACCCTCCAAATTTCAAGTCGCTACGACCAGCGGTTTAGGCTTTACGTTGTCTGTCAGTCAGTCAGTCAGTCAGGACAAAGCCTTTTATAATATGTATGGATGCATGGATTAGACGTATAGCCATCAGGGATCAAAGCATACAGACTGCTAGTAATGCTAACATGTGATAGAGCCACATAAAGCTGACCGAAAAACAGCTAATACTTAGATCCACACCCACAACTTTTAGTGTCTTACCTTTACTTTAATTACTTAATTATATAATTACTTTAATTAGTCATCGCAAAACATAGGCTCACTGGAAACTGGACTCGTTTAAAACTAAATGAAAGACTGTTTAGAATGACAGGAATCCGAGGAATAAAAACACTATCAGCTATTCTGCAACCTGTTAAAATATCTACTTCTATAAGATTTCGTAGTAAATTAACGAATGTTCGATGTGATTCTTTAAATTGGCATAACTTTTTTATTTATGAACCGATTGACATGAAACAAACACTAAATGTTAAGTGAAGCTTACCACAATATATTAGTGAAAACCATTTTTAAATAGGATAAGTCGTTTCTGAGATTAGCGTGCACAAACGCACAGACAAACAGACAAACAGACAAACAGACAAAAATTTTAAAAATCATTGTTTTGGGTTCTATTTGCGTTGATATAGGTCCCAATAGTATTTTTTCTCATATATCTTCCATGTACAGACAGCGATCGGTTACATTTTTGTTATATGTATAGATAGTAGTATCACCATATTCGGCTGAATAGCATGCAAAAATAATAAAAGTAAGTTCATTCACCTGATTAAATCTTAATAAATTTATGAAATACAATACAATTTTATTTTATTATGTATTATGATTAATGTCACATTGAGAATAAAATTAATAAACAATAAGTCAAAAGGAGAATAAGTTAAGTCAATTGTGATTATGTCAATGTCATTTTTTGAACTTACTTAAAGCACAAAAGAGAATTTTCACAATTAATTTAATTTGTCAACCAAAGCGTGAGAGTATGTCAGAGGAGGATAATTATATAAACAAAAAATAAGTTAACATTACATATTCATTAAGACATTATTAAATATCATCATTACACAGTCATAGTAATTATAAATGCTTATCTGTTAAATATTCCTTAATAGTGTAGTACCCCTTGGTTAGTAATAAGCGTTTTACTTTGTTTTTAAACAAGTACACATCAGTAATTTCCAGTATCGAAATTGGTAGTTTGTTTTATATACGTGGAATCATGCAGAGTATACTATTGTTAAATAGCCTGGTTTTATTCTTTGGTATGTGTATTCTTAAGTTATGCCTACGACTATTTAACTTTTTAAACATGTTTATGTTTTTTCTGACAAACATCACTACTTCCAAAATGTATATACATGAAAGGGTAAGTACTGTGAGCTTTAAGAAATAGGGTCTACAACTATCTGTTTGTTTTAAATTACAAATAGCTCTTATGCACCTTTTTTGGGCTATGAATGGTGCTTCTTTATTTGTAGCGTTGCCCCAGAACATAATTCCATACCTTAAGAGTGGTGCAATATGACCATGATATGCCATTAGAACCGTCGACGTACTTGCTTTATTAGACAAAACGCGCAGGGCATATGCAAACTGGTATACTTTCGAACAAAGTGATTCGATATGTGTATTCCAATTTAAAGTAGAATAATAATAATAATAATAATAATAATAATAATAATAATAATAATAATAATAATAATATTTTTATTGCCATACATACATTTGGTAAATTAACACACATAGGTACATATTACATATGACAGTAGGGCAAAGGGGATGGTCTCAGCTGTATGCTGATAAGGATAGGTGCTTATACAGCGCTGGTTTTCAGACCATTCCACTTGCTCGTCCTTGGCTGTAAGTCGAACGAGACCCAGTTGCAAGTGGGTTGTTCCAATGTACACATTTACAATTAGGCTATACTTTATTATTTTTTTAAATTAGGTATATTACTATATTTATAATTACAAACTGTTACTATTTATTAACATTTACTAGGACTTTTTGTGTTGCCGTACGGACGTTTTATGTGTGTAGATGTGTGTATACTGAGTGTGTATGTAGTATGATAGTGATGTAAGTTATGTGAGTTTGGTAGATGAGCTTAGGAGATGAATGTATGTTGACTATCCTGCTCTAAAGGTTGCTTCGAGTACTAGTCTGTTACGCTCCAGCAAAAGTGCCCTATATTTGCCCTTAAATAATTCAAAGCTTACCTTACTCCTTAAGGGAGGAGGAATGTTATTCCATATTTTTGCCGCAGTGTATTTAAAGCAACCCTTGTAACCTGCGGTCTTGTGTTTCGGAATACTTAGGGTTAGTAAGGATTTACTGCGAGTGTTAATGTAGTGAGTGTCCTTTGTCCAAGCCAGCTTTTCGAAGAGGTATTTTGGATTTTTAGTCCAAACTACTTTCTGAACTGTGCAGGCAAAGTGCAATTCCCTTCTTGCTTTCATGTTTAATATTTTGTTTCTTACGAGGAATGGCGTAACGTGTTCTCTTCTGGATATGTTAAAACAAAATCTGGCGCATGCGTTCTGTACTCTTTGTATAGCATTTTCAGTTTTAGCAAACAGTCTTGGTCCATATACATTACAGCAGTAATTAAAGGGTGACAGAACCAGTAAGTCGCATAACAATGTGCGTACCTCTTCAGAAACGTTATTCCTAATACCATAAAGGATCCTTAACTTATAAAAACTTGTTCTGATTTTTTCGTTTATGTGCTTTATAAACCTCATCTCGCTGTCTAGCATAAGCCCCAAAACTCTAGCCTCGTTCTCGATAGGAATATTTATATTATTGATTGACAGTCTGGGGTCGTGAAATTTAACTTTCGTGATTTGGGCTGTGGTACCCAGTATCAACATTTTAGATTTGGCGGGGTTCAGTACCAATGAGTTTTGTTCAGCCCAACAAAAGATGCTGTTTTGGTCACTATTAATTAAACTTAACGACTCCACAGTGTCATCGGGATGGAACGAGTAATATATTTGAGTATTATCAGCGTAAAGGTGATACTTACAGTGTTTTATATGTTTCGGTAGATCCGCCGTGTAGATGGAAAACAACAGAGGACTTAGGATAGAGCCCTGTGGCGTACCACTAATTAGTTTGACGGTATTGGAAACAGTTTTTGTGCCGTTCTGGGATACTGTCTCCACATATTGTTCTCTATCCGTTAAGTACGATTGTACCCACTTGCAGGCGTCATCAGAGAAACCATAGTGTGCGAGCTTTGCGATAAGCATTTCATGATTTAGACAGTCAAATGCACGACTGAAATCTAGTAATACTAAAATACTACTGAGTCCAGAGTCTGAGGCCGCTAGGATGTCGTCAGTAACGTTCATAAGGGCAGTTTCTGTACCGTGTTCTTTCCTAAGCCCTGACTGATAACTAGGAATTATCTTTTCCTCGAATACAAACTTTTCTACCTGATGGAGTACTGTTCTCTCCAAAACCTTAGACAAAACAGGTAGAATGCTAATTGGTCTCAGATCTCTAAGGTCTTCCACTGTCTGGGCTTTAGGTATAGGTCTAACAAGAGCACGCTTCCACGCCTCCGGAAAAATATTGGACTGTATGGAATGGTTTATTATAGCCGTTATTCCCGGTAGACTCTCAGGTAGAGTAAGCTTTATCATACCAGCCGTAATAAGGTCGTGCCCTGCTGCATTACTGTGAATGCCCATGATGAGTTTGTTCACCGCGTTCTGAGACGTAGGTACAAGTGTAAAAACCCTGTTAGTTGCTTTGGTTGTTTTAAAAAAGTTTAACTGTTCACTGTCAATTATTGTGTTACCAGGTAAAGTTAAAAAGTGACTATTTATTAAGTTAGGATTGTTCAATTGATCAGGAATCTGTTTCTTGTTTGTGAAAAAGCTTAATGTTTTTTATGTACTTCCACATCTTTTTGGGCTGGTGTCTATGGTTGTTAACGTAATGAGTGAAGTATGCTTTTTTTTCTCTAGCAATGGCTCCTGTAACTAGATTTTTAAGACTATTATAATATACTTTGGAAGACGAAGTCTTGTTTTTTATAGCTTTGTTCAAGGCTTTGTTTCTCAAAGTCATCATGAATCTTATTGTGTCAGTTATCCACGGCTTGGGAAGCTCCCTAATTAATTTCCGTTTAATCGGAGCATGTTTATAAAAAAATGTGACTTATGTTTTCATTTAACTGAGTAATCATGCTCTGGGAGTCTATCTTTTGTAAGATATCATCCCACCTAATCGCTTTTAGATCGTCCTGGAAATAAGTCCAATCGATATTTCTAATGGCGCGGCTTTCCACAATTCTAGGTGTAGGCTTAGGTTTTTTAAAGGAAAATTCGCCCAATACTAATGCATGGTCACTTAAGCATGTATTGTGTACCACGGATGTACTTCTACACTTTTCAGAGAAATTTGTGATTATCAGATCTAGAAGACTCTCTGTACTATCAGTTATCTTAGTCGGCTCCTTTACCAACTGTTCAAGATTCAACTGAGTACAGAACACCTGGATCTCTCTCGATTTAGGATTATCAGGCTTAAGTAAATCTATATTAAAATCGGTTAAAAGAGAAACGTACTCATAGCTAGCAAAGGAACTGAAAGATTCGTAAAGAGCTTCCATAGCCATAGACAAGGAGACACTTTCAGGTCTATAAGCTGTACCTATGGCTAATCTAGTGCCCCCGGGCAGAGCGAGTTCTAACCACATCTGCTCTAGCGGTGATGAAGGGTGTGGTCTTATCTTTACACTCAAATTTTTACGAATATAAAAACCGACACCGCCGCCTCTCTTATCATTTTTACGTGCTCTATGTTTAAAAGTATATCCTGGAATTATGGGTGCCATCGAGTCATTGCCTTCCTGTAGCCAAGTTTCGTTTAGTGCTAGTACGTCAGGCTTATAATTTAGCACAGTAGCTTCCAACTCATCCTTACCTGTATTAAGTGAACGAGCGTTTAAAAGACCGAGTTTTAAATGAAATCTTGCTGTATTAGCCATTTCTAAGCATTTTATAGATCATAGTGTTATTAACCATAGGTAATAGTGTCTGAAATGTATAGTGTAACTGTAAAGTGTAATGTTTGTTTGTGTAGTCTCGTCCTATATATATGCACGGTTCTAATATTATTACAGATATAATAGAACTACAGATTTTAATTTTGACTTTAAATGAGCAGGCATAAATTGTAACATTTACTGATAGTTTTACTAGTGATAAGCTTAACAAAAGTAGTACTGTAGGGGCATTTATAACACGTACAAAATTAATTGATATTAGTTTATGTAACATAATTAATAGTAAATAATAATTAATTTTCCTTTGTATAAAAAATGTTTAAAATCATTTTCACTACGGACACGAAATGTCTTTTCACCATCACCTTTTTTAACCAATACATTTCTCTCTCGGGTCCAAGCGTATTTCCATTTTTCCTGTTTGCAGAGCTCTCGAGCCTTTATAAAAAGATGTCGGTTCTCCTTAGCCAGCCTCTCATTGATATAAAGAGGTCGTGAAGCTCCCGCCAGCTGAAGATCACCTGTCGTTATACCTCGGCGGATGCGCGCCTCCCGTAGCACTGTCTCGTGCACGCTGCGCCTGGTCACACGTAGCACAATAGGTCGTGGTCGCTGATTATCAATCTGCCCAACGCCTATCGGGCCTACTCTGTAAGCCTCCACAATATCCCGTTCGTCGACGTTTACTCCGATCTTATTCATTAATATTCCGACAATGTGCGGAATATTTTCACCTTTAAGCTCTGTCACTCCGCAAATCTCAAGGTCATTTCGCAAGGAACGCTGGTCCCTTTGTTGTAATTCCTGCTTCAAAGTACTTATTTCCATTTTCAGGTCTTCTTTTTCTTTACAGATCATTTCCAGGGCAGCAAGCCTGGCTTCCTGGTGTTCCAATGTAGCAGCAAAATCGTTAATTTTAGTGGTGCAATCTTGATACATAACACGCAACTCCTTCATCTCGCTTTTGACTTCTTCACGAAAACATCCAAATTCTTTTCTGAAGCTGTTCATTTCTGCCCTCAGAGCACGCAGCTCTGCAGTAACAAGCTTTTGCTGATTATCGCTAGAGTCTGTACTTTCGTCTTGCGCTTTTTGGTCTTCTAGTTTTTTTAAAGGTGTGTTAGTGTTATCCTTCCGCGGCACATTTATCGTGCAACCCGGACATAACCATTGAGGTGTTTCGTTTGTTGTTAAATTGACGCATTGCCGATGAAACATCGTTTTACATTTCGAACAGACAGCGCCACCTGATAAAAACTTGCCGCAACCACCACAATTCTTCATATTGATTGAATATGAATCGATTTGCCTGAACTTATTATATTGATAGTAGTAGCAGCCGTCGTCGTAAGATGGCGTTGCAAAGAAAAAAAAATCGTCAATTTCTCTCACTAGATGGCGCTGTATACTAGAACTACACTCGTCGATAATCTTTAAATTGATAACGAAATAAAATTTATAGAATGTTTATGTACAATGTAAATTTAGCACTCACGTTCTCTAGGATCGTTGTCTCAACCAAAATTTCTTTACGTCTTATTCTTGCAAATGAGTAACGATTTGTTGGGTGTCTATCAAATAAGTGACGAGACTTGCTTCTAGATGGCGCTTTACGATATAATTGTGTTGGATGATTCGAAAAAATTGATTGTATTTTGGTTATTATACAATTTTTTTGTGGCTTATTGATTCGAATGTTTGATTACACTTATCACTATTGTTTATTATGTAAATTTCATGTACGCTTTACAAAAGTTTCACATTCACAGTATTTTATAGTACTAATAACTGTCACTTAGTTCGAAAGTTTTTTACTGTACTAAAGTTTTTTAGCACTATTTTTTATGTTTTTTAATAATCACCGTGTTTTTAGAGTCCTTTTTTTTACACGTTATTTTGTTTTAGTCACTAAATAATCACAATACTATTTAAATTACTATGAAATATACGGAGTCAATGTTTACCGTGGCACATCAGCGCCCTCTCTCCAGATGAACTTCAGAATCCAGATGAACACCTAAAAACTTAGTTACTTCTACTTGTTCAATTTTCACGTCATAGTAAGTAATGTCCATATCAATTAACTTGTTTATTCTATTACGAAATGTCATGTAATTAGTTTTACTAAGATTAATTTTTAAATTGTTTGATGTCAACCATTCAATAATATTGGTCAATGTAGAGTTTATGTCAAGTTGTAAGCAGGTTCGGTTAGCACCATTAAAGATAATTGTACTATCATCAGCAAATAGTATTGACTTATGTTCAGTCACCTTGGGCAAATCATTTATATAAATAATAAATAAAAGTGGGCCTAGTACGCTGCCCTGTGGAACACCAAACATAACATTGCTGTAGTCAGACACATAATTTGTTTCCGTTTTTACTAAAGGACATATTCTAGTGATTTGTGTTGATTGTAATCTGTCACTTAAGTAGGATTTTATTAGGCTTAGTACATTCCCACGAACTCCATAGGCATACGGCTTGTTTAGCAATCTATTGTGATCAACGTGGTCAAAAGCCTTAGTTAAGTCCATAAAAAGTGCACATGGTTGGTTACCTCTATCTATATTAGTAGCTACTGTTTGTAGAAAATCGTAAATAGCCAAATTGATGCTTTTATTTTTTCTGAAGCCAACTTGCTCATAACAAAATAGATTATTGGTGTCAAAAAAAATTGTAAATCGCTTCATAAATTACTTTTTCAAAAATTTTTGACATTACAGGAACAAGTGCTATTGGTCTATAGCAACTCATGTCATGCTTATCATTTTTTTTTAATAGAGGTTTAATTATAGTCAACTTTAGTTTTTTAGGAAAGACACCATGTAATATGCATAAATTAATTATATGGCTGAGTATGTACGATAATTTACATGAAACTCATTTTAAAATTTTTGCTGATATATCGTCATAACCAGTGCTGTTAGTACTTTTTAGATTTAGAATTATTCTATTTATATCGTTGGGTATAGTAGGATGCATAAATATTGACTTAGAATAATTTGGAATGGTTACAAATGGACTGACTGTATCTAATGAAGTAACTTGGTGAGTAAAGAAGTTATTAAAATGATCGACGATTGCTTTTGGATTACTAACCTCCTTGCCCTCTATATTTAGGTGTGAAATTTCATTCTTCGGCTTACTTGATTTATTGTCATTTATTACCTCCCACGTTGCTTTACATTTGTTTGAAGCTAAGTTGATGTAATGAGCATTTTGTAATTTTTGGGTTTGTTTAATAATTTTTTTGAGTCTAGTCGAGAGGGTCATAAATCTGCTTTTATTTACCTTGTTTGGATTCTTACGGTACTCCCACAAAAGCTTTCTTTTAAGTTTACAGCAATTCCCAATGCCTTTGCTTATCCATTTTGGCCTTGTTCTAATAGATTGTCGGATGCGTATTATAGGAAAACAGAGATTGTACAGTAGACAAAATAAATCATAAAATATATTGAATGATTCATTAGGGTCATTATTATTTAAGGCATCACTAAAACTAAGGCAATTAATGTACTCGCGAATTTGGATATATTTTCTTTACTGTAGTCGCGCTTTCAATATACCAGTATTTTAGAGAGTAACTTGTTTTCACCGGGCATGATAGTATTTGGGCTGTGTGGTCAGAAAGTGTAAGTTCAAATATCTTAGTTTTGCAATTCTTTACATTGTATATAAAATTATCAATGCATGCTCCACTCAGTAGTCGTGTAGGTTCTTTAATACCCAGTTTAAGGTTATAGCTTGCTAATGTGTTACAAAACTCAGTGGATATACTATTTTTAATGAGAACATTAATATTAAAGTCTCCACAGAGTATTACCTTCCTCTTTGTGTAGCAAAACCGACTTAGCAATGAATGAAATAATGAAAAGAATTTGTTAGTATCTTCATTATTGCACTTTGGAGGTCTATAAATGCATATGATGTACATGTTGTGATTACATAATTCTATACCAAAACATTCCATAATATTCTCATGAGAATATTTACCAATATCACTAATTACATGAAAGTCAAGAGATCTATGCACCAAAATGCAGAACCACCTCGACGTCGTTTTCTAAAAAAAGAAGAACCTAGTACATAATTATTAATGTTCAGACTAGATTTGTCACTAACTAACATGTTATGTTCTGTGATACATAACACGCCATAATCCATGGAATTGTCAAAAGATTGAAGTTTAATCGTCAACTCGTCAGATTTTGAAATTAAGCCATTAATATTTTGATGGAGGATATGAATGTATTTAGATACGAAAAAACTCATTATTATTGGTCTGTAGTTGGGAATGGTCATTATCTTCGGCATTCATAATTTCAGTTTGAGTACACCTGTCTATTAAGGTACGAGAATTATGCTCTAGATTGTTAGTATTACGTTCAGAGTAATAGTCATATTTTAATTTGTAGTCAATGCGTAAAATTTCTTGTAATAATGTTTGGCATTTATACTGAACCGCATAGCGGCGACTAGGCAGGAAAGTACTATAGTTCATGTCTAAAAATGTTGCACATTTAAATTGTGAACATATATATTTTATTTCGTAATTTAGTTTACGCTCGCTTATGTATATATTATATGGAACCTCTGAAATTATTACATTACAATCACTAATATTACACAAAAATTGTCGTATACAAAATAATGATTCATCCGGACGTTTATCACATATTCCTCCGATAACTATAACGTAGTCCTTCTCCGTTAGTTCACTTAATTCTAATTTTGAGGACATTAAGATCTGAGACAAAGATGCACCGCTTTTCCATAAACACGTGACAAAGTATTTTTCACCGACAAGCGTTTGCAACATTGGTCGTAATCTGAAGCCTTGTCCGTCTGCTAAAATAATTATTTTTCTTCTGCTGTCTTTAGGGTTTTTATTAAATGTAACAGATTGATCACAAGTTAAGCGCTCTTGTGTAGGTATCGTAGTAACAGGAATATTAGATATTTTCTCTTCCGTCTGAAATAAACAAAGCGGCTTTTCCTTAGTATGTACCGTGGGACTGTTATTTATGTCTTTTGACAGTGGGGTAGATGGGGCCAGTAGTGGTCTATGTTCTTTCTTTTTTTGTTTACGTAATGATCCTGGCGTTCTGTTCACGCTGTTGGGCGTAATAAGGTTTTTGTATGTTGTTGTTAGATGTATCGATTTTTGTAAGTCCTTTTTTAATCTAAAGTTTTCACTATTTAAATTGTCTATTTCATTATGCGCACTTAGTAAATCACTGGTGAGTTGAGTAATTTTATCATTTAGTTCCTTGATAATGTGGTTATATTGGGAATCGTCTGGAAGGCTTGTCATTGTCTCATCAAACAGCGAAGAGTTATTGAATGTATTTTTCGTAATGTCATCCATAGAATTCGACCTTTGTGGTCTGCGAAACGTCACGTTATCAGTATCCATTGTGTGTAATTTAAATTGAAAATGAATAAATGAAATATATATTATAAAATTAATTTGTCATGGAATGATTCTGTCTGAGATGTATTCGTACTAATTAGTAATATTTTTATTGAAATGGTATCCCTAATTTACGGTACATGATTTTATGTAATAACAACACTGCTGCTAGTGGCAATAAAACGCCATTTTTTGTTCAGCTATTCCCCACTAGATGGCGTTATTATAAGTTTCGGTTTTAAATTAATTGTTTTTCGTCACAGGCAACTCTAGTTCTAGTGTCACAATGTCAATATTAGTTCGGCTACTCACTACTTATGGCGCTAGATGTACGATTCTTTTCCCGGTTGCAGATTTTAAATGAAAACACTTTGTTTCAACAGTTTTAGTAGAATGTTTTTTTGGAATAATTCACTACACAGTTTAGTTTTCCTAACACTGCATTTAAATACTAGTTATATATGTTTGAGTCTACTTTTTAATGGTCGAAGTCTAACACTTGTTGCTTATTTATTGTATAAATATGTAGGATAACCTGTATACTTACACTCTTTTGGAGCTATATTAAATAAAACTCGGACAGCTTCTGTAATATCCACTTTGGCTATAATTATTGAAACCAAAGGCGGTTATGACACACACTTTTAAATATATTATTCAAACTTATAAAGTAGGTAATTCAACAGACTGTATTTAAAATTAACCGATATTATAACGTCCATACAGGTTGACAGCTAGCAACAGAATGAATTCGCCTCGAGTGAAAGCCCTGTTTATATAATGTTGTCACTTTTAGTGTTGCTAATGCTTAAAATCGAAATTTAATTATATTACTTTTGGAATTTGATGTTTTGAATTTATGAAACCTTACACTCGACCATCCTGATGACGTGTATGACCCCATACACGCATCTGTTGAAAACCTTACACTCGGCTGGTTGATTCATTCTGAATTAACAATTAGTCAATAAAGGTTTAATAAAATGCAATAAAATTATCTACAGTATAATAATCAGCAGATAAGGAAAACAACAATATTTACCAACTAAACGCCAAAAATGCAAATTGTAAACATTTAAATTGCAACCATTTAAATTACAAATATTTTAGAAAAGGTTTTATTTATACAAACAATAAAATTATCTATCAGCAGGTATTTTACTATAACAACCAATATATACCAACTAAACGCAAAAATTAAACTGTAAGCATTTTAGTAAATCTTTTATACAAATCAATTACCTAGGTATTATAGTAATCAGTAAATAGGTATTTACTTTAAAAACAATTAAACAAATAATTTTCCTACTGTAAATTCTTTTACTACCTAATCCTAGTTTTTAAATTATACTTTTACTAACAGCCTCGAACCCATCCATTTTCGAGGCCATCTAATTATCACAAATTACAACCATAAATAATAATATACCGTTATCTTTTGGTAACGTATAAACCTATCGCAAAATATTGTTTTTTTTTTTTTTTTTTTTATATTAGCCTACCAAAGTGACTCCACTTTGCCTGATGGTAAGCAGTAAGTGGAATCCAGAAGTGGCGGACACCATTCCAAAAGCCAAACTACTGGTATGGTGGCCTCCACTATGGCGGCTTAGTGAGATGCTTTTTCACGCCCCGCTTAAAAGACCCAGGATCAAAATTAGATGGGAACACATGCGCTGGCATAGAGTTCCAGGCTTTAATTGAGCGACAAAAGTATGAAGTGCTGAACCGTTTGGTTCGAGACCCTTTAGATTCCACTGTGAAAGGGTGGCACTTTAGTCCCGCACGTGTTGTTCTGGATAAAAAGGGAGAGGGTGGGATTAATTCAAAGAGCTCTTCAGAACACTCTCCATGGTAAAGGCGATAGAAGACGGCCATTGAGGCGATGTCTCTTCGCAGCTGTAAAGGCTCAAGGGTCTTAGTAGCCTCCGGGCTTCCGATGATACGGACTGCTCGCCGCTGCAACCTATCGAGTGCATCCAGTAAGTACTGTGCGGTGTTTTATCTATTAATGCTGGTTACTCTACGATTGTTAACAATAATGTCAAGCACAACTAAGTAAAGATGCTAACGAATATGTCAAGTAACGAACCAAGTCATTCTTGCTCCTAACCCAAAAGCATAAACCAATCGAAGGAAAGCCATAACCATATGCAGATCAAGTTGCGAACCCATCCGTTCTCGCTCTTGATTAAACCATAACCATATCCATATCAAGTAGCGAACCCATCCATTCTCGCTCTTGATTAAACCATAACTATATCCATATCAAGTAGCGAACCCAGCCTTTCTCGCACTTGACCTGAAACAATCCATATTTTGTTCTGTAGTATAATTGCGTAATCATGAATTCAACAGTTCTACACGAGTAAGTAATATAGTACTAGACTAGAATCTTAAGCACAAGGTGTTTGACCGGTTAATTAATTATTTCATCATCACTTTTATCATTCACGGTTTCTCTATTATCATCGTCATCAAGGTGCCAGGAAGCCAAATGTATCCATGGTTGCATACGGTCAGAAGCTACTGTAGTTTTACGTTTATTTTTCATCCCTTCGAATCCAGGAATAGGAGCAATTTTATAACGGTCGTTTCCTAGTACTTTAACAACCTTAAATGGGCCTCCATATGTAGGTAAAAGCTTAGCGCTTTTGCCATCGTTTTGGAAGCTCGATTTTGCTACTTTTACTAAATCTCCCTTATTATACATTCGTGCTGCTATTCTACCCTTATCATAATATTGCTTTTGCTTTATTTGTTCCTATCGATCCTATTCTTTACTCCCTCTCGTATCGATGATATATCGCAAGGTATCCGGTTTCCGTCAATTATTTCATTTAGTATAGGATTACTTTCACTAGTCATGGCAGTTCCAAACATTACCTCGGTTGGGGCCCTACCTGTCGTTTTCTGCACAGTGTTGTTTAGACCCCATTGTATCCTGCCTAACTTATTATCCCAGTCTCTCTCGTTATCCCTCAGATTTTGAGCTGTCAAACAGTCCACTATAGTCCGGTTGTACCTCTCTACTTGCCTATTAGACCTAGGACTGGCAACGGCATTTAATATATGTTTGACGCCTCTGTCTAGACAAAATCTTTTAAAAAGGTGGGAAGTAAAGCAACTACCTCTGTCACTTACAAGCCTATCAGGACTCCTAAAAG
Source organism: Parascotia fuliginaria (assembly GCA_963082885.1). Classification (NCBI taxonomy): domain Eukaryota; kingdom Metazoa; phylum Arthropoda; class Insecta; order Lepidoptera; family Erebidae; genus Parascotia; species Parascotia fuliginaria. The sequence continues at coordinate 1,029,543 of OY720189.1, read as the reverse complement.
TGTCGAATATGTCTTCTAAAACTTTGATGACATTTAAAGTCTTGGTGTTTCGTACTGCTTTTAAAAAACAAATTTGGTAAATGAGTCAACAACAACTAGTATGCGAGTATTACCCCTTTTAGACTTTACAAAGGGTCCAAGGTGGTCGATATGCAACGTGTGAAATGGAATTTCGACTTTAACAATAGGGTGTAACAATCCTTCTCGTATAGTTGAAGTTTTCTTTGAATAGGCACATTCAATACATGAACTTACATACTTTTTTACGAATCTCGACATTTTAGCGAACCAGTAGTGTTTTCTTATACGATCAAGCGTCTTTTCAAAACCGACATGCCCTATATCATCATGGTTTAATTTGCAAATCTGCCACCTTGCACCCTTAGGTACTACCCATCTAAGGTCAGTCCTGTCTTTGTCGATATATCTATACAATTTGTTATCCTTTATAACATAATTTTCCTTAATATAGTCTAGCCCCTTTGAGTCTAAATCACTACTAATAATGTCACGTATCCTAGCTAATTCTGTGTCGCCTAATTGGAGTGTAAGAAGCCAATCCTTATCACTGATTGTCAAGATAGAATGATACTGGTCTGTACTCAATTCAGTAGTCATGTTAATAGGATTTCTCGACAATGCATCTGCGTGTGCCATTTTCGCACCAGCCCTATACTCAACCGAACAATCAAATTCTTGTAACGCTAGCCACCATCTTGCTATTCGAGGTATAAGATCGCGTTTCTGAAACGTAGAGCGTAGAGCACTGCAGTCAGTGACAATTTTAAAAACTTTCCCTAGCAGAAACACTCTGAACTTCTTCAAGGCACAAACCACAGCTAAAGTTTCGAGTTCATACGAGTAAAAGTTTTTCTCCTAAGGAGTCGTCTGGCGGCTGTAAAATGCAACTGGCTTAAAAAACTCTACACCATGTGGACGCTGTAGCAAAATTGCGCCTAAGCCCAGCCTACTAGCATCCGTATGAAGTTCGGTTTCTGCTAAATGATCGTAAATTATCAGAACAGGCCTACTCCCTAACTTCTCTTTGAGTGTTTCAAATGCCCCTTCTTGATTACATGTCCACTCCCAGCTAGCGTTCTTCTTCAACAACTTGGTGAGAGGAGATGCAAGTTCAGCAAACGCTTTAATAAATTTTCTAAAATAGCTGACGAGACCTAAGAATTGGCGAACAGAATGTACGTCTCGAGGTCGAGGAAATTCATTTACGCATTGAATTTTCGCCTTGCCTGGCCGCATTCCAGAGGAGCTTATCTCATACCCTAGATAATCTATCTGAGTCTGCAGAAAACTACATTTGGATAAATTAAGTTTAAGTTTGGCATTTTGCAGAAGCTGTAATATTTCTTCGAGTCTTGCTAGAACCTCGTTCGGACTATGCCCATATATTAGTAGATCATCCATATAGACAGTAGCTTTGCCAAATCTTACCGAACCCAAGACTGAATTCATCATTCTTTGGAATACGGCCGGCGCATTCGCCAAACCAAATGGCACACGATTAAATTCGTAATGTCCATCCGGAGTCACGAACGCGGTCAAATGTTTATGTGTCTCAGATATGGGTACCTGATAGTACCCCGACATTAAATCGAGTGTTACGAACCACGCCTGGCCTGACAACCGACATATTTCATCCTCAACTATAGGCATAGGGTACCGCTCTTTTACAGTAATAGAGTTCAACATTCTATAGTCAATGCATATACGTACATTACCGTCTTTCTTTCGAACTAAAATAACAGGACTTGCGTAGTTGGACACCGATTGCCTAATGATGCCCGCATCTAACATTTCGTCTATCATACCTCGAACTTTGTCACGCTCGTGATGAGAAAGTCTATATGGCCTGTAAACAACCGGTTTATTGCTATTTAGTTCAATTTCCATCTCCGTAACATCAGTACAACCTAACTGTGTTAGATTATAAGCAAAGCAGTGTTTGTAACGTTGTAGTAATTCGAGAAGTTTAGCTTTGTCTTGATCGGATCCCGTTTAACCGATTTTTTATTAAACGTTCATCAATCTGTTGTTTATCTACAAAAGAACTTTCTAGGCAAGTGTCAGTAGCAAACGAAGACTCGATCCTATTGACTATCTCTATCCTTTCTGCTCGAGAAAAAACGAAACCTTTATGAAGTGAACAAGGAACAGAATATGGTATAATTATGACGTTCAGAAGACCATTCTCGACCTGATTAACACCGCCAAGCACGATGCACTGTTCATTGGGTTTCCCTACAATCTTTGTGTCTAATAAAACATTTCCATTGAATGTAGACTCTGTGGCAGCTCTAACACTTGCAACACCATATAACTTACTATTGCCTACCAGCCTGACTCTTTCAAGAGGCCTATCATCGTTATGACACTGATATGGCACTTCAGCACCAATATCGTAGAACCGCAACATTGTTGCATCTTTAACTACCACAATATGAGCTTGTTCCGAATACGACTGTCCGACGAGCAATGATTTATCAAGTAAGCTATCATTCACTACTTTACACGACACCATAGCTGCTACACCATCTATCGATAAATTCAGTAGCACCGACCCCAGTGACTGGACAAGCCCATTGCCAAATCCTTTCATTACCGAAGGTACACCATCATGTATGGATCCTAGTTTGATTAAGCTAGACTCCTGAATTAGGGTTACCTCACTACCGAAATCAACGAATGCCTCCAAATTTACATCATTAATAATAACGCGTTTAATATATTTCTCGTTAAGGCTCGAACTGGATATGCACATGGTTTTAGGAATGGTACTCGTAGGTTTTATAGAACAATTTTCTGTTTTGTGACCTATCTTGTGACATCTCTCACACCTTACTAATGGCTTAGTGCATTTAAGATAGGGATGCCCGTTTTCTTTACAATTGTAACAAAACAATGTATTATTCACCCTAGTATTCACTCTGGTATGTTGACCGTTATCCCGGTTATCCCTATTATTAGAAGACTCAGTACTTTTGTTTTTAAATGAAGTTGCGTAAAGAGATTCTTTGTTACTCAATAAAAACTCTAGGAGTTGGTCAGGCTCAGAGCATCGTAAAGCCAAGGCACCCGATTTGGTTGTCCTATCTGAGAGACCATGGATGATACAATCTACTGCACGTTTTCCTATTATTTCACATTGGTTCAATAAAGCGAGTTTCTCATAAAAATAATTTTCGATAGGTTCATTAAGCCTGCTCTTTCGTCGTAGCATGTCCTCCAAAGACTGACCATAATTTTGTTCGCACGGAAAAGCCCTTTGCAGCTTGTCTTGCCACTCTTCCCAAGATAAAAGAATTGAATTCAGGCTTTGATACCATGTTTTGGCCAGTCCTTGTAGTTTTTGCATGGCAAAGTGTATCGTTGTCCTCTCGTCCCAACCGTATACAGAAGCGCATTCATTGACCTTCTTAAGCCACACATCCATTCGTTGATTTTTAGTGGAAGGATCAAATTCTGGCAAAATATTTTTATAATCAAGCTTGTTGCTCGAATGTGCATTCTGCTCTAACGGTTGTGACTGAGTCTTACTCTTTAATGTTTGTAATATTTTACAAATATCTTTAGTTGAAAATGAAGGGCTACACGACCTTGATTGACGTCCGGTGCTAGCGTTGCAGTCTCGTCTGTCTCGCTGCTGCCCTCTCGGTGACCTCTTCGAACGTCGCATGGGATAGGCACGTGGTTCACGTTGCTCGCTGCGGCCTGACCGCGACGACCGATGAGGCGTCCGCTGGCAGGGCGTACGCAGCCGACGCTCGCTCCGCCTTTCCCGAAGGTCTGCATCGCGCTCCTCTTGAAGAGCCTGTTCTCTGCGTTGAAGTTGTTCCCGCTCCCGCTCCAACTCTCGCTTTCGCTCGATAAAGCTGCGGCCTTCACCACATCGGCTACGGCTGCGGCTAGTTGAGCGTCGCGTTGTGCTACGCTCACGAAGAGGCGTTGCAATTCTTCGATCACTAGGACCATCCATTCTTTCTGAAGCTTATAACAATTGTCGAATTAAAATACACGTTTGTATATTTAAATTAAAAAGAGAAACGAAAAATGTCAGGTAGGTACATTCAAAGAATTGTACCTATTATATGATTAAACCAAATAAGTGTGTACTATAATTACAAGATAAACGATTTTGGAAGTAAGATCATTAATAGCAGTCCGAAAGAGAATACATCCTTTTCCAAACAATATTAGGCTTGTAGTTAACTATATATTTGATAGAATTCGTTGAACCAGGGATTCGACGAACCCAATAAGTAGCCAAATATGCTTATAAAATCATTTCTTTACACCAAGTAAATTCTCAAGTATCGTATGCTCTATTTGAGATAAATAAGCATTTCAATTCAATAGCTAAAACTAACTATTGGACTAAGCACCTATCCATATGATTTGCACAAATGTAAAGAGAGTAGCCAGTTAATAATAAATACTTAAAGCACTATACCAAGGAGTAGGCACAAGCAGAGATGTATCGCACCCTAGACCGTAATCGTGGCAAGCCTATGGCCATGCATCGGCTATATCTATACATATAATAAAAATGTAACCGATCGCTGTCTGTACATGGAAGATATATGAGAAAAAAAATTATTGGGGTCTTTATCAACGCAAATAGAACCCAAAACAATGATTGTTACAATTTTTGTCTGTTTGTCTGTTTGTCTGTTAGTCTGTTTGTCTGTTAGTCTGTTTGTCTGTGCGTTTGTTCACGCTAATCTCAGAAAAGGCTTATCCGATTTAGATATGGTTTTCACTAATACATTGTGGTAAGCTTCACTTAACATTTAGTGTTTGTTTCATGTCAATCGGTTCATAAATAAAAAAGTTATGCCAATTTAAAGAATCACGTCGAACATTTGTTAATTTACTACGAAATCTGATAGAAACAGAGACTTTAACAGGTTACGGAATAGCTGATAGCGTTTTTATTTTTCGGATTCCGCTCATTCTAAACAATCTTCCTTTTAGTTTTAAATGAGTCCAGTTTCCAGTGAGCCTATGTTTCACGATGACAATTAATAAAGCCCAAGGTCAAACACAACTAAAAGTTGTGGGCGTGGATCTAAGTATTAGCTGTTTTTCGCACGGTCAGCTTTATGTGGCTCATCACGTGTTAGCATTCCTAGCAGCCTGTATGCTTTGATCCCCGATGGCAATACGTCTAATCCATACATCCATACACCCATACATATTATATAAGGCTTTGTCCTGACTGACTGACTGACTAACAGACAACGCACAGCCTAAACTGCTGGTCGTAGCGACTTGAAATTTGGAGGGTGTGTTTGTCTAAATATCTAGAGGTTGTACTCAAAAAGGGTTTTTTAAAATTTAATTCCTAAGTGTGTGAAAAGGGATGTAATCGATTATATGAATCTTCTTCATTTTTTAACTTAATTTTAATTAAATTTTATTTTGGAATACTTCTATTTAAATAAAAAATATCCTTATAATTTTATTTTAACAGGGGTGGATTTAGAGGGGTGAAATTAGGGATGAAATATTCTATACAAAGATCTTTAGCATCTGAAGCTAGCGACTCGAAATTAACAGGGAGGGGGAGGGAGGAAAAGGAGGAACTAAGGAGAAGGAGGAAGGGAGGTGAAAGTGAGAGGGAAGTGATGGGGAAGTGAGAGGAAAGTGATGGGGAAGTGAGGGGGAAGTTAAGAGGAAGTGTGGGGGAAATGCGGGAGAAGTGAAGGGAAGGGAAAGTCAGGGAGAAGTCAGAGGGAAGTAAGGGGAAAGCCAGGGAGAAGTGAGGGAGAAGTGAGGGGAAGTGAGAGGAAAGTGACGGAGAAGTAACGGGGAAGTGAGGGGAAGTGAGGGGGAAGTGAGGGGGAGTGAGGGGAGATAAAAAATAGTATGAAAAACAGTATTTAAACAATATAAAAATGTCTATTGGAAAAAACGAAATTCACGCGAGCGAAGCCCAAAAGGTCACTCACTCACTTATCTCAGAAAAATCTCAGAAACAACAAGTGCTAGGAATCTCAAACTTTGCATTGTCATTCCTATTAGAATATAGGTGCTCACGGAATTTTGCGAAATCCATCCCCTAAGGGGGTATAAAGGGGATGGCAAAGTTTGTATGAAACTTCTATAGTTTTTATAGTAGGATTACCAAATTACTAGAAAATACTCTTTGTTTAATATTCAGAAACCACCCTTATTAAATGGGCAAATAAGAGTCGCAAGTTTGTGTGAAAGTGGTTTGTCAGTTTTAGCGGTAGCGGGTTTAAACTGGATTCGCCATAGAGACGGATGATACTGATACAATGTACGATTGCCATAAAATCAGGCACGCAATATTCTCATAGAGGCACCCACCTGAATTTTCACGCGAACGAAGTCGCGGGCAACAGCTATCATTGGCTATAATCTAAAAAAAATATCTCAATACCATATCACCAACCCAGGTATTGTACCTGGGACCTCAAAATGCCAGAGGCAATCACTACCATAGCGGCACTGAAGCAGTCGTTTAATAAATTCTATTTAAAAAAATAGGTCATAAGAAATACACATGGGTAGGTACATGAATAAATATCAATACATTTTAAATTGAATACTGTTAAACGTGATAAAATATTTCATACTTACGTGGGTATATTTCACTTCTGAATTGTAGGATAACCTGTATACTTACACTCTTTTGGAGCTATATTAAATAAAACTCGGACAGCTTCTGTAATATCCACTTTGGCTATAATTATTGAAACCAAAGGCGGTTATGACACACACTTTTAAATATATTATTCAAACTTATAAAGTAGGTAATTCAACAGACTGTATTTAAAATTAACCGATATTATAACGTCCGTACAGGTTGACAGCTAGCAACAGAATGAATTCGCCTCGAGTGAAAGCCCTGTTTATATAATGTTGTCACTTTTAGTGTTGCTAATGCTTAAAATCGAAATTTAATTATATTACTTTTGGAATTTGATGTTTTGAATTTATGAAACCTTACAAATAATAGTTGTTTTGTATCATAGTCACTTCTTTGTTGAACACTGTTGTTATTTAATTTATGTTTGTTGGTTATTGTCACTAACACTTATAGTTGAGTAGTCGAGTATATACATTAGATTTTAGCACAGTATTTTCAATTTTATATACTTTTTCAATTAATTACCAATTTTTAACACACAGTTGATGTTTATAGCGCTGGTGTTGCCAGGTTATTATGAAATACCGTTACATATGGCACGGCGAGCGCACCTTTTCTCGCGACGCGCTGTCTTAAACAGATAAGCCTTGAGTGTAAACATGATAATATTGCCCAAATAATCTTGCACGACCTATATGTTGATGATCTATTGTCCGGGGCAAATGAGTTAAATGAGATACAGTTCATTCGTACAGAAGTAACGTCTGCACTAGCGTCAGGTTGCTTTTCTCTAAGAAAATGGAGGTCGAAAGAACCTCAATTAATTGAGGAAGATAATCAAATATCATTAGATTTGCACATAAAGAGTGAGTCTAACAAATTGTTGGGCATTAATTGGTTTACAAAGTCTGACGACTTGGGTTTTTCAGTAAATTTAACCCACACTTATGGTAACACTAAGCGTGACCTTCTTTCAGCAATAGCACGCATTTTTGACCCCTTAGGTCTTTTGTCACCTTGCATTGTGACTATGAAAATGCTATTACAAAGAATGTGGTTAGATAAGCTTTCGTAGGATGAGCCTCTAACCCAAGAGCTCATTGATAGTTGGAATGAGATAGCCAACGGTTTAACGGGACAATCCCACCCACATGCCCATCACTGTGACTCCTGTAAGCCAGGATTAACAGTGATATCCAAGAAAAAACACCGAGCTTTGACACTCGGGAGTCCCGGGGACTGCTAAGCCTACTGTCTTGGACCCCGCAACGAATTTAATCAGAAGTAAGAGGAGGAGTTGGAAATAAAATGTCCACTTCCCTCCATTGCAAAGCGGGCGACAAATTTAATCTGTATAGGATTATGACCTATTAAAAGAGAGCACCACGGACACGTAATATTAAGGGACCTATGTGAGCTATATCTGATTCCAGTAATATGTATGGCGGAAACGCTTAAACGCACGGAAATTCACCCTAGATGACACAAGATCCTCATAATAAACTGGTCCTGATGTAACTTGTAAACTATTTAACATTATTTCGCGGTCTTTACGCCAAAGACTACACTCCCAAAGAATGTGATGAGCAGACTGTTCTTGATTGGAACACTGACACCTCGGCGAATCAACTAACTTAAACGAAAATAGTTTGCTCTTAAAGTTACCATGACCCGTAAGAAATTGGGCGACACAGTGATCTACCTCTATCCATGTTCCTTCCAACCGCTTTACAACTGATGGAAAAAACTGGTACAGGTGGCGCCCCTTAGTTGAAGTATCCCAGCGCTGCTGCCATTCGCCTATAAGACTCCTATAAACTTCATTTTCTTCTTTAAATAATCTAATGATTTTCTGGCGATCGCGCGATTGTAAGAAGTCACTATTCATGCCTTCGTGAGTTGTATAATACATAGCCGCTCGTCTCTGAACCTCAAGATCAACCGGAAGAACACCTGCCAGTACTGGCAAAGCCTCAGTGCTAACTGTCCTATATGCCTTACACAGAAATATTAACGCAAGACGTTGACTTTGAAGCAATTTGCGCCTTACAGCACCTATAGTTGCCCTATCAGCCCATACAGGCGCCCCATAACACATACTTCCAAAATAAGTAGCACTATAAATTGTTTTAAGAGTACTAAAAGAAAGACCCCATGTTGTTGTTGATATTCTAGTTAAAGCGTAAAAACTATTTTTAGATTTTTCCCCAATTGTAGTGATGTGATTAACAAATGAAAAGTTTCTTTCCAATATGAATCCTAAGTAACAAACTGAATTCCTACTTTTAATGCTAATATTATTAAATTTTATTCGAGGTGGTGTTTTCAGATTTCCTTTTAAAAGAAGCTGAAAAGTTTTGTGAGGAGCGAACAATAATCGGTTACGTTTTCCCCAGTCAGAGACTAGACGTAAACATTTATTCGCTAAATCCTCTAATCCAGCCCTGGTATTAGATTGTATAAGTAACAGGCCATCGTCAGCATATCCAGTTAATGTACAGCCAGTTGGTTATGACAATGAAAAGAAATCATCAAACCCTAAGTTCCAAAGATACGGCCCTAGCACTGATCCCTGAGGACATCCCATAGTCAGTGGCTTCGACATAGCATGGTGACCAAGTTTTAGCTTAGCTGTGCCATGCATAAAATATGTATAAATTAGCGAATATATGTTACTAAAACCACCTCGTGATTTTAATTTCATAAGTAATATTGGCCACCATGCGTTATCGAAGGCACCAGAAATATCTAAGAAAATACCTATCACGTATTGACAAACAGATTTAGTAACAGTTTCCCTAACAGATATAACTGCATCGACTGTTGATCTACCTATTGTAAAGCCAAATTGGTTATCACTAAATTTTACCCCTCCCGGTATAAGCCTAGGAACTACGAGACGTTCTAACAATTTTCCTAATGATGGTAGTAACGTAATTGGTCTATATGACTTAGGGTCGTCTGGTGGCTTGTTGCCACTCTTTGGTATTATTCTAATATACCCACTACGCCAAATACTAGGAAATACACCCTCCCCAATACACCGCCTAAAGACACACAGAATTGCATCCCCGGAGATCCTACACGCCTCCTTAACCATTTTATTTGAAATCTTATCATCACCTGAAGCTTTGTTAAGTGGCAGAGATCTAACAATATTAATAAACTCGTCAGTTGATGGTAGGTCTGACAAAGGCGACACAGGCGGTACAGCAGCCCATTGTCTGATCTCTTGGTGATACTCAGTGTCGTCCTCCGGCCGATCGTCAGGTATAAGAGTATGCAAAAGATATTTAGTTGTTTCATCTATACCTATAGAATGAGCATTATTGATTTTTATGTTTCCTATGTAAGCAAGTTCAATAGATCTATTAGCTTTGAATTCATGATATATAGGTGACCATGGACCCTCCCTATCAAGTCTATCAACTATTTTACGCAACGAGTTACCTTTAGACTTTTCAATAGCAGCTCTATAACGTGACCTGGCAACCCTAAGAGCAATAAGCGCGTTGTTATAAGTATCGCCCGATATGTTACGTTTCTTAATGGTATTAACCTTTCTACGCGCCCTACGGTAACATCTACGAAGTTCAGCTAAATAATCATTCCACCAATCACATCTACAAGTGCTTGTGACAGATTTTCGGCCAAAAGCAACATCAGCGCAATAGGTAAAAGTATCTGATAAGATCTCAGCACTTTCTTGTGCAGACAGCTCGTTACGAGTGAAGTCTTTAGCATGCATACCAAAAAGAGTACCAAAAAGCTCCCAGTTTCCCCTTCTAGTTTTATATCTAAAGCTAGCAGCATTATCTTGAGGATCCCGCGCCACTCTAGTAGTGAATTCATACATGATTAAACGATGATCACTACACGACGCGTCCGGCAGAACGCGCCACCTATCAATACGAACGCCTCCACAAGAAAGTGTGACGTCAATAGAAGATTCGCCCATTGGGCTCCAGAAAGTAGGTGGTGCATCAGGGGTATTGTGTATGAATAGATTCATTTCTGCAATGAAATCTTCGACAGCACTGCGTCGATCCCTATCAGTTGCCCTATATTTGCCATACCATAGCGTAGATGACGCATTGACGTCGGCGCCAATGATAATTTTGTGGCCTGCAAGAGACCGCAAAACGTGGCGAAGATGATGTAGGTGAGGAGCGACAGGATGGGAGTATTGGAAGTAGCAGCTCACGACATAAACCCTGCAGGACGAGGATGTAACCTCCGCAACTGCACAATGTGGCGTCATAAGATTAGACAATGACGTTACAGTAAAATTAGAACTCGATACGTATATCCCAGCTCGTGATCTGCCATTTAGCTGCACAATTTTCCTACGCAAATTAAAAAGTTGATATTGCTCCTGTACTAAAACAATGTCCAGCTTATGTTCCAAAACTAATCGATCTAACTCTGATGTTGCCACCCTATCGTTATGTAGATTCAACTGTCCTATAACAAGATTTGCCATTTCTAACTATTAGTTGTGAGTGTTGTGACTAACTTGTTTATTAGTAAGTAGTGCTTAAAATAAGTTGTTCTAGCTTAAGCTTATAAGTAAGACACTGTTGAGAGCCGCAACGATGATCGCTAGGTTTTTTAAATCTCTTACAGGCTATGCAACTAAATTTAAAATCTGGGGTGTTCTTGTTGGGACAAGCTCGAGTATCATGTTCCCCAGCACAATTTGCACAAGCAGGTGTTTGGCTTGTACAAAATTTAGATATATGGCCAAACTGCTGGCATTTCAAACAACGCACTATGTCAACGTCATCAATAAACCTACAAGTTGCCCAATCTATAAAAAGCTTATCTTTAGTAGTGGCCAGATGGTTCCTAACCGCATATTTTTACAGACGCGTCTGAGCGTGCATATGGCGCGTGCGCTTATGTACGCAGTGTTAATTATGATAACGGCGAAGGTATGGTTAGGTTATTAATGGCTAAAAGTCGAGTGGCGCCAATCAAACCCACTACGATTCCAAGGTTAGAATTGTGTGGCGCTTTAGTGGGAGCTCGTGTATGTGATAAGGTTTTAAATTCACTTAGAGCACATATTGATCATGTGTACTGTTGGACTGACTCGACCATTGTATTAGGTTGGTTACAAATGTTACCATCTAAACTTCAGCCTTTTGTTAGGAACCGCGTAGCTGAAATCTTAGATAAAACAGGTACTTGCACATGGCGACACGTGCCTACTGACAAGAATCCTGCAGATTTTATATCGCGCGGTGTGAGCATTATTACCCTGCAACGGCTAGATTTATGGTGGGATGGTCCGCATTTTTTAAACCAAAACGAGTCTGTTGGCCTTCTCTAATTAAAGGTTTACAATTAGATACATTACCCGAAACTTGACCTCAAGTCTCCTTGACTACTATAACAAGTTCGTTAAGTCAAACCGACAGCCTTATAGATTTCTAGCGTTTCTCAAATTACTCTCGTCTTTTGCGTTCTATGGCTTACGTGTTACGATTTATTCAAACATGTAAGAAAGTTTCGTTACCTAGCAAATTGTTATTACAAGACGACTTACAAAATGCTTTAAATAAATAAATTGTTATTAGCCAACGCCAGTCTTTTCCTGAATATTCTATGTTAGTTAACCAACAGGAATTACCAAAAAGAAGCGTCCTTTTAAAATTTAATATTTTCTTAGATGAAAATAAAATCATGCGCGTTGGAGGACGTCTCGATAATTCAAATTTCAATTATTATAAAAAGCATCCTATAATTTTTTTACAGTCCACTCATTTATTTACAAAATTGTTATTTAATTTTGAACATAAAAGGTTAATGCATGCGGGCCCACAATTATTATTGGCTTCTATTAGAGAATCCTACTGGCCTATAGGTGGCCGTAATTTAGCTAGGGCTTGCTATCATAAATGTGTTCGTTGTCATAGAATGAAAGGTAAAGTTGTGACGCCTTTAATGGGAAATTTACCCTCTCAGCGCCTTCTTCCAGGTTATCCTTTTGAAACTACAGGCGTTGATTATGCTGGCCCTATTATGTGCGCTAGTCGCCAAGGTCATGGATGTAGGCTGGTCAAAGTGTACATTGCGATTTTTATATGTTTTACAACAAAAGCTGTTCACTTGGAACTTGTGGGTGACTTAACCAGCAATAAATATTTACTGGCTTTATAAAGATTTATATCACGAAGAGGTAAACCCGTTAATATTTTTTCCCACAACGGTACTTCATTTGTGGGTGCGTACAACGACATTTCCAATTTTTTAAAAGCTAATTTGGACTCATTGGGTGAAAAGGTAGCCAATGATGGAATTAAGTTCCATTTCATTCCCGCGTATACTCCTCATTTTGGCGGACTCTGGGAAGCAGGCGTTAAGTCGACAAATATCATCTTCAGCGAGTGTTGGGCAATTGTAATTTAACATTTGAGGAATTGAGTACCACGTTAACTCAAATAGAGGCAATTTTAAACTCTCGTCCATTAACACCGCTGTCTGCTGATCCCGATGACTACACACCGCTAACGCCAGGTCATTTTCTAATTGGGCGACCTCTAACTTCGCTACAACAGCCAGACTATCATGATCACTCCGTCAATCAATTATCTCGTTTTCAACGAATAGAACAGCTTCGTCAACACTTCTGGGCTAGATGGAGCAAGGAGTATGTTGCAGAATTACAACAGAGAGTCAAAAGGCGTTCCTGCAAGAATAATTTGAAACTTGACTCCTTGGTTGTTATTAAGGAGGACCATTTGCCTCCTCTCAAATGGAGATTAGGAAGAATCGTGGCAGTTCATCCAGGGACTGACGGGATTGTTCGTGTTGCTGACATTCGGACTTCTACTGGTGTGATACGAAGGGCCTTTAACAGGATTTGCCCGTTGCCGGTGGACTCGGATTCTGGTTGAAAGCTCAAGATCTTTCAACGCCCGGGGGCATGTTTAAGCTCCTACTTAAATTCTCATAGCAACGACCCGTCGACCGCAGTTAAATCCCTCGTAGTTTTATTAGTTTAAAGTTAAGTGTCATGCTATGTAACCCTCACTTCTTATAATACACTGAGACGTAAAAGTTCATTTCTTCGCATTTTTATTTAAAAGTCCTATAGGAATCAGTACAAATACGGTTGGACATTAAGTAATGTTTTTAATAATGGCCGTTTAAATAAAAGAGTAAATATTTGGCTACATTATTGGCTAACATTAACACCACAAAATTTAAATTAGGTCACTTATTTGTATGCTGCGCAATTTATATTGATGGAGTCATATGTAGTTATGGTAAAAATAAACAGTAAAGGATAAGGGTAATAGGTTTGTAGTAAAAACTAAGATCGTGTGTTTGAATAAATTACTCCATTTTAAGATTTATACTATTTTAGATTGAGAGGTGTGAACACACTCGTGTACTTATATCACATACGCACACAGATATTATAAGGTTACAACATAATTATAAGTAAATACTTTTACTGCAATAGTTTCCAGTGTGTGATAAATATTGGAGTACCTTAATCAAACAGAAAAACAAATGACATGCTGTAGTCTTAGCTAGGTAATTCAAAAACAGTGCCACTGCTTATGATAAAATTGTCATAGCTTTAGGTTATTATTGGCTGACATTTTCATAATTATCGTAATATGCATGTGATCTGTATGAAGTGCTTTGGACTTTGACACATTTATAATAGGTTAAACGTTTATTTAAAAACCACGAATTGAGTTTGTAACGAAGGGACAATATTTCATATTGTCCATGCTATGAGTATAATACTCATTTGTAAATAATTTTCAACAGAATACATATAAGGCTACGTATTGTACTACTGTTACTGATATTAGTAAAAAGCCAAGCAAAATACAAAAGTACTTGTTCCATTACAGGCTATCCATAAACATACTTTGACACTAGGCATGTTGTGCTACACCAATTGCAAAATTAAATTTTTACAGCATTTACAGACAAACAACATCTATCTATATCTATATCTATACATATAATAAAAATGTAACCGATCGCTGTCTGTACATGGAAGATATATGAGGAAAAAAAATATTGGGACCTTTATCAACGCAAATAGAACCCAAAACAATGATTGTTACAATTTTTGTCTGTTTGTCTGTTTGTCTGTGCGTTTGTTCACGCTAATCTCAGAAACGGCTTATCCGATTTAGATGTGGTTTTCACTAATACATTGTGGTAAGCTTCACTTAACATTTAGTGTTTGTTTCATGTCAATCGGTTCATAAATAAAAAAGTTATGCCAATTTAAAGAATTACGTCGAACATTTGTTAATTTACTACGATACCTGATAGAAACAGAGACTTTAACAGGTTACGGAATCTGATAGCGTTTTTATTTTCGAATTCCTCTCATTCTAAACAATCTTCCGTTTAGTTTTAAATGAGACCAGTTTCCAGTGAGCCTATGTTTCGCGATGACAATTAATAAAGCCCAAGGTCAGACACAACTAAAAGTTGTGGGTGTGGATCTAAGTATTAGCTGTTTTTCGCACGGTCAGCTTTATGTGGATCTATCACGTGTTAGCATTTCTAGCAGCCTGTATGCTTTGATCCCCGATGGCTATACGTCTAATCCATACATCCATACACCCATACATATTATATAAGGCTTTGTCCTGACTGACTGACTGACTAACAGACAACGCACAGCCTAAACTGCTGGTCGTAGTGACTTGAAATTTGGAGGGTGTGTTTGTCTGAATGTCTAGAGGTTGTACTAAAAAAGGGTTTTTTAAAATTAAATTCTTGTGTGTGAAAAGGGATGAAAACAATTGTATGAATCCTCTTCATTTTTTAACTTAAAGTTTTGAAATTTTGTTTTGGAATACTTCTATTTAAATAAAAAATATCCTTATAATTTTAATTTAACAGGAGTGGATTTAGAGGGGTGAAATTAGGGATGAAATATTCTATACAAAGATCTTTAGCTTTTGAAGCTAGTGACTTGAAATTTGCAGGGAGGGGAAGGTAGGGAAAGGAGGGAGGAAAAGGAGGAACTGAGGGGAAGGAGGAAGGGAGGGGAAAGTGAGAGGTAAGTGATGGGGAAATGAGGAGGAAGTGAAGAGGAAGTGTGGGGGAAATGTGGGAGAAGTGAGGGGAAAGTCAGGGAGAAGTCAGGGGGAAGTCAGGGGAAAGCCAGGGAGAAGTGAGGGAAAAGTGAAGGGAATGTTAGAAGAAAGTGAGGGGAAGTGAGGGGAAAGTGACGGAGAAGTGACGGGGAAGTGAGGGGGAAGTGAGGAGAAAGTGAAGGGCAGTGAGGGGCAAGTGAGGGGGAAGTGAGAGGGAAGTGAGGAGGGAGTGAGGGGGTAGTGAGGGGATAGTGAGAGGGAAGTGAAGGGGGAAGTGAGGCGGAGTGAGGGTGAATGAGGGGAAAGTGAGGGGGACGCGAGGGAGACGGGAGAGGAAGGGAGGGGGAAGGGACGAGTAAAGTAAGGAGTTCTCGAATGGTGGAAAAATGGAGGGAAAGAGATAGGAAGCGATAGGATGGGAGAGGAAAGCAGGAAAAGGAAGGAGAAGGAAGGGGGAAGAGAGGGGAAAAGCGAGGAGGCAAGGTGGAGGGAAGTGGAGGAAAGGGCCAGAGATGTTGGCGAAGGGGCAAGGGATGTAGAAGGAGGTGAAGAGGAGAAGGGGGAGGGGAGGAGAGAAAGAAGGAAACTGTGGAGAGTGGAGAAAAAGAGCGATAGGGAAGAAGGGGAAGGGAAAAGTTATTGTAGTGAAAATTTGCCTTTGTGTATTGTATATTGTTTTTACGAGGGATAACTTTAGGTAGGTGAAAGAGGATTTGTATGAATGGGAGATTAAAAATAGTATGAAAAACAGTATTTAAACAATATAAAAATGTCTATTGGAAAAACGTCGCGGGCAAAGGCTATCTATATACATAAAAGCAAACGGTCACTCACTCACTCATCACGAAATCTCAGAAACAACAAGTGCTAGGAATCTCAAACTTTGCATGGTCGTTCCTATTAGGATATAGGTGCTCACTTATACGGAGTTTTGCGAAATCCATCCCCTAAGGGGGTATAAAGGGGTGGCAAAGTTTGTATGAAACTTCTATAGTTTTTATAGTAGGATTACCAAATTACTAGAAAATACTCTTTTTTTAATATTCAGAAGCCACCCTTATTAAGTGGGCAAATAAGAGTCGCAAGTTTGTGTGAAAGTGGTTTGTCAGTTTTAGCGGTAGCGGGTTTAAACTGGAATCGCCATAGAGACAGATAATACTGATACAATGTACGATTGCCATAAAACCAGGCACGCAATATTCTCATAGAGGCACACCCATCTGAATTCTCACGCGAACGAAGTCGCGGGCAACAGCTATAAAATAATAAATTTGTGCTTAAATTGAACTATAGCATCCAATTGACAATATAACTAAATTAACAAGATAATAGTGTTACTGGTATTTAAATAACGTCATTAGTGGGCTGGCAGTCCAGAAATTTATGTAACAACTGGACGTTCACTCAAATCAATGTAGGCTAAAACATACTGACATAAATAAAAGTATTGTACGTGAACAAGTGTATCTCTGCTCATCAAATTAATACAAAACATATTATTATGTGAATGGTGTTAGCTTGGCCATTTAATTAATATGGTCACAATGGTGACATGGATACATCATTGCTGGTCATTAAATTGACATACACGGTCACAAAGGTGGCGTGGTTGCAGCATTGCTGGTCATTAAATTGACATTTACAGTCACAAAGGTGGCATGGTGGCAGCATTGCTGATCATTAAATTAATATAAATTTATAATAATATTTAAATTAATAATAATCTGGTTGTTTTCAGATATCACATTAATATTATTATGTCACAGCTGACTTGGGAAGTTTAACTGCGAAGAGGAACCTACATCTGTTGGTTTCCTTTATTCGTCTTATTTCGGTCTCACAACAAACGCCTGCATAAAATATGATTGCAATATTCCTACGTCTGCGAAATATTATTACTATACTGCAAATTTACTTTTGTTGTCTTCTGTTTTGCAAATTTACAAAGATTGAGATTCTAGAACTTGCTGGGGAAATATGTTAAATATAAAAAGAAATATTGCCTGAGTTGCCCACTTCATTTATTGATTTTGTAGGTAAAAGAACTTTTCAAATCGGTAGCGTAGATTTTGGGTACTATGGCGTTGCTAAAAAACAAAAAACATAGACATACGAAAGTCAAAATCTTTTATCTATAATAATTAGTTTAAATAATACTGATAATTAAATTGATATTAAAAATAATTAAAGCAGAGCATTACCCTATTAAACTGTGAACATTGGTACAATGTTACCTCTATTGAATTGGCAACATTTGGTAGAAGTACAATCACTCAATACTTTCATTATTTTCAGGTTATTTCAATTGTCTTACTACAATGTTACATAACTAGTAGCTAAATCTAGCCTTGTTGAGAAGACCATAAGAGTTCTCATTAGTAATGACTAGGCATTCCTTGAGAAAATGTGTGTAGATCAATCCAGTTGCTTGAGTAATTGCCAAAGCTGTTAAATGATACTTGAGTTTTGAGTACTATTAATTGGTTAAAGAAATTTAGTAACTGTAACTCAATTTAAAATAAATTTACTTAACCTCAGAATTCTATAGTTTTGTTCAGTCTATGCTAAGAGCAACGATGAGATAAAAAAGACTAGGTGAAAATATATGACGGACGTAATGGTCGATCAAGTACTTAATTACACTATATAAGTACCTAAAGTAATCACACCGTGGCGTACTATACACATAGATGCAAAGTTTGTTAGTTATTTGATTCGACTAATATCGATACAAAGATTAGAGCGTAAAGTTCCGTACCTATGTAATCTAACTATTGATTACTAGCTACGTTTTCATTTAGTACAGTAATCATAGAAACAGATTTCATAAAATAATCGTAAAAAGTAGTTACACATTTTGATGACTATTGTAATTGCAATTACGATTACTTTTATAAGTACTCCATTGCAGTAACCAGAAAAAAAACGAGTAGTTTGGTTACTTTTGTTAAATAATTGTTTTTAGGTAAGTACTTACTTATACATTTTAATTATAAAATATTAATTTGCCAAATTCCTTTTTAAGTCCTAGCTCCATAGCGCCTTCAAGGATACACTCCAACCGAGCAAAAACCAAAAGAGCACATAAACATTGCTCCAGTGCTCTATCGTTATCGTTCTTCTTAATCTTTTGCATATTTCCGATGTTTACTGTGGACCGCTGTATTCACAGCTAAACAACTAGGCCGCCGCGCCAACGCTTTTGTGGTTGAGTCAGAAATTACAAATGAAAAATAAATTTTAATAGTTGCTACAAAGTGTTGGTCAATTCGCAATGGAAGAAAAGGTACTGTCTTGACATGCGAACTTGCGAATGTCAACCGTGTGGTGTCGCATTAAGTAATTAGCATTGGATCATTGGCCTTATTCTCTCTACGCCTCCTGGCTGCTCCACGCTGTTGATGTTCCAGTTGATGCCTCACCTCTGGAACATTCTAGCGCGTGATCTTTATAACAGTATATTCGCAGACCAGGAAAGATTTTTGCTAGTATGATAAATCAAAGTGTTTTGTGATTCTCGTAATTAACTTACACTTGAAAATGGGATTTTCTTGTGCTAACGGGCAGGCATAACATGTGATGTTAGTGTTAAAGGCGATATGCAACTAGCATTAACCGCACGGTCAACCGTACGAAAAAAGCTAGGCGCATGAATTTTATTAATAGGCAAGCTTGCGCGGCTTCTACCCTTGATGGCAGCTGATAATGTAGAACATGAGGTGGACTAGTTATAGTTAGGGAAAATTATTCGTGTAATATAGATTGTAGATTTGACCAGACAAATACAAGAATTAGTAAATTCTTAGTAAGTAGGAGACTTTGTTTTAAATAAAGGTGGATAAGGAACTTAACCAAGCAGAGATGGATTCCGAAATCAAAGGTCCATTTGAGGTTCTACAGGCTCGAGATAGGTGATTGGTACGGTTTAATTGCCCTAGATTATAGACGTCCTTACAAGTCACCGGATCGCAAAATGTCTGAAAATCAAAACATAACTTACGATGCATGATGATCGTAATTGGTACTATTACTATATTAGTCTGTAAGTACGTGGTCGTACCAGTCAACTCTGAATAAGATCGGGTTTCACTCGAAACCGTGCGCCCAAGTGAGGTTGAAAGCGCAAAGAATGATGTACCTATTATATAGTACTTACCATAGTGGCTAAATAAATGAAAATAAGGAAGGGATGTAGTGTATGCGGAGAGGGGATATTCACACTCCGTCCGGTGCGCGCATAGAACGGGCAGTCGCTCCCTGACCGTTGACCGAGTAACACGTGCTGGTGCTCGGACACACCAATATCTTATACGTAGCGTACTATATCGTGTAGTGACAACCTAGTGAAGTGTGGTATACTGAACACCGCACGTAGCACAGATGCTTCAGTAACTAATACCAAAATAAAAAAATGTTTAAGTGTATTTTATAATTTGTTTATAGAGAGCTACTGTGCGCCGCTGGGTGCAAAGGGATGCTGCTGAAGGCTCCATTGCGTTCCGAACTCGAGCTTATCCTCCTCGCATTCTGACAGAAAAGAATGTGACGGCGATGGTAAATGTTTACCAGGAGCACCCATTTACCAGGACGTCGGTATTTGCCCAGCAATACGACTGCTGCCCTCAGAATATCAGAAATGCCTTGCATCGCGTTGGATTGCATTGCATCACCGAAAACCGGCAAAAAAAGTTATTTTAACTGACCAACAAAATCAAATAAAAATGTTTCAAATTTTACGTTGATTCATTAACATTTGTTGATTTTTCTTAAGTTAATAACTGATGTAATATTAGCCTTGCAATATTATTGTTGTATAAACATTTTTATCTAGGTATAAATAACTTGTTGGTTCTTAAAAACATTTTTTTATAAATAATATAGCGTACTTAATATTATATATGTATGTATAGTACAGTAGTGACTTACTACATGAGACAATGATAACTATAAAATAAAAGTTTTAAAACAAACTGATCTCTGGATGTGTGTAAACTCTAAATTTTTATTTTCGTAGCTAAAGCAAACTGTGATGTTTTGATTGCATAATATTAAGGTTTAATTATATTTTATTTTGATTTATTTACCTAAATTGATATTTTAAATTGTTAAATTTAAACCATTTAAATAATAAAATTTATGATATTGTTGTGTATTAACCTAGGTTAATGTTTATACCCACTTTCAAAAATAGTTTTATATAAATATTAGCTTATCCTTAGGGTACTAAGTATTAGCTTAAAGTTATATGATGATTTTTAAAGAAAACATTTTAATAAAAATATTGAAAGACACATTTAATGTTTCTTTGATTTTTTTATTTCCAACTTGAAGCCTTTTCCAATGCTTAAAAACTTACTTTGCAATACAACTAATAAATAAAATAACGACAAATCTGAATACTTTTGGTGACGAATAAGTTTTTGGTTGTTTGGTGGCTTTTTTCGATTCCTGGGTCAGATAAAAAGTGATTGGAGTTTGGATTTGTGCCCGGTAAATGACGACAGGCTCGCCCCTTGTTACATGCGACCCAACATAGCTGGCTAAACGTGGGTATTTATACACCTCTGCCTAATCACGGTAATAGATAGTATTACCGTGGCCTAACTCTTCGAGAGCTATATAATAATAATAATAATAATAATATGTGGACACTATCACACACTGTCGTCTAGTCCCAAGCTAAGCAGAGCTTGTGTTATGGGTACTAGATAACTGAAACATAATACATATACGTACTTTTTTTTTTTTTGTAAATACATACTTAATATACATAGAAAAACACCCAGACTGAAGACAAATACAAATGTTCATCACACAAATATTTGCTATCCGCGGGAATCGAACCCACGACACCCGGCGTCGCAGTCAGTTACACTAACCACTAGACCAACGGTGCAGTCATATAAAAATATATGTTTGTTCATTGGTTGTTAGCGAACGCAAAAAATATAATATTTGTAAATACAGGGATTTTTTTTACAACTTTGGTGGCAAACAAGCATACGGTCAACCTGATGTTAAGTGACAACCGTAACCTATAGTCATGGCTGTGTTTTCCAAGCATTGCAGAAGTAATAATGCTTAGAAAACACAACCAAGCCGCGGATGACCACAGAGAAGGGGATGAGGAAGAAAAAGGAAAACAGAAGAGGACCGAGGGGATTAAATTTCAAAATAATAAAATATAGACCTGAAAATTTGTATGTTTGTTTTTCATCAACGCAATCATTCAATGCATGCACTTAGTATATTTTTTATCGACAACCAGGCGGGGAAAGCCGCGCAGAAGCTAGTAATCACTAGAATAAAACTTTTATTGATATACTTACCTAATTGGCTATTTTAGACGTAAAATTGTTTTATTTTTTAACATCTTTATTTATAAATAAGTAGGAATAAATAGCTTTTGTTTTACTAGAGGTAAGTTGTATGCACTAGGAGATAATATTTTCTATCAAAATAATTTGATGCAAAAAATAATTATAATAACTCAGTTTATCTGTTACGCTATTGTGAGGTTTATTATTTTTTTTTAAAAAGGTAAACTACAAAAAAAATAACTTACACTGACTAGACTTGTACAGAAAATTGTATTAAAATAAAATAAGGCGTTTTATTGATTTTGCACTGGCAACACTGGTGGGGATTTTACTCGGCAGACGGACAGCAGTGGATAGTTGGCAGTTGGTGAGAAGTCTTGGAATTATACGGACGTAGTTAACTAGTGGTAACTGTGTTCTAGTTTAGTAATATTGTGTCATATTGAAAGTAGATGTAGTAGTAGATCCACGCTGGTTTCAGCATGAATGGGTCGGATCGACCGGGGAAGTACTACCCTCTCATAGAAGATCGACGTAAGAGTAATGGTATTCGTACTATTGCGTTCCGCTCGGTGAGTGAGAGTGCCGGAGGCCCAACTGATGCAAAGATGGCAATCCTCGCAGCATGTGTGGGACCAGCTGAGTATCCGCGGAGTCATTGTGTGGGTGGTGTGGGTCGACCCGCCGGCCAGGGAGACCTGTAGAAACGGTGGTGCCGCTGGCCGCCCGCGGCATAGTACAGGGGCCCAACTAGGCCTAACCACCCTAGGAGGCTGCCCCACCAGGTCGCGCATAATCCCGGAGTGGTTCGTCGTGCCGGTTGGTGACCGGATGGTGGGACCCGGCGACCATTTCCGAGAGGGTACGGGGGCCCTTCCGTCCGGCGGATCGGCTACCACCATGCCACACAGTTAAATGACGAAGCAATACTCGGCACCTTGTCTAGCCTTGCTGCGAGGGCAGTCATCTTTTCCACGCCCCTCCCTTCACCCTCCAACATGGCAGCACGCAAAAAAGCAGCAGGTCAAACAGCGGCATCTTCCTCCCCCACCAACCCGCTATTTGAGGTGGAGTTGACTAACATCCGTGGACTCCATTCAATTGCTTCCGTCCCATGGGCATTACGCTGCTTTAAAAACAGGGATCCGTCGCAAAGTGCTACTGCTGTCGCTGGTGAAATCTTGTTAGGTATGGAATATTACATTCCATCCTCAGATGTCACCAGTGCCGGCAAAACGCGTCCCTGGTTCAACCGTGAGTGCGCCGATACTGTTAAACAAAAGGAATCGGCGTACCGCGCTTGGATCAGGGCCCGAGCACGGCGCGACCCTAGCTTGGATCGCCTAAAAGCAGCGTACAATAAAGCCACTAGGGAATGCAAGAGGGCTTACATCAGAGCGGATGCCCAGCGCATTGCACGGATTGGGCAAGAACTGATTTCGCATCCTACGGGTAGCCGTAGCTACTGGCGACTAGCCAAGGCCGTGCAATCCAACTTCTGCAAGCCTTCGCTGCCCCCCTTGAAATGTCCTGATGGATCGCTGGCCCACGAGCCGCAAGAGAAAGCAAACTTGCTTGTAGAACTCTTTGCGGCTAACTCCCGAATCGACGACCGTGACTTGCACCCGCCGACTATATCTGGCTGCGACTCCGTTATGCCTAATATCCGTATTAGGCATCGTGATGTCCGTGCGGAACTAAGGTCGCTCGATGTTCGGAAAGCCAGCGGACCGGATGGTATTCCAGCGGTGGTTCTCAAGAAATGCGCAGCGGAGTTGTCTCCTGCATTGACGCGCCTATACCGCCTATCTTATTCCTCGGGAATTGTGCCGGAGGCTTGGAGAGAGGCGAATGTTCAACCGATTCCCAAAAAAGGGGATAGGTCCGAGCCAGGCAACTATCGACCCATAGCTGTCACCTCAGTTCTCTGCAAGGTGCTTGAGCGGATAATAAACGCCCAACTAGTCCGCTACCTAGAGGGTCACTCGTTAATTAGTGACCGACAATATGGCTTCAGGTCAAAACGGTCTACGGGTGACCTTCTAGCATAGCTATATATCACGCACCAATGGGGTGAAGCTATGGACAGGCATGGAGAGTCCTTGGCCATCAGCCTTGACATAACCAAAGCCTTCGATAGAGTCTGGCACCGTTCGCTTCTGTCCAAGCTTCCAGCATATGGTCTGCCACCCCAGCTGTGCAACTGGATTGCCGCATTCCTGCGTGAGCGCCGCATTAGAGTCCTTTGTGACGGATCGGCCTCCGATTATTTGCAGGTCAACGCTGGGGTGCCTCAGGGGTCCATCCTGTCGCCCACCCTGTATCTTCTGCATGTCAATGACATGTTGTCCCTTGGCAACATTCATTGCTATGCAGATGATAGTACAGTGCATGGGCGATATCTCGGACATCCTGCAGCTAAACAGACTGACATCGAGGCAAAACGCCTAGAACTTGTCGCTGAGCTCGACCAAGTATTATACCGCATTTCTAAATGGGGTTGTGAGAATTTGGTCGAGTTCAATGCCAAGAAAACACAGGTGTGCGCGTTCTCTGCAAAAAAATCTCCGTTCCTTCCCCTTCCCTCTCTTCAGAACACAGTGTTACCACTACCTAAGGCTAAGTATCCTGGGTATGGACATCAGCCGAGATCTCAACCCCAAGAACTACATCGAGTGCGTCATTAAAACCGCCTCCTGTAAACTCGGTGTCCTGAACAGGGTGAGGCGGTACTTCACGCCCGAGCAGCTCTGTCTTCTTTATAAGACACAGGTTCGTTCCTGAGTGGAGTACTGCTCTCATCTTTGGGATGGCTCCGCACAGTACTTACTGGATGCACTCGATAGGTTGCAGCGGCGAGCAGTCCGTATCATCGGAAGCCCGGAGGCTACTAAGACCCTTGAGCCTTTACAGCTGCGAAGAGACATCGCCTCAATGGCCGTCTTCTATCGCCTTTACCATGGAGAGTGTTCTGAAGAGCTCTTTGAATTAATCCCACCCTCTCCCTTTTTATCCAGAACGACACGTGCAGGACTAAAGTGCCACCCTTTCACAGTGGAATCTAAAGGGTCTCGAACCAAACGGTTCAGCACTTCATACTTTTGTCGCTCAATTAAAGCCTGGAACTCTTTGCCAGCGCATGTGTTCCCATCTAATTTTGATCCTGGGTCTTTTAAGCGGGGCGTGAAAAAGCATCTCACTAAGCCGCCATAGTGGAGGCCACCATACCAGTAGTTTGGCTTTTGGAATGGTGTCCGCCACTTCTGGATTCCACTTACTGCTTACCATCAGGCAAAGTGGAGTCACTTTGGTAGGCTAATATAAAAAAAAAAAAAAAAAAAAAGATAAGTTTTGGTTGGTTTATGCTTTGAAGGAGTTTATGTGGATAACGAACAATAAATAAGTTTTGAAAGTTTATACTGGTCTTTCTGAGATACCCTTTCATCTCAGAAGCGGGATAGAAGACAATTTCACGAATGGAAGATTCCACCCGAAGATTGGCTACTCCTCGGCGAGACCGATCGCGATCTAGGCGTAGTGAATTTAGCGCACGCCACAGAAGTAACAGTCGTAGCCACAGTCGCCGCTTATTAGAGCGGGAACAGCTACTGATACAGGAGCAGGAGCGTGTCCGTCGGATGGAAACGGAGCTACAGAAAGAACGTGACAACGAACGGCGAGGTTCACCTGATGCTGGAACGAGCGCATCGCACCGTGATCATCGCAGTCACAGTAGGCTGTCGCGTGGTCATCAGAGGAAACATCGAGATTCTACAAGCATGGATCGTCGAAACAAAAGGTCATGTAGTCCAACCTTTACTTCTAGAGATATAGTTCAAATAATACAGACTATCAAAGATGTCTTGCCATCGCAGCCGCTAAACCAGGGAACTATATTAAATAATAGGAATTTAGAGCATAAGAATATCATTCCCGAGTTCAACCCCTCCGAGAAAAACCAACGTATAGACATGTGGTTGAAAAAGGTTAACGAGTGTGCAAAGGTTTACGACTGGGATGAGAAGACTGTTATACATTTTGCTATGCAAAAGCTTACTGGATTAGCTAAGACCTGGTATGAAAGTCTCAATACAATATTATTTACATGGGCAGAATGGCAGACAAAATTAACGGACGCCTTTCCTTCGGAACAAAACTACGGTCAAATTTTAGAAGACATGTTAAAACGAAAGAGTAAACCTAGTGAATCTATTGAAATATATTATTATGAGAAACTTACTTTGCTAAACAAATGTGACATAACAGGTAGGCGGGCCGTTGATTGCATCATCCACGGTATCGGCGATAGGACTATCAGGTCGAGTGCCTTAGCACTACGTTGCGAACAACCAGATCAGCTCTTGAAATTCCTAATAAGCAATAATAAGGAACTTTCCTTACAACTGCCATCGTTTAGGGATAGGCATATTAGTACAGTAGAGGACAAACAAAACAATAAGGTGAACTCAAGGACTAATCCACATTTATACTGTTATAATTGTAAAGAGAAGGGGCACCCATTCTCCAGATATCCCAAACCCTTGATTAAATGTGGCCAGTGTAACAAAGTGGGACACAAACCTGAGGCCTGTAGAAACAAACAGGATACAGGGCCAACAAAGTCCGACACGGTGGCAAAAGCCATGCGCATTAGTTCAAACTCTAGTCTTAGTGACTGTTAATGGTGCGCTTTTGGAGGCATTCGTTGACCTAGGCAGTGAGGTTACTCTTATAAGACAATCTGATTTTACAAATCTTGGACTTAGCCATGATCACACAGCGACTACAATGAAAGGTTTTGGTAATAGTCTTGTGCAATCGCCGGGATCTGCAAAGTTGACGTTAGAGATCGATAGCGTGGCTGCTACTGTGTTGTGTCGGGTCGTTGATGATCGTTTACTAGAAAAACCTATGCTTATTGGCCAGACTTACTCAGAACAGCCGCATATTGTTGTTTATAAGGATGTCAACAAATTACAATTCTTGCAAATCAGCATCGAGTTACCTGATCTACACAAGCAGGTTGATCACTTAGAAAGAGTGAGGGTTATAGGCCGTAGTAAAATTTATGGTGCTGCAAGTATAAGGGTTGCAATAGGGTCTTTGTTTACCGGAAGTGTGGTGTTGAATACTAAAATCGTAGGGAAACCTAACGTGCAGTACTTGGTGTGTGGCGGTGTCTACGAGGTTAAGGATGGCTCACTTTTCGTTACAGTAACACCGTGTTCTGTGCCATGTTGTCTTCAAGACAATTTTGTTTTCTCGAGCAGAAAAGGTATAGGTGGTGCATAGTCTTGCTAGTACTGAATTACAACCAATCGCGAAGAACAAACTATTTGATGAAAGTCAAATACGTATTGGTGATGCCGTTTCAGATAGTGATAAGTCTAGACTCTTAGAACTACTTCGTTGTTATAAGGAATGTTTCGCGAACGATTTAGCCGATTTAGGGTGCACAAATACTACCGAAATGAGGATAGAGTTATGTAGTCAATGTCCCGTGGTTTATAGGCCTTACCGTCTGTCTCACTATGAACGCGAAAAGGTTCGAGAGATGGTAGACGAAATGTTGCGAGCAGGGGTTATTAGGGAATCTGTGTCAAACTATGCCAGTCCTATAATTTTAGTTCGCAAAAAAGAAGGTGGTATTAGATTATGCGTAGATTACAGGTTGCTAAATTCAATAACAGTAAAATAGAGATATCCTATACCTGTGATAGAAGATGAAATAGCGAGGTTATCTGGACAGGCGTGGTTTGTTACATTAGATTTGATGTCTGGTTACTATCAAGTGCCGATTTCCGAAGACAGCAAGCATTTGACAGCGTTCGTTACACCGGACGGCCAATACCAGTCTAATCGTATGCCGTTCGGCCTGGCAAATGCACCCGCTGTGTTTCAGCGCATGATGAACCGTGTTCTAGGTTCGGCTCGTTTTGATAAGGCTACAGTCTAAATAGATGATGTGTTTATTTTTGGTAGGACCCCTGACGAATGTTTGGAACGATTAGAGGAAGTGCTTGTTTTGATTCGAAACGCAAATTTCAAGTTAAATTTGCCTAAATGTAGTTTCCTTCAAAATACGATAAATTACTTGGGTTTTGAAATTAGTTCAATAGACAGGGACATCAAAAAATCAAAGCGTAGTAGATTTTCCCCGTCCAGAAAACGTACACGGCGCGCGACAATTTTTAGGGCTTGTCAGCTATTTTCGGAAATTTATACAAGGGTTTGCACAGCTAGCTCATCTCATCACCAAGCTACTCAAGAAAAATGTGGCGTGGGAATGGGCTGATGATCAAGATGAAGCCTTTAAAGCTTTGAAGGCCAAACTCATAGATGGACCCGTACTCGCCATATATGATCCCTCAGCGGAGATAGAACTCCACACGGACGCCAGTAGAATCGGTGTTGGCGGTATAATTTTACAACGACCAGAAGGAAGTGGAGATTCTTTTCATCCAGTGGCATACTATAGTCGCCAGACAATGCCGGAGGAAAAGAATTTTCACTCCTATGAGTTGGAGACCCTAGCCGTTATCTGTGCTCTTAAAAAGTTTAGGATATATCGAAAGCCTTTCAAAGTCATCACTGACTGTAGCGCGCTTCGTTCTACTTTTAAAAAGCGTGATCTTATTCCTAGGATCGCTCGACGGTGGCTGGTACTCCAGGAGTTTGATTGTTCTGTGGAATATAGGGCAGGTGCAAAAATGGGACATGTGGACGCATTGTCTAGGAATCCAATTGTTGACACCGAAACTCAGGGTCCGGAACAATATCCCACGGGGATGGCTATAAGTAAATAATAATAATAATAAAGAGTTTATTGTTTTCTCTCACATAGAAAAGATACATACAGCGGTAAAAATACAATAGTTGGTGAATACATGTAATAAAACAATCGGGGACCGCTCTACAATCCCCAATAGGCCCCAGGTAGACGATCCCAATGCACTCCCACCGTTCGCAAAATAAGCAAACGGGAAGAGAGGGAGCGATCTAGTCCCCAGGATCCATTTGGAGATTGCAAAGCGTGCCCTTACACTGTGTACAAATACATGAGATTTAGTCTATGTGAGAGACTGGTTTCTGTACTAGGAGACCTGTATGACAGATAACCAGCCTCTCCAGACTCCGGAAGCGGACAAACGGTAAGTACATCAGGTAAGTACAACGTAATTTGCGAAAAATATTAAAGTAAATGGAATTAGGTGTATTGGCTGTTATAGGGTTTGTAATTAGATTTATGTGAGAAGGGATGTGTGTGTGTGTGTGTGTATGAGAAGGGAAGTGTGTGTGTATGTGTGTGTGAGAAGGGATGTGTGTGTGAGAAGGGATGTGTGTGTGTGTATGTGAGAAGATGATTGAGGGTGTGTGTGTGTGTGTGTGTAGGTAGATGTGTTTGTGTGTGTGTATGTGCGCCTACGCATGTACTTGTTTGAGTGTGTGTCTCTCAGCTAATTAGGAAGGGACCTTAAGTAGATTCTCGGTCTCCTCATAATCCAGGGATTTTAGCCAGGATGTAATTACCCGTTTACAATTAGCGTTTGTAAGGGGGTAGACTGTTAGCTTCTTATTTATCTTATTATATAAGCAGTAGCCTAGAAATTCAAAGAATTTGCGTGCGAAGGATGTATTTATTTTAACTAGTGGTTTGCATACTCTGTGTTTAATTCTTTTGTTAATATTCAGTGATGGATCATACCCTATTAATGAATGTTGCCTTAGGGTTGTGCACAGAATGTAAAGTTGGCGTACAGTCAACACGTCAGAGAGCGAATAAAGATCTTTAGTCGGAAAGAAAAATGGTAACGATAGGCTTACTTTTAAAACCGCTCTTTGGGCTCTTTCTAGCTTTATCATGCTAGTCTTACACTTCCCCTCCACGCTTCCGTGCTTGAGCAGTGGGACGTTGTTTACTGCGAATAAAAAATATTAAGACCCGGTTAAAATACGTTTTCCCGGCTCGTGTACTGTTTTGGGTGATTAATTAAGTGTTTAGGTGTATTTTCGTAAGTTTTTAACTACATATAAGTGTATTATAGTTTTAAATTCAACGAAAATCGGTAAGTCATTCTTTGTTATTTTATCACAAAGTGGGTAGATAGGTAACATTCAAACATTAAATTTATATTTGCTTTGTTTTCGTATAGTTTATATATTTTGCGTTTGTAGTAGTATAGGACGCTGAGAGGTTTGTTATTTGAACTTATAAATTGTATTAATAGTTTTTATTTAAACGAGATTACTGCATATTTTTCTTTCGAAAGTAGGTAGGTATCGTTTCGACTTTGTTCATATTTTAGTCTGTTTTTGTTGTAGTTTTTATATATTTTGCGTATTTATTAGTAACAGGTCGTTCATAGGTTAGTTAGTTTTGTTAAACAAATATGTCAAAATACATGGGCGAGCCCCCTGACAGTAGGGGGAGGGAGTTTGTAACACCTACGGCGAAACGCTTGTTCAGTGACATTTCACCTACATTTGTTTCTCCCTTAGAAGGAGCCAAGCGAGTGTAAACAATGAACTTAGGCAAGGATAGCTCAATTTTAAACCTAAGCGATAGCAGTTCAGATAGGGACTATTGTTCGTTAGTAGCTCAGGCGACTGATTATTTGGCGAAAATTAATGAATTAGTTAACGATCAGGGATCTCGTATGAATGTAGCAAATAAAACGGCAATAATGGATTTCACTCAGCGCATTACTGGTATAGTTTCTTTGTTAGCGATAAAGTCGTCATGTAATGAAACTAAGTTAGCATATATCGAGCGTGAATTAGATAATGTAAAAAACACTCAACAAACATTATCGAAACCGAACCTCGAGCATAAACAAACGTATGCGGACAAGTTAAAACTGCGTGTACCACCTAAGTCGGCAGCCACGGTTCAGTCACGACCACCTCTGCCGTGTGTTGTCGCCTATCCGACCACAGAGCGATCAGCTGACTTTGCGTCATCTTCAGCAACCAAACAAGCGCTCATGAAAGCGATTAAACCTAGTGACGACGGTTTTCAAATTGTCGGCGTTAAGAAGACCGCAAAGTCAGGTGTCGTGTTACGTGTCGCTAATGAAAAGCAGCTACAGAAACTGCAGTCCGTAGATGCTATTAAATCTGTAGGGTTACGTTTGGAGAAACCGAAAGGACGTAGGCCTCGTATACTTGTTAAAGATGTCCCAATTACTATGGAGGACTCGGCATTTATAACTGCCTTATATCGTCAAAACATCAAAGACGAAATGGCACTTATGGAAGAGGATTTTGTTAAGAGCACTAGAATCACTCGTAGGCGTAAATTAGATAATGGTCGTAAATGGATAGGCTTAGAAGTAGAACCTGCGGTTAGGAACCATCTGGCCACTACTAAAGATAAGCTTTTTATAGATTGGGCAACTTGTAGGTTTATTGATGACGTTGACATAGTGCGTTGTTTGAAATGCCAGCAGTTTGGCCATATATCTAAATTTTGTACAAGCAAAACACCTGCTTGTGCAAATTGTGCTGGGGAACATGATACTCGAGCTTGTCCCAACAAGAACACCCCAGATTTTAAATTTAGTTGCATAGCCTGTAAGAGATTTAAAAAACCTAGCGATCATCGTTGCGGCTCTCAACAGTGTCTTACTTATAAGCTTAAGCTAGAACAACTTATTTTAAGCACTACTTACTAATAAACCAGTTAGTCACAACACTCACAACTAATAGTTAGAAATGGCAAATCTTGTTATAGGACAGTTGAATCTACATAACGATAGGGTGGCAACATCAGAGTTAGATCGATTAGTTTTGGAACATAAGCTGGACATTGTTTTAGTACAGGAGCAATATCAACTTTTTCATTTGCGTAGGAAAATTGTGCAGCTAAATGGCAGATCACGAGCTGGGATATACGTATCGAGTTCTAATTTTACTGTAACGTCATTGTCTAATCTTATGACGCCACACTGTGCAGTTGCGGAGGTTACATCCTCGTCCTGCAGGGTTTATGTCGTGAGCTGCTACTTCCAATACTCCCATCCTGTCGCTCCTCACCTACATCATCTTCGCCACGTTTTGCGGTCTCTTGCAGGCCACAAAATTATCATTGGCGCCGACGTCAATGCGTCATCTACGCTATGGTATGGCAAATATAGGGCAACTGATAGGGATCGACGCAGTGCTGTCGAAGATTTCATTGCAGAAATGAATTTATTCATACACAATACCCCTGATGCACCACCTACTTTCTGGAGCCCAATGGGCGAATCTTCTATTGACGTCACACTTTCTTGTGGAGGCGTTCGTATTGATAGGTGGCGCGTTCTGCCGGACGCGTCGTGTAGTGATCATCGTTTAATCGTGTATGAATTCACTACTAGAGTGGCGCGGGATCCTCAAGATAATGCTGCTAGCTTTAGATATAAAACTAGAGGGGGAAACTGGGAGCTTTTTGGTACTCTTTTTGGTATGCATGCTAAAGACTTCACTCGTAACGAGCTGTCTGCACAAGAAAGTGCTGAGATTTTATCAGATACTTTTACTTATTGCGCTGATGTTGCTTTTGGCCGAAAATCTGTCAGAAGCACTCGTAGATGTGATTGGTGGAATAATTATTTAGCTGAACTTCGTAGATGTTACCGTAGGGCGCGTAGAAAGGTTAATACCATTAAGAAACGTAACATATCGGGCGATACTTATAACAACGCGCTTATTGCTCTTAGGGTTGCCAGGTCACGTTATAGAGCTGCTGTTGAAAAGTCTAAAGGTAACTTGTTGCGTAAAATAGTTGATAGGCTTGATAGAGAGGGTCCATGGTCACCTATATATCATGAATTCAAAGCTAATAGATCTATTGAACTTGCTTACATAGGAAACATAAAAATCAATAATGCTCATTCTATAGGTATAGATGAAACAACTAAATATCATTTGCATACTCTTATACCTGACGATCGGCCGGAGGACGACACTGAGTATCACCAAGAGATCAGACAATGGGCTGCTGTACCGCCTGTGTCGCCTATGTCAGACCTACCATCAACTGACGAGTTTATTAATATTGTTAGATCTCTGCCACTTAACAAAGCTTCAGGTGATGATAAGATTTCAAATAAAATGATTAAGGAGGCGTGTAGGATCTCTGGGGATGCAATCTGTGTGTGTTTAGGCGGTGTATTGGGGAGGGTGTATTTCCTAGTATTTGGCGTAGTGGGTATATTAGAATAATACCAAAGAGTGGCAACAAGCCACCAGATGACCCTAAGTCATATAGACCAATTACGTTACTACCATCATTAGGAAAATTGTTAGAACGTCTCGTAGTTCCTAGGCTTATACCGGGAGGGGTAAAATTTAGTGATAACCAATTTGGCTTTACAATAGGTAGATCAACAGTCGATGCAGTTATATCTGTTAGGGAAACTGTTACTAAATCTGTTTGTCAATACGTGATAGGTATTTTCTTAGATATTTCTGGTGCCTTCGATAACGCATGGTGGCCAATATTACTTATGAAATTAAAATCACGAGGTTGTTTTAGTAACATATATTCGCTAATTTATACATATTTTATGCATGGCACAGCTAAGCTAAAACTTGGTCACCATGCTGTGTCGAAGCCACTGACTATGGGATGTCCTCAGGGATCAGTGCTAGGGCCGTATCTTTGGAACTTAGGGTTTGATGATTTCCTTTCATTGCCATTACCAACTGGCTGTACATTAACTGGATATGCTGACGATGGCATGTTACTTATACAATCTAATACCAGCGCTGGATTAGAGGATTTAGCGAATAAATGTTTACGTCTAGTCTCTGACTGGGGAAAACGTAACCGATTATTGTTCGCTCCTCACAAAACTTTTCAGCTTCTTTTAAAAGGAAATCTGAAAACACCACCTCGAATAAAATTTAATAATATTAGCATTAAAAGTAGGGATTCAGTTTGTTACTTAGGATTCATATTAGAAAGAAACTTTTCATTTGTTAATCACATCACTACAATTGGGGAAAAATCTAAAAATAGTTTTTACGCTTTAACTAGAATATCAACAACAACATGGGGTCTTTCTTTTAATACTCTTAAAATAATTTATAGTGCTACTTATTTAGGAAGTATGTGTTATGGGGCGCCTGTATGGGCTGATAGGGCAACTATAGGTGCTGTAAGGCGCAAATTGCTTCAAAGTCAACGTCTTGCGTTAATATTTCTGTGTAAGGCATATAGGACAGTTAGCACTGAGGCTTTGCCAGTACTGGCAGGTGTTCTTCCGGTTGATCTTGAGGTTCAGAGACGAGCGGCTATGTATTATACAACTCACGAAGGCATGAATAGTGACTTCTTACAATCGCGCGATCGCCAGAAAATCATTAGATTATTTAAAGAAGAAAATGATCCTCATAATAAACTGGTCCAAGACAGTAGGTTTAGCAGTCCCCGGGACTCCCGAGTGTCAAAGCTCGGTGTTTTTTCTTGGATATCACTGTTAATCCTGGCTTACAGGAGTCACAGTGATGGGCATGTGGGTGGGATTGTCCCGTAGTCTTACAAGCGCCACCCCACACGGTAATACAATAGCTGAGTATGGACTGGCACAAGGCCACGTATACCATTTTAATCACATTATTGTCAGCTATATGGCGTAGATTTTTAAAAATGTAGATTAGCTTTCGAGTTCTGGAGGATAATAAGTCTAGGTGTTGGTTAAAACTTAGTGAGCTATCAATCATGACTCCAAGATATTTTATGCTGGAGGCTAGTTCTATATGGTTACAGAAACAGGCAAGATCAGATGAGCAATAATGTGCTTTTACAGAGTAGTTTTTGTGTAATGGAGTTGAAATGTTTTTGATGGAGAATGGTATATATTTAGTTTTGTTGACATTGAGTGTGAGGCCATTGTTATTGAGCCATGAGATTACCGTGTTGAAACCTGTTTGTGCAAAGCCGTAAGCCTCATCCCAGGTGTCACCATGGAAGACTAATGCCGTATCATCCGCAAATGTTACGATTTTCCCATTTATTAGTTGAAGGTTACACAAGTCGTTGATGAAGATGAGGAAAAGAGTAGGGCCCATTACGCTGCCCTGCGGGACACCGTAAGATATACGCAAGTCATCACTTGTGAGTTCTCCGACTCTCACTCTCTGTTGTCTATCAGAAAGATATTCCTTAAACAATTTGAGCTGTACATCGCGAATCCCCATGTTTTGTAGTTTGGTTAGTAGGAGTGGGACAGAGACCGTGTCAAATGCCTTTGCTGAGTCCAGGAATATCGCTATTACCTTTTTTTTATTATCTAGTTTGTTAACAATATAATCGGTCAATTCATGGACAGCATCATTTGTAGAGGTTCCAGTTCTAAAACCAAACTGGGATTTAGACAAAAGTGCCTTGGTCTCAAGGTATTTTACGAGGCGTTTGTTGATAAGTTTTTCCGCTAGTTTGGATATTGTAGGAAGTATAGAGATAGGCCGGTAGTTATTGACACAGTCTCTGTCACCACTTTTATATATTGGGATAACTTCCGCAAGCTTAAATTCTTTCGGGAAAACACCACTGTGAAACATTAAGTTGAAAATGTATGTTAGGGGAGATACTAGTATGTTGTGGTATCTTTTCAAACAAGCTCCAGAAATGTAGTCGCGACCAAACGTATTGCCTTTTTTAAAGTTCATAAGTGTCAGACGAACCTCTTCTTCGTCAGTTGGAAACAGAGCGAAGGAGGAAGGACAGGGGTCGACATGAAATATATTGCGTGGGGGATTGCTATTCTGAATATTTTCAGCTAGGTTTTTTCCGATCGACACAAACAAGCTGTTTATATTATTAACCGCGGTAGAAGGGTTTATCGTAGATATTAGACTCAAAGCTGGGTTAATTTTTTTGTTGGAGTGTGACGAAGACTGGCTTCTTACGTTGCAATTAGGAGATCCAGAGTTATGCAGAATCCGTGATATTGTCAGTAGCAAACTGGACCCTCAAGGGGTAGAATATATCAAGGAAAACTACGTATTAAGAGATAACAAGCTCTTTAGATGTCTTGGGGGAGACAAAGAACATCTGAGATGGGTGGTTCCGAAGGGTGCGAGGTGGCAATTGTGCAAGAGAAACCATGACGACATAGGTCATGTCGGTTTCGAGAAAACTTTAGACCGAATAAAAATTAATTATTGGTTTGCAAAAATGAAAAGGTTTGTGAAAAAGTATGTATTATCCTGTATTGACTGCGCGTATGCAAAGAAATCTACAGGCACTCGCGAAGGATTGTTGCATCCAATCGAAAAGATTGAAATACCTTTTCACACACTGCACATTGACCACCTTGGGCCCTTTGTGAAATCCAAAAGAGGCCACACTCACATTCTAACGGTCGTAGATTCGTTTACTAAGTTTTTATTTATTAAACCGGTTAGAAATACAAATACACAAAATGTGATAAAAGTATTAAAGGACATATTTGACACGTTTAGAGCTCCTGATAGAATTATAAGTGATCGAGGTTCCTGTTTTACTTCGCACGCATTCAGAAAGTTTTGCCTAGACCGCGGAATAAAACACGTATTAAACGCTGTCGCATGCCCAAGGTCCAATGGTCAAGTCGAGCGTTATAATAGAACCGTTCTTGACTCATTGACAGCACAAAACCTTAGAGCGGATGAAAGAGATTGGGACGATAAGCTAGGTCAAATCCAATGGGGCTTGAACAATACTGTACAAAAGACAATAGGTAGGTCACCTGCAGAGGTCATGTTTGGGACTGCGATTAACAGTGAGTTTAACGCAGCAATGAATGAGATAGCACAGAAAACACGTGAAGAGTCTTCTCTGCAATCTATTCGTAGTGAAGTTAAATGTAGAATTGACCAGGCACAAGACACTCAAAAACGCTACTATGATCAGGGTAGGCTTGCTGCGCGTGTTAACCATAATGGTGACTTAGTCAAAATTGCAAAAGTTGCTTTTCAGAATAATGATAAAAGTACAAGAAAGAAAGAAAGAAAAATATTTATTTTGTGCTCACAAATTTCAATTTCAAAAACAAATATATAGGTAGGAGTAAAAATACAGGTGAGACAGAAAAGGGACCTTTCTCAGCACTGAGCTATGGTTGTTATACCATAGCGCTGATATTTTGAAAGGCCCTTTACTGACGGCACGGAAGTTGAAACAGAAAGCAATACAAAACATTTAGAGAAGAAAAATAGAAAAAAAAAAGATAATAACAATAATAAAATTTAACAACAGAAAAAGAAATCAAAGGAAATAAAATTCAAATTTATACATTGAGAATATGAGCACTAATAAAATTGAATGAAATAATTACAAATCACATTTTAAAATATTAAATTAAATAAATCAGTTCACACTAAAATAATAACAAAAACACAATTTTTTAGCGTAGTGAACCGGCATCATCGACAGTGACACTGACACTTGACACTAACAGTGACAGATAACGTTAAGCTGACGTGGGCTTGTAAAAACTGAGGTGTAGAGATAAATAAAATATGCTACTATTAATATAAATACGTAATATAAATAATATATGATAATATGTGATGTAATATAAAATAAGTATAAATATAGAAGACGAAAGGAGTTCGTCGGTGTATCTGAAATCTGGTAAGCTATCCTGGACCTTGCTTTTGGATGCATGGAGGTGTTTCTTGTATGCATTTCTAAACATATTAGTAGTTTGAAGGTCACGGAAAGGAGGAGGGAGGTCATTCCAAATTTTGGTAGCCGCGAATTTAAAACAAGAACGGAACGCCGCAGTCCTGTGTTTGGATGTTACGAGCAAATATGATGAGGCCCTTGTGTTGTGTTTATTGTGGTCTCTGGAACGGGACAGTTTCTCATACAGGTACACAGGTTTTTTACTTTTGATAACACCAAACAACATTGTGGCCAGGTGTAACTTTCTGCGCGCCTCCATCCTAAGCATGTTTCCCTGGTTCAAGTAAGGAGTTACATGTGTACGTGGAGGAATCTTGTAACAGTAGCGAGCACAGGCATTCTGGACACGTTGTATAAGCCTGGAAGTACGAGCAAGCAGACAGGGCCCATAGACTGTGTCAGCATAATTTAACTTGGACATGACCAGTGACTCACACAGCATGACTCTCAAGTTCACACTTATATACGGTCGTATCCTATAAAGAAGCTTAAGCCGGTAAAAGCAGTTCTGTACCACCTGTCGCACATGGGCTTCAAAATGTAGTTGACCATCAAAGATCAGCCCAAGATTTCCGACTTCCTCAACCTGCTCTATTGCTGTGCCCTCAATACTAATTGCAGGATTTTTTAATTTGATTTTAGAAATAAGATCCCTAGAGCCCAGTATAATATATTTTGTTTTAGTAGGGTTGAGGACCAAACAATTCCTCCTGGACCAATCGGCAACCCTGTCAAGATCCTCATTCATACGTTTCACTGCAGCATGAGAATCCTCAGGGGGAAAAGAGATGTACAGCTGTAAATCATCAGCATACAAATGAAATTTGCAATAAGAGATAGGGATGGGCAAATGAAAAAAATATATCGATATATATTGTATCGATATTATTCAAAGCTATCGATATATATCGTGTAAAAATATCGATATTTTGATATATCGATATTTTTACCCAAGCCTACGATTTACTCATTTATTTATTGCTTTCTTTTTAGGCCGCGTTCGCAAACAGGTTAAATTCTTTCGGTAAAGTGTAAAGTGAAGGATAGCTTTATGCAAAACATTAATGTGTGACTGAAACAAACTACTGTCAGGTAATAATTAACTTGGTTTGCGAACGCGGCCCTAATCGAGAACTGAAGTCAAACGGGAGCTCATAAAAAAAAATCGAATTTGATATACGAAAAAAAATATCAATTATTGATATAACGAGATTTAAAATATCGACGATAATTATCGATTATTTATTGAATTAATATCGATATTTTGATATATCGATATTTTTTACCCAAGCCTAATAAGAGATGGACTTGGTGATATCAGAACTGTAGAGTATGAAGAGAAGTGGTCCTAGGATTGATCCCTGAGGAACTCCTCTGGGCACCTCTCTCACAGAAGATTGACTTTTATCACCAGTCCTCTCATCAGACAAAGCTCATGCCTTCATATGAAGGTCCCTTTAGAGTAATAAAGGTATTAGGTAACGATCGGTATAAAGTAGCTCCGATTGCAGGATTTGAAGGGATGAAGAACAAGTGAAAGTCTACTATTGCCGCAGACCGTATGCGACCATGGATCCATGTTAAGTCCTTAGAAGCCAACAGTGATACCGACGTTGATGCCGAGAATGACGCAATTGAAATATCAGATAATAATATGTCACATATCATATCAGATAACATGTCACATAGTTAAATAATGTGCTATTTAACTATATTTCAATAAAGTCATTATAATAATTGTGAATATTATATCATAAAAAAAAAGTGTGGTAACAATTTCACATGATATTCGTTTATATTGTTTCAGGTCAAATACGAGGAAACTAGGAAGGGTTTCGCACCTTGGCCTGAAACAAATTAAACAAGGATTGGTTAATAGATAATGGTTAATGGTTATTTGGTTGATCTGCTGAATATTCATGGGATTGGATATCGGTATGATTGGTTAAAATACAGAATGATATTTGTTAAATGGTTAATTGGTTAAAAGATATTTGGTTAAAAGGATAGTTGGTTAAAGATTCTTGGCTTAATGGATAACTGGTTATACTGATTGTTAAATGGGTTATTGGTTGTACATGTTATAGCTATAAGATAGTTGTTTCTTTGGCCGAATGAATTATATTAAATAGTGGTGAAGTTGTTTTCAAAGATTTTATTTTATACTTATACAATCCTCTACAGAAGAATCTGAATAGTTTGCTCAGAATACTGGGCGAATTGATAAGTATACCTAATTTGTACAAAATGTAGCTTTTGATGATTACAAAGTCTATATATAATATTGTAAGTTATATTTTTATTTTATACAAACTTAATGTTTTGGCTTTACACTATAAAACGCTAAGAAACAGAATAGAGAATCAAACTGTAGAAATGTAATGTTAATTTTTCAAATGATCCTGTAAGTGTCCGATTTGCCGAGTGTAAGGTTTCACTAGATACGCGTATGGGGACATACACGTCGTCAGGATGGTCGAGTGTAGGGTTTTATTATTTTTTTTAAAAAGGTAAACTACAAAAAAAATAACTTACACTGACTACACTAGTACAGAAAATTGTATTAAAATAAAATAAGGCGTTTTATTGATTTTGCACTGGCAACACTGGTGGGGATTTTACTCGGCAGACGGACAGCAGTGGATAGTTGGCAGTTGGTGAGAAGTCTTGGAATTATACGGACGTAGTTAACTAGTGGTAACTGTGTTCTAGTTTAGTAATATTGTGTCATATTGAAAGTAGATAAGTTTTGGTTGGTTTATGCTTTGAAGGATAACGAACAGTAAATAAGTTTTAAAAGTTTATACTGGTCTTTCTGAGATACCCTTTCACTATCATGGCTAAATTACTGAAAGAATTAAGTATGATGAAATTAGGTATAGATTATATCACTTTGATCCTGAGGAACTGGGAACATAGATAGGTTTTTACCAACATACTAGTTGGTTTATAAAATCGATTAAACAGACCGATATAAAGTAGATGTAAAAAACAAAATCGAATGAATCTTGTTGCAAATATTATCTACCTACCTACCTCTAAATCTTTAAAAAACAGAACATTACAGATTAATAAGCATTTATTTATTATTTCAAATTCCAGGCAGGAAAAGCAACGACATTTCAATATTTCATTTACAGTCGACGCTACGCCTTCGTTATATTCACGTGGAATTATGCTAACAACGAAAATATGCTTAAATAGAAACGATTACACTTAGCTATGGTTATGTGTTGTTATAAATGAGAAGAGTTCCGCGATATCGCTGTTCTACTCTAGGGCGGAGCTTGCTATGCCCATGCGCAACGCGTGCAAGCGATTTACGACCGATGAGTGGTAGACCGGACCTTTTGACGATAGTACCTTTGACACAAACCTCAAGGAAGAGATATTCTGCATCAGCAGAATAAGTTGCAGATGAAGAAGCTAAAATTTTATAAGTAAAGTTAGGTCGTAGGTATATTGCAACTCCACCTCCTCTTTTATCGACACATGTTTTGAATTTTGGACAAATGATTGTTGCACAAAATCACCGAGCGTACCGGTCACTAAACAAAAACTCTCATCACTCGAGAGAGATAAAGAACCATCAGCAGAAACAAATGAATCATTATCAGAATACATACTTAAATAATACAAAAATAAGAATATGTATATTAAAGATGAATTAAAAATAAAATGGATATATAATAAACCAATATCTTTAATTTTTAATTTTTTTTTTTTTTTAATTTTTTTTTTTTTTCAACCAAAAAATAAATATGTGGATAAAAAATTGTAATGAAGTAGCAAACTACATAGCTAGTTCCCACAAACAAAATATGCGAAAGTACACAGAACAGTCTTCACTATTTACGCGCTTTGGAATACGAACCCGTCACACCTGTGTTGACATTGTCTGACGCTTTAGCATACTTCGTCGTCAAGGCGTTTAGTTTGTCGGTGTTGGTGACTTTCACACGGCTTCCGTCGGCGACCTTCACGATAATAGTCCCATCCTGTGGTATAGTCGCATTCCGAAGTGCTGTCGGGCTCCACTGAAGATAATCTGCCGGGTCTTCGTCAAGAACTTTCGTACGGATGATGATGGAAAACTCCTTGAGTCTAGACTTTGCTCTCCAGACTGCAGATCTAGTCTCCAAATTCTTATACCAAACAAGTATTGGCCGGTGATGAGACTTGTTCGGAGTTCCTAACCTATGACATGCCTGAATAGATGATTGGGAATCCTTTAGTAATAATTTATTAGCCATTATATCACAAACAACAGCATGGCAGTCCTCGTTTTCGGCTTCTACCATCCCAAGGAAGATCACTGCTTTACGACGGTGTCCATGGAATCGACCACATTGACGCAATGTTATCTGTTGCCGGAGAATACGCAGCATGCTGAACATAAGATCGCTGAAAGTTCTAAACTCTTCAGCAACCTTTGCGACCGTATCCTTGGCAGGACCTCCAGTATGGAACTGGGCTTTAAGTTCTGCCATCCGCTTGGTGGAGATCTCCTCCAGCTTGGTTTGGGATGATTGAATGTCAGCTAATTGTGCCATTATATTGTTCTAAAGTAATAAATTGTTCTTCAGTGTAGATTCGTAAAAATAGCTTGTGATGTGCTGGCAGGTGGTGTTAAAATTTACATATAATCACATGTATACTGCTACAAATGTAAGTATCTCGTGTTTTTGCCTTCTTGTATGTAAAATTTAAACTATGTACTAGAAAATTAAACAAAACTATGCAATATTAAATAATTAAAATTTCTAGTTAAAGAAAAACGACTGAACTTTTTATCACCTACCGCCGAAAAACTATACTATACTTAGGAGTTCGTGATACAAATACAAGAAATACCATTATTAATAAATCAATAACTTCCTTTATTACCGAATAACCTAACTATATACAAATTAGTCGTAATACAATTATCTACGGAAATTATAGGTACTGAATATAACTTTTAACTTATTTATAACCTACTGATTTTACTAACGAACTTTTAGAATTCAAAGAACAGATACTTTAAACGTCTTACAATTATATTGTACTAGCGACCCGCCCCGGCTTCGCACAGGTGCAATGCTGATACTATATTTAGAAAAACAAATGCTGTGAACGCTTTATTTACACATTCTGTAGTATATTTAATTTTACTACAGAATGCCGGCCCCCTGCCGCTATATCCCTCCCTGCATTTTTAATCTGTAATATCTTTGAAAATATTTATTTAAAATACATGCTCCAAATGGCATTATTGATTTATATTAAATGCACAATATATTTAAGGTACTTAATTTGAAAAGGATAAATGCTGTATTGCTTAAAATCGCTTCGAAAATAAGCCATTATTTCTCATAAAATGTAAAGGATAAAAATGATTATTGTGGGTTATCCCTTAGAGATAGTCATATATCATTGAGGAATTTTTTGTAGACCTTTTTAAGGTGTACAATACTGTAGTACATTATTTTGATCTATCTTGTAGGGTTTAGCCAACGTTGCAATGTAAGCGCAAAAAAATTGTTTATTTACGACATCACATTAAAAACATCTAAATTTATTAATGTTTCTCTACTATATTATGCATGTTATATACATATAAACCTTCCTCTTGAATCACCTTATCTATAAAAAAAACCCGCATCAAATCCGTTGCGTAGTTTTAAAGATCTAAGCATACATAGGGACAGACAGCGAGAACCGACTTTGTTTTATACTATGTAGTGATGTTAAGGTGGTTAAGTATCTTAATCTTTCGAAATCACCGCGCAATTTTCTTAGTTTTCTTGCATAAGAACCTTCTCCTGACAATAACAAACACAACAAAAAAAGAATTAACGAAATTGATCTAGCCGTTCACGCATGATGCCATGACCAAGGGAAATAGGGATTCATTTTTATATATATAGATTAATAATATAATATAGAGGTTATATATATATGAATTGCTACACTAATCTATATACTAGGCTAGACACAGTGGATACAACTTATCACTAAGACGGATCGAACGCAAGAGAGCGAGTCTGCCGTTGTAGTCCTCCACTCAGTCGCCGCCATCTTGTTTTTTTTTTTTTCACGTTGTGAAGTTGTCGCCTGTCACTGTATTCACACTGATGTACCAAAACATGATAGCGATAACATCCGGCCGTCCTGCCCACGTGTCCGCCCTCGGACATCGTTATGGTCTGCTGCAGAAGCTGAAAATAATAAAAATATTACATTTTGCACTAAATCTGCGTCCAATGCTTGTGTGGATATCGGCCGCATGACGTCACAAAGTGCTCGGCCCGAGAACTTTAGCGCTTCTTATCCCATCACCGGCCAACAAACTTCTAAAGCCAGGTAGCTTGAGCTAGTTGATGTTAATCAGATCAACGTAGTTGTATATTGCCACTCCCCACTGCTACAGTGTTCACATCGGATATCTGTAGCGGTTGAATGAAATCGTAACACTTTGCAATAATCATACCTCGATTTGAAGCGAATGCATCAGACCATTTTATCGGTGGTGAGACTTTAAATTTGTTACACTGATTTGG
Source organism: Parascotia fuliginaria (assembly GCA_963082885.1). Lineage (NCBI taxonomy): Eukaryota > Metazoa > Arthropoda > Insecta > Lepidoptera > Erebidae > Parascotia > Parascotia fuliginaria. Next base: position 985,303 of record OY720189.1, on the reverse strand, counting down.
AGTTACATTCATATCAAATTATGTTTAATTGTGAATGTATGTGACGTAGACAGCTTAAAATAAACAGCATGATACTAAAGCAAAATGAATAAATATACGTACCCAAATTCTCTAAGGTATACTTTAAATGTGTGGTTACCCATGACAACATCCGGAGTTACTCGGCGATACGAATCCATGGTTTCATATTTTCAACGCATACGACTCCATCGTATTGTTTTGACGTTCTTTCGGCTCCTCTTAAAGCCGCCACTTGATATCTATCATGCGGACTCTGCGATTAATTCCTTGAATCTAGACCTGGATAATATCAGTAATTGGCTAAGTCTTTCGGCTTGCAAATTAATCCAACTAAGTCCCAGGCTATGATTATACGTAGCAGATACTTTCGCAATGCGCTTGACTTATCATCTGACACCATTAACTGTCAACGGCTCAACAATCACCTTTTCTGATACGGCTAAGAATCTTGGTGTCTTACTTGACAGTAATAAAATGCCTCCAAAGCGTCTTGCCCTTTAAAACTAAAATCTCTCTAGCCCAAACGCTCATTCAGCCGATAATTGATTACGCCGATGCCTGCTATCTGGATGTCACTGAGGAGCTTCTAAATAAGCTTTAGCGCCTGCAAAATTTATACATCCGTTTTGTTTTTGGTCTGAGAAAATACGACCATGTTTCCCACTTTCGCAGCGAACTCAAGTGGCTCCCTATCCGCCTTCGCAGGAACACTCGAATATTATGTCTACTTTTCGACATTCTTTTCAATCCTAACTATGCTGCGTATTTGCGCGAGCGTTTTTCGTTTGCTCGCCCTTCCGATGCTCCTTGCAGATCCCATCTTAGAACTCTTCTTAATATTCCTTCCCATAAAACTGATTTTTATTCCTATTCCTTTTCTGTGCATGCAGTTCGGTTGTGGAATTTACTTCCGCCTAACATACGAGATTCCAACACCATCTCTATCTTTTAAAAAACGGGTCAAAGAACATTACCTTTTAACACTACAGTGATTATCTTCATTTATATTTTTATATGTATGTATATATATATATTATTTAAGTACGTTCATTTAATATATTGTTTATATGTATGTGTATTTATATTTAATTTTATTTTTGTGGTTTTTGTTTTAGTTTAGATATCTTTATTTAATGTATCTACACACTGTGTCTATGTTTCTTATCAATTTTCCTGTCGCAGGTCTGCTGGAAGAAATTTCTGATGAAATAAGCAGTACCTTTGTGCTCTTGTTATTTTATCTACTATCTTTATAAGTTTTGTGTGTGCATATAAATAAATAAATAAATAAAAAATAAATAAATGGCCTAAAATGTTTGTAACCTGGAATGGACCCTTGTAAAGTGGTATCAGCTTTGTACTCTGACCTGATATTTGAGTGACTTGGGATCTTTAAAACCACCAAGTCTCCGACAGCGTAAATGGGCGCATCTTTTCTTTTTGCGTCGAAGGATGCCTTCTGCCTTTCGGCATCTTTCTTTATGTTCGCATCTACCGTATTTTTTAAAGCAGTGACGTCAACAAAATGTTTTGTGTTATCATCATCAGCGATAGCATCGTTATTCATTCGAATCCGGTACCCAAAGAAAACCTCGCTCGAGACGGCAGACGTGGTTTTATTGATGGTGCTATTAATACCTTGTTGTATCCTCATAATATGTTGGTCCCACTTATTATTTTCAAAATCGGCACCCATACTACGTAATGCTTCTTGGATTGTCTGATTATACCACTCTACTTGGCCGTTTGATCGCGGTACGGCTGTGGCGATTATGTGAGCTCTAATATTTCGTTCTTTACAATAATTAGTAAATAATTTTGAAGTAAAAGCACTACCAGCGTCACAAACTAAACGTTTTGGATTTCCAAAAACTTTAAATATCTTGTTCATTTCTTTAGTCACAACTTGACTCTTAGTGTTTTTCACAGTCGAAATGAACACAAATTTAGTGAATGAGTCAATTATAACTAGAAGGTAATTATTTGACTGGGTAGTTTTAACGAATGGACCAAGATGATCTACGTGAAGTGTGTGGAAAGGTCTGGCGTATTTTGGGATTGGATACAGTTTTCCCGGTTTTTTTCCGTGAATATTTTTATAATAGATGCAATTTAGGCAATTCTTAATATACTTGGATACAACTTTTTTAAGATGTGGAAACCAGTATTTAGATCTAATTCTTTCGACTGTTTTGTCTACTGCAAAGTGACCTACGTCATCGTGATTGGCCCGAATAACATACCATACACACTTTTTGAGTACTAACCACAGTCTTCCGAATTCAGTTCTCCTATACACTTTGTTACCCAACAACTCGTACTCATTAAATATTTGTTTATTTGCCTCGGCATCTCCTGACTGTAATATATCTCGAATGCTACATATACTGGGATCTTGCAATTGTACCGATAATAACCAATCACCCTCAGTTACTGTTATTGTCATTACGCTTTTTGTCACATCAGGCGTTGGCATGAGAGCCTTTTTTTTTTTTTTTTTTTATTGCCTACAGTGGCAGACGAGCCAACAGCCCACCTGATGGTAAGTGGTAACTGTCGCTCATAGACTTTTGCAATGCCAGGGGCTTTGCGAAGCCGCTGCCTACCGTGATATTAATGCTCTCTTTAAACCTCGTTTGAAGAAGGACATGTCATAGCGCTCGGGAAACACCGCAGCTGGTAGTTCGTTCCAGAGCCTGCACGTACGTGGGAGAAATGAACGCTGAAAACGAACCGTGCTAGACGAGATCGTGTTCCAGGTAGTATGGATGAACTTTGCTGCGATGTCGAGTGGTGCGATGATAGAAAGGAGACGATGGCACCAAGTCAAATAGTTCCTCAGATTACTCCCCGTTAAACATACGATAGAGCACGCATAGAGAGCCAAAGTCCCTCCACTGCTCCAGTGACTCCAATTTGTCTGTGAGATTGGGACCGTCGACGATTCGAACAGCTCGCCGTTGGAGGGAGTCAAGTGGGTCGAGCTGGTATTTGGGGGCTCCTGCCCACAGGTAAGAACAGTACTCCACGTGCGGTCGGACTTGTGCTTTGTATAGCACAAGCCGTTGAGATGACGTAAAGTACCGTCTGGCTCTGTTCAGGACGCCCAGCTTTTTACTCGCCAGTTTGGCTTTGTCTTCCAAATGACTCCCAAATTGGACCTTGCTGGATATTTGAACGCCGAGGATCCCAATGTCATAGGAGATACGGAGAGAAACTCCTTGGAACTGAGACGCTATAACAAAAGGGTCCTTCTTTGCAGTGAACGCGCATACTTGTGTCTTCGTGGGGTTGAAATGAACTAAGTTCTTCTCACCCCATTCGAGAGCCCGCCCGAGAGAGCCCTCAACTTCAGACACAAGTTGTAACCGTCTCTCATGCACGGAGCTCCGAGGGACATTCTGTTGGCTAGTGTACCGCGCGTCACCCGTGCTGTCATCTGCATAGCAATGCATGTTCTCAATGGTTAACATGTCATTGATATGCAGAATAAACAGCGTTGGGGAGAGCACTGAGCCTTGTGGTACGCCAGCATTAATAATAATAATAATATTTCGGATGGAGCCGAGATCTGTTGCAAGATAGGCGATGGTGAGCGCTGGTCCTGAGCTCTTGACAGTTCTTCAGACATTATTAAAACGTTTTGTTATTGCTGAAAACTTGGTTTATTGATAGAAATTATTATTTACTCACTATTTCAAAGTATTATTTAATTACAATTAAAATCTATTAATTAATTACAATTGATTAAATAATTAACACTATTTAACTACTGTGTTTATACTACTGTTATGTCACTGAATTTAGTGTAGTTGTTAAGTTGAGAGAGTGTAAATAATAACTCCAATTTATCACCAAGTTAAACTTATTTATTTATTATAAACGCGTACAATATAAGACGCGGGTCTATTCAATGTGCCCTACGCGTAGCGACTAACTTTAAAACGGAGTGTGGCGAGGCGAACAATGAATAAGCTCATTCAGCAAATATAACAATGTGTCGCCACATTAACCCCCTCCTTTTTGAAAAAAAAAGGAAAAAAAAATTACCAAAATACAATAATAATTCAAGAAAATCAAGAATGATGTTTACAAGAGAGATGATTACAAGGTTTTATATAAAACCTTCACATAAGTACATATACAGACCAATAGTATACACTTGTATTAAAAATAAACTCTATTTACTAACAATGATTAACAAAAGAGCATATAAGAATTTGAAAAGTACATTTAAAGAAATATCAAAATTACAAACAATTCCTAAAATTGTTAATGTTTCAAATTACTAGGATTCTTAAAAAGTTATTACAGAAATTGAAACAATTCTTCATAATTGTATAAGTAAACAAGAATATAAAATATGTCATTAAACATAATACAATCATGTTGCGTTAAAAAATTAACTCACTGGTTTATAATATATGAAATGATCAGCTCTGAATCATAATAACTAAAAAATATACTAGTTAAAAGAAATTAAAATGTAACATAGATTGTAATACTAGCCCTACGAAAAAAATTCTTCATTCTTGGGGTCAAACCTGCTACAATCTGTAACAGATTCACTAGCTTACTTATCCGTTGTTGACATAAGTCGCAGTGGGCGCGGCTGGATGTGGCTGGGGCTGCACCTGGCCTGCTACAGTCACTATCCTGGGCGGCTGGAGATCCACGAGCTCCTTACGCAACCATCGTTTGACTGAAGAACGCCATCGGTTACGTAACATATAGATAAGGATAACTGCTAACAGAACAAGTATAAATGTTAATATATATCCATGTTGGTTGATCTGAGTTTCAACTTGTCCATTGTTTTGGGCAACTACAACCTCTTTACTTTGATTTTTGCCCATTATTAGGACTATTAAAATGTTATTTGAAAATTTGTTAAATAGATTAAGTATAAAGAGAAACTTTCTCGACAACTAAGTATGTGATACTAAAATTATAATGTCACAAATTATGTATACTAAAACGTTGTTTTAATAAAATAATGCTTATTTAGAATGTCCAAACATTTATGACAGCGTAAAATATTATTGTATTAAATTTTAACTGTAACATTGCTTAATTAGCAAAACGAACTGGCGGTTTGATTACACGTCCGGTTCGCGAGCTTCGAATAACAGATGCGTCATCGTTGTATTTCAACGTACGCTCAGTGGTACTAGTTATATTAGATATACCTGGTTCGACCACCTTGGAGGTAATATTTTCATTTAAAATATACGCTGGTTTCAGACGATCAATTGAAATGTTTATTTGTCTATTGGGTAATTGAACTTTAAACACTTTGTCACTTCTCCTTATGACGCGAAAAGGTCCATTGTAAGGTGGCTGAAGTGGTTTACGAACTGCATCGTTCCTGATAAAAACATATTCACACCTCTTAAGATCAGGGTGAATAAATAATGAATTAGATTTGTTATGTGAAACAGATACGGGTTTAAATTTATGTATAATGTCCCGTATATATTGAACTAATATATGAGGATCTGATGGTTCTCTAATTTGTTTATCATACAATTCACCTGGTAGGCGTAGACTGCAGCCATACGTTAATTCTGCGGCGCTCAAACCTGAGTCGTTTCGCAATGCTGCTCTTAAGCCCAAAAGTACAATGGGTAATTCTTGAACCCATGAGTTACTATGTAACCTAGCTGTCAATGACACTTTTAAAGAGCGATGCCATCTTTCCACGGCACCATTACTTTGAGGGTGATAGGGAGTAGTTCTAATTCGTTCTATACCCATACATTTCATTAATTCATTAAATAATGAGCTTTCAAATTAGCGACCTTGATCACTCGTGAGGCGCACTGGGCAACCGAAACGAGTAATCCAACCTTCAAAAATAGTTTGAGCTACCGTATTGGCTGTAATATCCTTAACAGGAAAAGCTTCTGGCCAATGTGTGCATCTATCAATAATAGTTACACAGTACTTAAAACCTTCTGGCGAAGTATTTAAAGGGCCGACAATGTCGACATGAATATGTTCGAAACGGCCTGATTTAGCAAAAACCTCAACTCGTGACACAGCATGACGCTGAATTTTAGATTTTGACAGTTTATGCAAGTTTTTGACCATAAATTAATATCTTTATTCATTCCTGGCCAGAAAAAACGATCACAAATTAATTTCCTCGTGGTTCTAATACCTGGATGGCTAAGATTGTGTAAGATTGTGCTAAGATCTTTTAAAAAAGCTCAAAATAGAATATGACAGATCACAACTCCAGCACGCAAGTAAAAATAGTAAACAACTATGGAAAGCTATTAAAAATGTAACGCATATGTCAAATCAACATAAATCAGATTCGAGTCTATTGCATACACACTCCACTCCACTTTCATCGGCTAATACCTAGTACGAATAATTTCTTTGTAAATATAGGTAAGAATCTCGCAGAAAAGATTCAAAACGATCCTAGCAATAGCCTTCCTAATAATTGCCCGTTGCCACTAAAATTACATACAGGAAAATCATTTGTCATGTTAGACGTGGATGAAAGCGAAGTGGAACAGATTATATCGGGTTTGAAAAATAGTCCCACGGTGGGATGGGACAGCATCAATAATCATATTTTAAAAACTTTTAAGCACATATTAGTTCCTCCTTTAACTCACATATTTCAAAAATGCCTCTCCGATGGAATTTTTCCAACTTACCTTAAAAAGGCCGTAGTTGTTCCAATACACAAAGCGGACAAAAAGATGATGTGACTAATTATAGGCCAATTTCCCTATTACCTTCAATATCCAAAGTTTTGGAAAAAAATGGTAACTAATGTCTTATCTAGAGAGAAATTCCCTCCTCTCCCATACGCAATTTGGTTTTAGACCTAAACTGTCTACATCAGACGCTGTACACTGCTTAACTGATCATGTCACTAAAGAGCTAGGAAAGAGTAAACAAGTCACAGGAATTTTCCTTGATCTTGCCAAGGCATTTGATACTGTCTCCGTTTCGATACTTTTATCGAAATTAGAGAACATTGGAATAAGAGGCAATCAACTAAAATTGTTCGCTGATTACTTACGAGACAGATATCAGTGTGTTAAGATTGGTGACATCATGAGTACTGATATGAAAATTCCTGCTTTTGGTATACCACAAGGAAGTATAATCGGCCCTACTCTTTTTCTAATATACATCAATGACCTCTGTAATTTAAATCTAGACCACGGCAAAATCATTTCATACGCGGACGACACTGCACTCATTTTTTCTGCTGACACGCACACAAAAGCACTTATTTATGCACAAAATGGTTTTAATGTTGTAAATAACTGGCTCAGGCATAACCTACTAACATTGAACGCTGAAAAAACTAATTTCTTGAACTTTAGCATGCGCAAGCGGAACACTTTAATAATAATAATAATAATAATAATAATAATAATAATCAATTAGCAACATCAGCAGTGTGAAATATTTAGGTGTCATACTTGATGACACTCTATCATTTAAGGAACATATTATTTCTTTAGTTAAACGTGTACGAAAATTGATATTTGTTTTTAAAAAACTACGACATATTGCAGACCAAAAACTAATAAAACAGGTTTATCAAGCATTGTGTCAGTCCATTATCCAATACTGTATTACGTCCTGGGGAGGTGCCCCAAAAACTGTAATGTTAGCTATTGAACGAGCCCAACGAACTATCCTAAAAGTTGCTTATTTTCTCCCTTTCCGCTCTCCTACTCGCCAATTATATGAACAATGTAAGGTTTTAACAGTCCGTCAACTCTTTATTATGTCCACGGTCCTAAAACAACACTCAGCACTTCCGTACTCTCCTAACATTACTAACCTCAAAGGAAGGAAAGATATTGTTTGCAAAGATCACTCGGAATCAAGATTTATGCTTTCGAATAAGTTCTACCCATTTTTAGGTCCATTTCTTTATAATAAGTTAAATAAGGCCTTATCTATACATGACCACAACTATCATAAATGTAAGATGTTAATTTATAATTATATACAGAATTTGTCCTATGAACAAACTGAACAAATGTTAATTGTACTTAAGTAAGTCATAACTAATTTATTCTAAATGTAGTTTAATTATTTGTTTATTTTCTATATTATACCTAAGTCAGACTGAGAGTTTACACATGTTTTCATGAACTCACACCGCCTGTGGCACAGGTTTTATTACCTAGTATAGGCATCCTAACACTGTATACCTATTTATAAGATATTATTTAAGACCTATATTGTTAAAATGACTTTCATGACCCAATAAATATTTTATTATTATTATTATTATTATTATTCTTTCCTTTTATTTTTCTCAGCTGTTAAACTGGTTTTAACTACATTTACGGGCGCCAGCCAAGTAAATGCAGTGTGTGGTGATAATTTAGGTTGTAGATGTTGTATGTAATGTCGTGTGTAATGTTGTGGTTTCCTCTATTTGCATGAATTTTCTGACTGTTCTGCATGTGTTTAGAATGGCTGCTTTCTGTAAAGTTATATAAAGGGTTTCTTTCAGATCTATTAATTTAATGCTATGATGAAGATGCTTGGGGATTATACCGGTCGTTGACAGAACAAATGGCATGACGTACACCTTGTCTTGTCTCCAGATTCTAGTAACTTCTTCTTTGAGTTCTGCGTATTTACTAACTTTTTCAGTGATAGTTTTCTGTATGTTATGTGTGTTAGGGACTGCAATATCTATCAGGTAAGTGGTTTTATTGATTTTATCTTGTAGTGTTATGTCCGGTCTATTGTAGTGTATGGTTTTATCGGTAAGTATTATTATTATTATTATTATTATATTATTATTATTATTACAGTCTTTCTTTTTTATTTTCTCCCTTTTTGAGGGGACAATACTCTACTCACACGGGCCTTAGCCAAGCGTGAGTAGCGGCTAAGTGATTGTGTAAGCTGATGAAATTGATGATGTAGTGAGAAACTTTCTGGTTAATCGACAAGTGTTTAGAATTATGGCTTTTTGGAGTGTATACTGTACATATTGAGGGATCTGTATGATATCAAGACTGCGTTGTAGGCTTTTTGGTATGACTGCTGTTGCGGACAATACTATGGGCACAATATGAATAGTTTCTGCTCGCCACTGGCGTTTCAGTTCTATTGCGAGGTCTTGGTATTGAGTCAGCTTTTCTGCAATAGTAGATTGAAGATTATGGGTATTTGGGACAGCTATGTCAATGAGATGTATAATTTTTTCGATTTTGTCAAATAGAACGATATCAGGTCTGTTATAGTGGATGGTTTTGTCTGTGATAATAGTTCTGTCCCAGTATATTCTACAAGCATCATTTTCTAGTATGTTATCTGGTTTGTATTTATAATACGGCACCTTCTTTTGTATGAACTTATATTTATGTGCCAAATGTTGGTGTATGATGGAAGCTACCTGATCGTGACGGTGTTTGTAGTCGGTTTGTACTAGAGATCTGCAGGCTGATGTGATGTGTTGTATGGTTTCGGGGTTTGATTGGCGTTGTCGACATGTATCTGTGGGTAAAATATTATAATTATTATTATATAGAATTAAAAGCAACCTTTCTAAATTGTTCAGGTAAATAAGGTCTAATATTACGCGTAGATGTTTCGCAGTAGATGTATTGTTCACTATCTTGTAATTTAATTCGTTTTAAAACAATAACACTGTTACTAGAGTTACATTGACGTAATAGTTGCGCTAAGCCAACATCGTCATTCTGCGCAGTGGCTAGTTCTGCGAAATTAAGCGATGTGGGGCACGTTATTGTGGCTACTCGTGATAACGTGTCCGCTACAATATTATTACAACCAGTTATATGACGTATGTCTGAAGTAAATTCACTAATATACATTAACTGACGAGTCCTACGAGGTGTTTCTTTATCGCTATTTAATTTAGAAAAGGCATAAGTCAATGGTTTATGATCAGTATATATAATTAATTCACGACCCTCAAATAACTTCCGAAAATGAATAATAGCTTCATAAATGGCCAATAATTCACGATTGTATGTGCTATATTTAGTTTGAGCCGTAGTTAACTTACGAGAAAAATAACCTAATGGTTTCCAACGATTATTAATTCGCTGTTGTAAAGTTGCGCCTATCACAATGTAACTAGCGTCAGTCATGAGAGCTATAGGTATATCCGGTGTCGGATACGATAAGGTAGCTGCGTTTTGCAGCCTAGTTTTACATTGTAAGAATGCGTCACTTGTTTCGTCAGTCCAAACAATTGAAGTTTTATTTTTACGTTTGGAATTATGTAAATAACTGTTTAACCCTTAAATTGGTAGTGTACCTCCTGTTGTACATAGATTTGAAAAAAATATTTCTCGTCAACCATAGAAAATTTTATCGTCACGTTTTTAAAAAACTTTTAGTCAAACATTGGAGAATTGGTGGAGAATTATTTTGTTGCGCCAACACTATAAAACTAATGTCATATTCAAAATGGCCGAAAAAAGACAAGCGGCGCGTGCGACGCGAGTAAGTTTTTATTTTGTATTTTAAGTTTTTTGCACTGAACTTGGCAATGTTTTGTCTTTGCTTTAGTATAAAGAATATGTATTATTCAATAAATGCATTTCTATGTCAGAAGCTAAATACTAACTTATGCATTTGAGCGAAATAAATGTATGTACATTGTACTGCACGCCGCCAATAACGCGCTAAAGTACTTGCTGTAGGCTATGGTAACCACGCTGTACATTGCCATGTTTACGCACTTTAAGGTTTTGGTTGGTTATGCTGTATTTTCTCGTAAATGTTTGCATTTTTGTTAAGGAATGTTTGTTTTGAGCTTTCTATCTTTCTTCTTTGCCTGCAGAACTTGACCCTAACTCGCGCGCACAAGATTTTGGCCTTAGTACCTACAAAAAATGCATGCTCTGAGGATAGTTCTACATCCGACGAGGAGTCAAATGTTTTTATACCGCCTACTCCAGAAACTTCTGATCCTCCTTCACTGGCATCTTCGTTAGAAGCCCTTAATTTATTAGATAGTTCGACAGACTCCAATAAAGAACAGAATGATGTTTCAGTCAGCTTGCTTTCTCCAACATTTAATCAAGTTTTCCCATCTCCGAACACAAGCAACCTTAACATGGTACCAACATTGAACTCTATCCAGTCTTTGCCATCACCAATTGTTGAACAACCGTCTCCTCAACCCAGCACCAGTCAACAGAGGCAGCCAATTACCAGGTCTAAACGCAAAAAGAAAATAAAGATTGTGGTGGCTAAAAAAGTCAAGGCAAAGAAATTGGTTTTGGATTATAATTGGTCTAAAGCAGTATTTCGTCATACAGTTTGTTTGGATGACGACCTTTATAAACTTCACCAAACGCATTTAGAAACAATATTAGATTACTTTTACTACTTTTTTTCGCCTGACATAATTACAGACATAGTTCACAATACAAATTTATACGCAGTGCAACAACTTGGACGGCCTATACAGTTGACAGACGACGAAATAAAAAACTTTCTAGCTATTCAAATTATGATGGGCATAGTACAAATGCCAGCCTACACTGATTACTGGGCTAAAAGAACAAGATATTCTCTCATCGCTGACCTTATGCCTCTCAAAAGGTATCAACAAATTCGTCGGTATATACACTTTGCAGATAACACTGCAGAAGACTCAGACCGGTACTTCAAAATTCGTCCCATAATGGAGAAAATACGACTTAATTTTTTGAAAGTCGAAGAAGAAGGAAAATATTCGATAGACGAAATGATGATACCTTATAAAGGTCGGAAAGCGGGAAAACGAAAGCAGTATATGAAGATGAAACCAAAAAAATGGGGCTTCAAGAATTTTGTTCGTGCAGGAGTCTCGGGTATCATCTACGATTTTCTTATGTATGGTGGTGATGATACCTTTCGAAACCTAAAATTTAAAAATAAAGAAACTTCAATCGGTTTGGGAGGTATGGTAGTGATTGCACTGTGCCAAACTATAAAACAAAAACCAGCCATTATTTACGCCGATAATTTTTTTATGTCACCTGAACTGACGCATATTCTGCGAGAAGAGTACGGAATTTTGAGTCTCGGTACTATAAGAAATAATCGTCTAAGAGGTTGTCAGGAACTATTGCCAACTGACCTACAGATGAAGAAAAAGAAACGTGGTTCTAGCGCTCAAGTTATCTGCAATAAGAACAAGTTGGCAGTAGTAAAGTGGAACGACAATAAAGTCGTCACTCTTATCAGTTCTTACATAGATTCCCACCCTATTGAAAAAATCAAGCGTTATGACAAAGATGAGAAAAAGAAAGTAGATGTAGAATGTCCCCAAATTGTGAAACACTATAACAAACACATGGGAGGCGTTGATTTGGCGGACATGTTAATTTCGTTATATAGAACCCCCTTCAAGAGTCATAGGTGGTATCTGGGAATATTTTCGCAACTAATAGATATGTGTATCAATAACGCTTGGCTTTTGCACAGGCGGGATGGAAAAATTAAATCTTTAAAGGATTTCCGATTTGAATTGTTTGAAGGATTGACCAAGTCTGATAGAATAGTTATTAACACAAATGTCACAGAAGACATACGAGAAGATTTTAAAATTCATAAACCAGTCTCTATACGTCCAACAGACAGCGTCCGATTTGATAACATAGGTCATCTTCCAGAAGCAGGGGAAGAAACAATGCGTTGCAAATATTGCAAGAATGGTAGGACAACTGTCTATTGTGTAAAATGTAACTTACATTTGTGTTTTGTAGTGGGGAAGCAAAAACGCAATTGCTTCCGTAATTTTCATACCAAATAATTATATTTTCTTTTATTTTGTACTTTAAAAAAAAATAAATGGCTAATAATATTTATAAACTATTTTATTAGCAACCTGGTAATGTGCATTACAGCGTACAAACAATATTTTTTTTAAATAGCCGCATATTTGGCAATGTGCATCACAGTGTACAAATAATATTATGATAAAATTTCCGCTTAGTTGACAATGTACACTGAGATGTACATAGATTTTCTCAAAAATTATGATATGTATATTTTTTATTTTATTTTTCCCATGTTGTCTAACTATAAATAAGGCCGACTTTACCCATGAAACACTTAATTTTACTTTTTTTTCTTCTTGCCAATTTAAGGGTTAATAAACCTAATATGGGGCAGCAGCCATATCAGTACTGGCAGAAGGCCGAAGAATAGTTTTCTGGAAGGGCTTTCGTCAGACACCAAGAATCGGCTCGCCGGTCTTTGAACTGCGGTGCAGAAAGCAATGGGAGACTACTGCACTATATTCCCAAAAAAGAAACTGATGCAAATGGAACAAAAAGGAAATAACGTTCTTGACAACGGGCTTTCACGATGTAATATGCCGTGGCGGTCTGAGTCCGGCAGGAGTAGAAACAAGGCTACTCAGGTCGTCATCCAGCAAAACCCTTGTAAAATAGGAACCTGGAATGTTAGGACAATGTTACCGGCGGGAAAATTGGAAGAAGTAAAAAGAGAAATGGGAAGACTGAAAATAGATATATTGGGATTATGTGAGGTTAGATGGGAAGGAAGTGGAGACTACTGGAGTGATGAATACAGCGTCATATATAACGGAAAGATTAAAGGAAGCAATGGGACAGCAATAATACTTAATAAAAAATGGGGGAATCAAGTAGAAAATATTATACACCACAGTGATAGAATAACACTAGTAAAGATAAAAACTAAACCAATTGATACAGTAATTATACAAGTTTATATGCCAACAGGAAGTTACCCAGAAGAAGACATAGAGAATATATATGAACAACTAGATGCACTAATGGAATTGACCTATGAAAAGGATAATTTGTATGTAATGGGAGATTTTAATGCAGTAGTTGGATAGGCAATGGAGGGGAACATAGTAGGTAGATATGGACTTGGAACTAGAAATAAAAGAGGAGACAGGCTGGTACAGTTTTGTAAGGAGTATAATTTGACTATAACAAATACAAATTTTGAGCAACCTAAAAGAAGAAGGTACACTTGGAAAATGCCAGGCAATATAGGAAGATTCCAGTTAGATTACATATTAGCGAAAGAAAAATATAAATACATGGTACTTAACTCTAAAACATACCCGGGAGCGGATAATATCCGGCTCGAATCCTTGTTAACGAGGGTTCTTGAAATGATGACACGTTGTTTTATCAGTATAGTTTGTATAATTATTCTCCGAGCGCACAACACATGTAACAATAAACTTGGAGAAGAAAAAACGCGTTGGCGTGATCGCACGATCTGTCAAGCAATGTCCGGCGGAAGCAGCCGGAAATGGTCGCGCAGTGTTGCCAGTCGAGGAGGAGGGCGCATTCGTTCGTTAACAAGCTGGCCCCCTTGGAGCAGGAGCAGCATCCTGGTCCAACTTCATTGGTAGTGGGCAGAGCCTGTTCCAAGCTCTCCGTATGGTTTCTGAAGTTGTTTTTACGTCTGCCACCCGATTGACGCCATCAGTGCCAGGGTAAACTGTGGTGACACGTCCCAGCAGCCACCTGTTGGGGGGCAGCCCATCATCTTTAACGAGAACCATCTCTCCTAGCTGTGGCTGTCCTCTGTCGGTGCGCCATTTGTTTCGGATCTGCAATTCTAAAATGTACTCCTTGTAGTACCGATTCCAAAAATGTGTTTTTAATGATTGTATCCTTCTATATCTTGAAAGCATATGAAGTGGAGCCTGGTCGACCTGGGGTGCAGGTAACATAGTGAGCGTACGTCCAATCAAGAAATGCGCTGGCGTAAGAGGAACTAAATCTGATGGATCAGATGAAATTGGAGTGAGGGGTCTAGAATTTAGTATTGCCTCAATTTGAACCAATACAGTGGTCATCTCTTCATAATCTAAATGAGCCATTGACAGAACATGATTTAAATGTTTTTTAATCGATTTAACCGACCCTTCTGCTACACCGTTAAAATGTGGGCTATAGGCTGGACTAAATTTGAAATTGATTTCATTTTTAGCACTGTATGACATAATATCGTTAGATTGATTATTTAGAAACCTAGCTATTTCGTTGCAAGCACCCACGAAATTGGTTCCATTGTCAGAATATATCATAGCTGGCTTACCTCTGCGAGCAACAAACCGATTTAAGGCTGCCATGAAGCCTTCAGAACTTAAATCGGTGACAAGTTCTATATGCACTGCTCTTACTGCTAGGCAAACAAAAACAGCAATATATGCCTTTTTCAACTGGCAGCCACGACCCTTTTTGTTCGCTATCATGATGGGACCAGCATAATCCACCGCTGTGTTAGTGAAAGGATAGTCTGCTTGCAATCTATGTAGAGGTAAATTGCCCATAATAGGCTGGTAAGTCTTACCTGCAAATCTAAGGCAGGATATGCAATCTCGCGTAATTTTTCTACAAAGATTACGACCATTGACTATCCAGTATTTGTGTCGTAATGTTGTTAACAACAGCTGTGGTCCAGCATGTAAAAGAATTTTGTGGTAATGTGTAACTAATATTTTGGTTATGTGATGTGATGCGTCAAGTAAGATAGGGTGCTTTGTGTTGTAGTCATAGTGTGAGTTTGACAATCTACCTCCTACTCGTATTATACCCACATGGTCAATAAAAGGGTTTAATTTGAGAAGTTTGTCTTTAGGAGACAGCGGACGTTTGTTATGTAACTGTAAGTATTGTTTACAATATGAATCGCGTTGTACTTGTTTGCATAATACTTCCAACGTTTTGTTTAACTCTGTGAAAGTCAAAAGACCTAATATTTTGTTGCGAGAATGTTGAGAGTTAAAAATGAATCTTTTTACATATGCTATTGTACGTTGTAATTTACAAAATTCAGAAAACCTGTGGAAATAATTATTATTGTGACAATGCGAGTCATCTGTTGACAGATGACATTGATGTTTAATTTCTGGCAAACTAGCAATATTCATATTTTGTGGTTGTTTGGGCCACTGCATATTATTATCTGTTTGATGTAAGAAGTGTGGACCTCCCCACCACAAAAGTGAAGATTGAAGTAGTGATGCGTTTAGCCCGCGAGAACCTATGTCAGCCGGGTTCGTATCTGTGGGAATGTAATTCCATGAATTAGGGTCAGAATTGTTGGTAATTTCATTTATTCTATTGTAAACAAATTGTTTTAGCTTTAATTTGCATGTTTTGATCCAGCCCAGCACAATAGTTGAGTCACACCAATAAAAAATGGAATCAATTCTTAAACGTAATGAATCTAATACCTTTTTTGTTAACCTTGTAGCGAGAAGGGCGCCGCAAAGCTCCAACTTAGGCATAGTTAGCCTTTGCTTGAGTGGCGCTACTCGGCTTTTTGCTAGTAGCAAATGTACTTGTACATTACCAGTGTCAGACACTGAGCGTAGATATATACAAGCTGAAAAGGCCTTAATGGAGGCATCAGAAAATGCGTGCAATTCAACCTTAACATATGAACTACATAACACTCTACGAGGGATTTCAATTTTTGTGATTTCTGGTAAGTATTTAATAAAGTCATGCCATTGTGACTCAACTTCGGCAGGTAACTGGTCATCCCATGTTATATTCTTAGCCCATAGTGTTTGTAATATGAGTTTTGCCTGTAGCATGCAAGGATTAATTAATCCAAGTGGATCAAATACTTGAGCAATTGTAGATAATATTGTACGTTTATTTGTGTTTAGCTGATGTGATATTTTGTCTACTGAAAACAATAATGTGTCTTTCTTACAGGCCCAGAGTAAACCTAATGTTTTTGCATAATCATGTTTGTTTAAGTGTAATAACTCGTCTGTGTTGCTTTCAATAACTATATCATTGAGAATAGACGGATGATTGGACCGCCATTTACGTAAATGGAAATGTGCGCTCTCTAACGTTTGAATGACGCCTTTACATATTTGTATTAATGTTTTTTTGTCTTCATGCCCAGATATATAGTCATCTATATAGACATCGTGTAAAATTGTTTCACGCACATCTGTATTGGTGCATTCTTGACCCAACTGTACAAGGCATCTAGTTGCTAAATACGGCGCTGACGCCGTCCCGTAGGTGACAGTGTTTAATTTATATTGTTTAATTGGCTGACTGGGGTGTGATCGCCACAATATTTGTTGCAAACATCTTTGTTCATTGTTTACATAAATTTGTCTATACATTTTTTCAATATCTGACGTCACTACAAACTTATGTTGTCTAAATCGAATTAATATGCTAAGTAAATCGTCTTGTACAGTTGGCCCAATATGCTGAATATCATTGAACGATATTCCTGTGCTTGTGACAGCTGAACAATCAAAGACGGTGCGTAACTTTGTTGTGAGGCTGTCTTCACGCACAACGCCGTGATGAGGCATGAAATATGAAATGCAATCGTTCTGTGGTGTTAGATTTTCTGACATGTGACCTAAAGCTAAATATTCGTCAAGAAAATTTGTGTATTTCTCTTTAAACTCTGGGTTACGTTTAAATTTACGTTCCAAAGATTGTAACCTTATTAAAGCTTGCTGTTTGGAATCCCCTAAGGATTCAGGTAATCCCTTTAATGGAATAGTGACAATAAATTTGCCATCTTGGTGGCGTTTTGTGGTTTGTGTAAATATTAGTTCACACTCACTCTCACCTTTAGTATGGATTTGTTGAGTAGAGGGAACCGATTCTAGTTCAAAAAATTTGTCTAGTTTCTTGTCAAGCTCACTGTTGTTTAGCAAATGGCAATGGACTGTATGATCAGTGTTAGATGTGGAGTTTGATGATGGTATAGAGCCTGTTACAAGCCACCCTAATGTTGTTTCAATTAGAGTTGGCTTGTTCTTTCCCAGGGCAATATGATTGTTCAGAAGGATATCCCAAAAGATGTCCGCCCCCAGCAACATCTGCACCTCAGATGGCTTGGAGAACGTTGGATCTGCAAGGTGGATGCGAGAGGGAATGGAAAAGAAATTGCAATTAACTTGTGAAGTAGGTATCAACTGGGTGATATGTGGCACAACAAAACAATTGACATCAGTTGTATAACCACTGTTTGTAAGTGACGATATGGTGACGTCACATCTTTTTGTAATTTTAGAGGACTGATTGTTCAATCCTTGCACTAATAGTGAGGTAGAGTATCTGGGTATTCCTAATCTAGCTCGCAAAGTTTCTGTGATGAAACTAGATGTACTCCCATTGTCGAGCAGTACGCGAACTTTGTGTGTATGACCGTCACAATCGTGTATGTTGATTATAGCAGTAGATAGAAGTACCTGACTGTGATGTATAGATGAGAGTGTGACACTACTCGATTCTGTTTGTTTTTGTTCCTGCACGGTGGGTAAAACGACACAACCTTCTGAAGAGGTTGAAGCCTTCGGAACAGTGTTATTATTGTGTAGCAGAGTGTTATGGCGCTGTGTGCACAGCCTGCAAGAACTGAGCCTACAACGCTGTTCATCATGTCCTGCACGCAAACAATTTGTGCATAGATTTAATTGTTTGACTCGTTCAATACGCGTCTCCATCGGCATTGATTTGAATTTCGTACATTGGTAAATTGTATGATTATTCTTGCACACAGGACATTTAAATAGCGCTTGTTTATGTGTTTGGTTAGCTACAAACGTCTTAGGACGATTGTGAGTAATATCGCTGTGTCTGCGTTGTGATTGTTGTTGTTTTGTATGGGTGGATGATTCTTCCACAGTCTCTAGTAAGTCAGCACGATTTTTTAAAAATGTATTAAATCATTGGAATTCTCAGCACTAAACATAATTTACTTGTTGGTAAAATTGACATAAATATTAAAAGAAGTAAGAAGAAACGTAAAGCCAAAGATATTGATCTCAATAAAATAAAAGATGATAACATTAGAGTGCAATATAGTAATAAGTTGGGGGAAAAAATGATAGAACTTAATAATAAGGATATAGACAATAATATAAATGAGAAATGGTGCAATATAAGAGATATAATAAAGTCTAGTGCAGAAGAATGCCTAAGTAAAGAGAAAATTAAACCTAAGAAAAAATGGATGGATACAGAAATAATGGAACTATTACTGGAAAGAAGAAAATACCGCAATAAAGAAGATGAAAATAGTATTAAAATGTATAGAAAACTTACGAATAAAATCACTCTGAAGTGTCGACTGCGAAAAGAAAAAGAAGTAGAGAAAGACTGCGAGAGTATAGCTCATTTCATGAAGATGGGAAGGATGGACATAGCATACAGCATTATTAGAAACATAAAAAGAAATCTACAGCTATACTAGATGAAAATGATAAAATATTGATAAGTAATGAAGATATATTGGAAAGATGGAAGAATTATTTAGAAAACTTGTACAGCGGTAAAGGATTAACACAAGGTGATATAGAAGATGAACAAGCAGTAGAAGAAGTGATGATAGGTCCGGATATAATGAGAGAAGAATTCGACAGAGCTCTAAACAGTATCAAGAATGAAAAGGCAGCAGGTGATGATGGTATATACATAGAAATGATAAAATACGCCAGCAATGATGAAGTAGTGGAAGAGATATTTAAAATAACAAAATTTATTTATTGTACTGGACAAATGCCAAAAGATTTTATGACAACTAAGATAGTCACATTGCCGAAAAAACAGAACACATTAAAATGCGAAGAACATCGAACTATAAGTTTGGTTTCTCAAGCCTCCAAAATTATACTGAAAATCATCCAACACAGAATAAGAGATAAAATAGAATATAACTTAGGCAACGACCAATACGGTTTTAGAAAGGACAGAGGGACAAGAGAAGCAATTTTGGCCCTGAGACTAATCATAGAAAGAAGAATGGACATAGGACTAAACACCCATATAGCATTTATAGATTTAGAAAAGGCGTTCGACAATGTTGACTGGAAGAGGATGATGAGAATATTGAAGGAAATTTGATTGGATTTTAGAGATAGAAGAACTATATTTGAATTATATAAGAACCAAGAAACTATTATAGAAATCGGAAACCAGAGAGGAAGAGCAGGAATAAGGAAAGGAGTAAGACAAGGTTTTTCACTTTCACCACTCATTTTTAATGTTTTTATAGAATCAGCCATAAAGAAAATCTCAGAAACATCAGATAAGGGTGTTAAGTTTAATGGAGAAACAATACAATTTATACGATTTGCTGATGATATTGCGGCATCAGCAGAGTCACAGAATGACCTACAGGAACTTTTAAACACCATGAACAACATATTTAAAGAATTTTCTCTTAAAATTAACATTAAAAAGACTAAACATATCCAAAGCTAGTTTGAACTCACACAGAACAATAAAAATAGAAAATAACCCATTAGAAAATGTAATCCAATTCAAATATCTCGGAAGCCTTATTGTACAAGATGCTAGATGTATACAAGACATAAAAACCAGAATAGCAATAGCAAAACAAACATTTCGTAAAAACAGAAATATATTTACATCTAAAATATCAAAACAAGTGAAAAAGAAATTTATAAAAACTTATGTTTGGAGCATAGCACTGTATGGGTGTGAAACGTGGACAATGACACAAAGAGAAAGGGATATGTTGGAGGCATTTGAGATGTGGTGCTGGAGGAGGATGGAGAAAATAAGTTGGACAGAGAGGATCACAAACGAAGATGTGTTGAGAAGAGTGAAAGAAAAGCGGACCTTGCTCAGGACAATAGAAAGTAGAAGAGGAAAGATGATTGGCCACATTATACGACATGACAGCTTTATAAGAAACATCATAGAAGGGAAAATAGAAGGAAAGCGAGGTAGGGGAAGACCACGGATAAACTATATGAGTCAAATAAAGAAAAGTGCTGGTGCCATGTCGTATAAGGAGGTTAAAGAGATGGCTCTGGACAGGGAGAAGTGGCAGGAATTGCATCAGTTCCACCGACAAGAGTCTAACTCTTAAATTATGGATGGATGGAAACCTAAATATTGTACTGCTTTTGGCAAATGATGCCTATAAAAGTTAAACATGCCAAGGAAACGTCTTAATTCCTCCACCGTTTTCGGCTTAGGGTATTCGACTATTGCCTTGACCTTAGAATTAGATGGCATGGTGCCTTCTGGTGTTACATTATATCCTAAAAACTCTATACAGGATTGTCCAAAACAACATTTATTTAAATTAATTGTGACACCATATTCATTCAAGCGTTCAAATAATTCTTTTAAATGTTTTTCATGTCGAATTTTACAGTTACTGGCAATGATGACGTCTACAATATAACGGAATATAAAGTCTGATCCCAGTTCGATTGAACCATCGTCATTAATAATTTCAATATTATTCAAAACTGTGTTGTTCATGAAGCGTTGAAATGACTGAGCTGCATTGCGTAAGCCAAATGACATACGCGGAAATTCAAAAAGCCCAAAGGGGGTAATTATTGCAGTCTTTTCAACATCTTCGGGTGCGACGCAAATGCAGTGAAATGCTCTATTAATATCTATTTTAGAAAAAATAGTTTTGCCTGACAAGATATAAGTGAAATCTTGTATTCGTGGGATCGGGTAGCGATCAGGCTTAGTGATCGCATTGAGCTGCCTGTAATCACCGCACGGACGTAATTCACCGTTGCTCTTTGGTACTACGTGCAATGCACTTGACCACGGACTTTTCGATGGGCGGCAAATCCCTAACTCCTGCATAATACGAAATTCTTCTCTTACCTTTTTCAATCTGTCTGGCGGAAGAGGTCTCGCCTTGGCGTGGACGGGAGGACCGGACGTTTCTATATGATGGAAAACTGCATGTTTAGGTGTCTGCTTGAAGGAAACAGGTTTAATTAAGTCAGGGTACTCTGAAATCAGTTGATAATAGGGATGAGAAGGAGAAATAGTATTTATAGTTACATGATTAGGTTTAACACTCTTAGTTATTATGTTCAGGCTGGTCATCTCATCTATTAACTTTCGTTTACTTAGATCTACTAACAACTTATGATGCGACAAAAATCGGCACCCAATATTGGTTGATCAACATCAGCTATAATAAAATTCCAGAGAAAAGGTCTTCGTAAATTTAAATCTAAAACTAATGTTTTATGTCCATAGGTGTTAATTAGTGTTCCGTTAGCAGCATACAGTTTATAATCGGTCTCCACACATTTATTTTTATTATATTTATTACGCATTTTACGAATAGGTAGCACTGAAACGTTAGCACCGGTATCAACTAAAAAACACATGCCACTTGACCTATCGGTCACACAAAGACGGTTGTTAGAAAACATTGTACTGACTCCCGCCGCAGTCGGTACTACTACTAGTTTTCCTGGTTATCCTTCCAATTGCATGGTTTAATGCATTTATGAGCTTTGTTCTTGTACTTATCATGGTAGAAACAAAGCTGGTTTTTGTTACCTTGATTCACTCTATTTCTCGAGTTACACCTCCTATCGCGATTGCGTGAATGATCTCGGCTACGGGATCTAAAGATTGTTCTCTCGAGGTTCTCAATCTTTTTACTCAAACTAGCTATCTCAGCCAACACCGATGAAGACGTATCTGTGGATCTCGAAGACGAGGAAACTGGAGTATTTACTTCTGCAATTTGGTTGAATGCAGTAGTTTCCATGACCTTATCTGCAACTATGGCTAAGTTATCTAAGTCCTTGGTTTCTGAAACTGATATAATCGCTCTGATTGATACGGGTAAATAACCTTGCCAAAGAACTCGTAAGGTTTCATCTGATATTTTTTCTCTAGCCAAATCCCTCATCCGCCTCAACAACTGAGATGGACGTTGGTCACCTAGGTCCATTTCACCAATAAGTTTTTGAATCTGCCTGGTTTCGGATTCCTCGTATATTGCGAGTAAGCGTTCCTTAAGCGCTTCATATTTCTTTGACTCGGGTGGACGTAATAAAATATCAGTTACCTGTTGAATGACGCACTTGCCCAATTTGGATACAACAATGTTGAATTTGGCCTCATCCGACATCTTCTGAGGAAACAGCGTGGCTTCCGTCTGGAAAAACCACACCCTGGGCTGGTCGGTTCAGAACTCCGAAATTCGGGAAGCTACCGATATTGCTCCTAGGTCACTTTGTTCAACCTTGACGGCTGGCGCGGACTGCGGCAGTGGTTCTTGAGGAAGACTCATGTTCGAACGGAGACGCGTAAAATTTAAAAACTTTGGCTTAGGGCCTGGGCACAAGAATAGACCTTGAATTTGAGTCGCTACCGATGCACGTGTTTCCACGGGGTCACCACTTTAACTACTGTGTTTATACTACTGTTATGTCACTGAATTTAGTGTAGTTGTTAAGTTGAGAGAGTGTAAATAATAACTCCAATTTATCACCAAGTTAAACTTATTTATTTATTATAAACGCGTACAATATAAGACGCGGGTCTATTCAATGTGCCCTACGCGTAGCGACTAACTTGAAAACGGAGTGTGGCGAGGCAAACAATGAATAAGCTCATTCAGCAAATATAACAATGTGTCGCCACAACAAAATTAACAGACTCAGGCGTAAACAAACAATTCGATGTTGACGGACCAAGCACCGCAATCGAAGTGAGCGTCTCTGCGCCGCGCGGCGCTTTATACAACTTCGATCGGTCCATCCCCACCGCGCCTGACTCATGGAGTGGTACGACGATGACGTTACGTAGCACGTGCTCGTGTTCGTTAAACAACTTTTAATATTTGCGCCGACACGGCCATTCTGCACACAGGTCGCCTTCGACCTGCCAAAGACAATAAAATGCGCAGTATAACATAACTCAGCTAAAAATAGACTTTATAACTTAAAGCATTGCTCATTCGTTACTAGAGTAAAGAGGCCCCTGTCCTCTAAATAACACTACTCGTTCATTACTAGAGTAAGGAGACCTCTGTCCTCAACTTACACCACTAATTTATGACAAAAGTAAGGAGGCCCCTGTCGTCAACTTACACCACTCGTTTATGACAAAGTAAGGAGGCCCCTGTCCTCAACTTACATCACTTATTAATGACAAGTGTGAGGAGGCTCCTGTCCTCAACTTACACCACTCGTTTATGACAAAGTAAGGAGGCCCCTGTCCTCAACTTACATCACTTATTAATGACAAGAGTAAGGAGGCCCCTGTCCTCAACTAAGTCTCTCATGAACGTTGCTAACATGCATAAAAATATTGAAACGGATTACCGTAATTAGTGAGCATCCTCAACTTGAACCAAATCGTTGGAAGTGTTAGACTGGAACTCATTCGATTCTGAATTTACATTAGATGCGTCTTCCGCCGACATGGCATTTTGGTTAATACCTTCCTTCGGTTTGGGTGCAAGTCGTAGTTGGTCGTGGGCTACTTTCTTTGGCCGTTCTCGCCCTGTAATCTTTTTTACTTGATAACGGTCGTTTGGTAGTATTTTCCAAATGACATAAGCCTCAGGATACTTCAGGTCAAGTCCGAGTTGAGATCTAGGGTTAGTTTTGAACAGAACTATGTCTTCTTTTTTAAATCTCTTTACTCTGGCTTTATTCTGATCAAATCTTGCTTTGTCTTCTTGTCTTCGTTTTCCAATTTTCTTTTGTACATACTTATCTAATTGATCTCGGTTTACTGTGCCTTTTTCTTCATCAATCAAAGATATTAGGTCTGGGGGCACTGCACATTGTCTTCCGGTGATAATTTTAATTGGGCTTACATTTGTGGATTTATTCTTTGTACAGTTGATCGCCAGCTGGAGTGCTTCTAACCCTCTTTTCCAGTCTTGAGTTTCGTAATTACGAATAATGGTTAATCCATTTTTCACAACAGCCATGATCCGTTCAACCTGTCCATTGGCTCGACTACATCCTGGTGCTATAAAGTGCTGGTGAATGTTATAATTTTTACAGAACTCTTCAAATTCAGCTTTGAAAGCAGTGTCCTGGTCACTTATAATTTGTCTAGGAGCTCCAAATAAAGATACGACATATTTCAGTGCCCGCAGCATAGAATTGGCAGTCTTATCAGTAGCGTAGGTCAATGTCACGAACTTGGTATAAGCATCTATGACAACGACTACATATTCAAATTTGTTGTTTCTTCTGGTAAGATGCCCGGTCATATCTATATGTACGGTATCGAACGGAATGGGTTTTTTGTCTATAGGGTACATTTTTACCTGTTTGGCTCCAGATGGTCCCTTACTAGTTTTGCATGTGATGCAATTGTCTACAAACCGTCTCACCGTTGTGGACATTTCGGGGAACCAGTAGCACTCTCTAATTTTGCTAAGAGTCTTTTCCCATCCAAAATGTTTTAGCGCTGTATGATAGGCATTAATAATGCTCCATTGGTACGATTTGGGAACCACTTTTTCCACTTTTAACACCCAGGTTCTTCTTCTTCATAACGATGTTCCAAAACAAGATCATTCATGCGGTACTCAGTTATTTCTTCGTTGTGTTCCAATTTCTTTATGATTCGAGCTAACTCTGGATCACGCCTTTGCTCAACCTTTAACCATGTATCAATGGTTTGAGCCAGATTTATGCACGCTATAGGGTTGCGGCTAAAGAAGTCAGCATGTTTCATTCGGCATCCTTGGCGGTATTCTATTTTAAAGTCGTAATGTTGGAGGAAGGACCACCACCTGTGAACCCTGGGTAAGAGTTCATGTTTGCTCGATGATGATTTTATGGCGTTACAATCAGTAACTATAGTAAATGATCTGCCGTAGAGATATTGTCGGAAGTGCTTTATTGCTCTTGCTATAGCAAGTGTTTCCAATTCATAAGAATGGTAATGACTTTCTGGTTCGGTGGTTCTCATACTCATGTATGCAATCACATGCTGTCGGCTATCTTTTAATTGAATGAGGACGGCACCTAATCCGGTGCTGCTAGCGTCTGTGTGCAGTTCGATAGGATGTCCTTCTTGAAAAATAGTTAAAACTGGTGCAGATGTCAACCGACGAATAATATCCATCCTGACATTTTCGCATTCAGCGGTCCAGGTAAATTTAGCATCCTTTTTTGTCAGATTATAAAGCGAAATTAGCCGCTCAGAGAAAGATGGAATAAAGCGTCTGAAATAACCAGCTAAACCACAAAATTGACGTACCTGTTTTACATTACTGGGTACTGAAGATTTTGCCAAGGCTTCTACCTTGCTAGGACTTGGACGAACTGTGCCATTAGAGATTAAATTGCCAAGATATTCAATGGATGTCTTAAAGAATGAGCACTTCTTTTCATTTACAGTAAAACCGGCTTCACCTAAGGCGGCTAAAACTTTGTCCAGGATCTGCAAACCTTCGGTGAAGGTTTTACACTTTAGTATTACGTCATCCATGTATACCAAGACGTGATCCAATAATGGCCGCAATGCTGTCATTATAGCACGCTGAAATACGGCTGGCGCATTCATCAGTCCAAACGGCATTCTCACGTATTCGTACAAACCATCCGGTGTGATGAAGGCAGTTTTTGGAACAGATTCCTCCTTTATCGGTATTTGATAAAATCCTTGAGCCATATCCAAACAAATAAAATAAGTAGCATCAGATAGTCGGTCAATTTGATCAGAAATTATCGGCAGAGGAAATTTAATAGGAACAGTATTCTTATTCAATTCTCGATAATCAGTACACATTCGATCTTCACCGTTCTTCTTCTTAACGAGAATCACTGGGCTGGCATAGTCTGATGTACTCTCTCTGACTATTCCATTGATAATTAATTCATTAATTATGTTTTTTAGTTTTTGTCGCTCTGCTGGAGCCATACGATAAGGTCTTCTAGATACCACTTTAGTCTGATCTTTTAATTGAATTTCTAAACATCCCGTGGTAACTTGTTTTTTGGGAATACCAGTAGTAAACATAAAATTGTATTTTAATAATAACCTCTTTAACTCACGTATTTCGTCCGCATTAGTTAAATCGGTGTCCAGGTTTTCGAAAGGATCTCCAGTTACGGTGATATTTGATATAGTAGGTCTTCTCATCACGGTAGCACCGTTAATCTCAGTTATAAGCACGCTTAAGCCTGTACCTTTCACAATTTCTGCCCCAATCAAGGTGTTTCATGGTCCTCAACAATATGAAATGCTACTTCTAGGAAAACGCCATTTATTTCACATGTTACGTTGATTCTTTGACATGACAGGATTGGGATACTTTCACTGCCAATACCCTTCAACATTAAGGTACAATCTTCACGTTTTCCAGGTAGAGATTGACTAATAGAACGTCTGATTAAAGAACGGGCGGCGCCGCTGTCATAGAATGCTGTGAATGTTCGATTGTTGATTTTCACAACCATTGGCGTCAATATTTCTTCTTCTTCTCTGGCTACATTTACTTTTTCGGCTTCATCTCCCATCTTCTTAAAACAAGTGGTTTCGACATCACCAATTTTATCACAGTAATTGCATTTGGGCTTCGGACGTTCTGTTCGGTTCAAGGATTCAGTTGAGTTTGTATTTAGTAATGGTTTAGGATCATTCATCTTTTCGTTAACCTTGTTACAATGTGCTTGTATATGTCCAGGTTTACCACACTTGTAGCAAAGCATTTTGTCGTCTCTATTATTTCTTAGTCTCGGTCGCTTAGCGGGTGGCTCACCCTGTTGAGGTTCGCGCTGTCTAATTGTAGCTGCCACAGAAATAAGTTCAGGCACAGAAGAACACTTGCTGGATAACAGTCGTAATCTAAGAAACTCATTGTCTATGCAGCTAATTACAGCCTCCACAGCGTCCTTGTCTTTGTCACCATTGATAATTCGTTTCCAGATATTCCAGGATTTGCCATATCAAACTTAAAACTTCGCAACTTCACTATATCGTTTGAATACCGTGCTTCGGGCTCAAAGGTCTGTATTAACGCTTGTCGCATGTCTAACCACACAGGCGATTTCACTAACCATGTGTCTCCAAGTTTCTTGGCCCGGCCTTGCAATAATACAGCTATTTTTGTACAGACTTCATAATCAGTCAGTTGCCAATGGGTTTTCACTCTGTCCACATGTTCGCACCAATCTCGTACCGGTACATAACCATCAGGATCAAATGAAGCAATATAAATATCACTCAGTCTTGGGCGTTTCGCAGGAGCTACTGCCTGATTTAGTAGTCCCGCAAGAATTTCGTGATTCGCTTGCATATTTGCTTGCTGCTGTCGGGTTAGATTTTCTGTGATACCAGCCAAGGCAGACAGTGTCTGGTTGGTACTATTACCACCTTCTTCAGTGTGGGTTGATGGAGCTGAAGGAGCTCCATGATTGATCCCGCTCCTGATTTCGGATGGAACCGAGATCTCTTGCAAGATAGGCGATGGTGAGCGCTGGTCCTGAGCTCTCGACAGTTTTTCAGACATCTATCTATATCTATATCTATACATATAATAAAAATGTAACCGATCGCTGTCTGTACATGGAAGATATATGAGAAAAAAAAATATTGGGAACTTTATCAACGCAAGTAGAACCCAAAACAATGATTGTTACAATTTTTGTCTGTTTGTCTGTTTGTCTGTGCGTTTGTTCACGCTAATCTCAGAAACGGCTCATCCGATTTAAATATGGTTTTCACTAATATATTGTGGTAAGCTTCACTTAACATTCAGTGTTTGTTTCATGTCAATCGGTTCATAAATAAAAAAGTTATGCCAATTTAAAGAATCACATCGAATATTCGTTAATTTACTACGAAATCTTTTAGAAGCAGAGATTTTAACAGGTTGCGGAAAAGCTGATAGTGTTTTTTTTCCTCGGATTCCCGTCATTCTAAACAATTTTTCGTTTAGTTTTAAACGAGTCCAGTTTCCAGTGAGCCTATGTTTTGCGATGACTAATTAATAAAGCCCATGTTTATCCGTATTCTAGAACCCATAATACAAGCATATAATATGCTTACTTTGGGTCTAGATAGCGTTGTGTAAAAAAAAGAAAAAGAAAAAGGGAACTGAGGGGGATGTGAGGAGGCAGTGAAGGGCAAGTGAGGGGCAAGTGAAGGGCAAGCGAGAGGTAAGTGAGGGGGAAGTGAGGGGGACGTAAGGGAAAGTGAGGGAAGTGAGGAGTCAGTGTGTGGTAAGTGAGGGGTGAGTGAGTGGGAAGTGTGGGGAAAGTGAGGGAGATGGGAGGGAGACGGGAGGGGAAGGGAGGGGGAGGGAGGGGGAGGGGAAAAAGGGGGAGAGGAAATGAGGGAAAGGGGAAGTTATTGTAGTAGAAATTTGCCTTTGTGTATTGTTTATTGTTTTACGGGTGATATCTTTAGGTAGGTGAAAGAGGGTTTGTACGAATGGTGATGATGATGAGATTAGAAATAGTATGCAAAACAGTATTTAAACAATATAAAAATGTCTATTGGAAAAACGATATTCATGCGAGCGAAACCGCGTGCAGAAGCTATACATATATAAAAACGAAAGGTCACTCACTCACTCACTCATCACGAAATCTCAGAAACTACAAGTGCTAGGAGTTTCAAATTTTGGAAATAGGTGCTCTCTAAGACGGAATTTTGCGAAATTCATTTCCCTGGAGTATAAAGGGGAACAAAATTTGTATAAAGCATCTATAGTTTTTAAACGGGAGTTTAGATAATACGATTACCAAACTAGGAACTATTCTTATTAAGTGGGAAAATAGGAGTGGCAAGTTTCGTTAAATATCGCAAAATTTCGTCTGTTTTAGGGGTAGCGGGTGAATAGATTTAAATCGGATTTGCCTTAGAGACGGATTATAATGATATTTATTACTAATACAATGTACGATTGCCGTAAGATTAGGTAATAAATATTCTCATACAGGCACACATCTGAATTTTCACGCGAACGAAGTCGCGGGCAACAGCTAGTTATTAAAACGTTTTGTTATTGCTGAAAACTTGGTTTATTGATAGAAATTATTATTTACTCACTATTTCAAAGTATTATTTAATTACAATTAAAATCTATTATTTAATTACAATTAAAATCTATTATTTAATTACAATTAAAATCTATTAATTAATTACAATTGATTAAATAATTAACACTAAATTAACAGACTCAGGCGTAAACAAACAAATCGATGTTGACGGACCAAGCACCTCAATCGAAGTGAGCGTCTCTGCGCCGCGCGGCGCTTTATACAACTTCGATCGGTCCATCCCCACCGCGCCTGACTCATGGAGTGGTACGACGATGACGTAACGTAGCACGTGCTCGTGTTCGTTAAACAACTTTTAAAATTTGCGCCGACAAATAATAATAATAAAACATTTATTTTCAGGTTGCATAGACCCATAGATAAATACCTTACAGACTAACATACATATTATACAATAAAACTTATAACTAATTAACACGACTTATTTCGGCGTCATGTTACGCTGCGTGGTGTTGTGTAGCCTTCCACGAAAACGTCGATACACTACACCTTTCGGCCAAAACTCTTCTTGTAGGCAAGTTTTAAGATATTGTGTCGGCACCCGCAATACGAGCGATTTAAAGTTCGTGTTATGACGTGACTCCAACTTCTCAACCCTCGGAGTCCAGTTGGTTTTAGTTCGCACGTACTGCACGATCTCCTCTTCCTTCGTACTGTGGTGTAACCGGGACAAGTACAGCAATGTTGTTGGGACTGCGGGACGTAGTAGCATATTAGGCCCTACTAGCCCGGTACCGCACTGATTTCGACAAGTAGGCTTTCTCTTCTTCGTCTCAACCTTTATGAAGCCATCCTTGTCACACTTGTCCTTCTCTTGAACCCTTTGTTTTAAGATCTTAACGGGCTCACAGCTTTGTTGTTTTGCAACTTGCCGCCTTGTATTAGCGGCGATATCGGCGTAGGCACGTTTCGGGGTCGATGTATCTACACGATTCACCTTGACGGGTGACGACACAGGGACGGCGGCGACACACGTTGCCTCACTTGCAGTGTCAGCAACTGATGACGCGCTCACCGACTGGAAACTGCCGATGGATGCGTTCTGTGCTCCGCGTCGCAAGTTCACGTTGGAGGCGTCCGGTGACTTACTTGTAGAAATAGCGCTGCGTTGCAACACTACTTCGGCACGTAGCTCACTTATGGTGGTATCTGACGCCTCCAGCTTGGACTGTACCACGGCCAGGCTTGCTTTCAAGGATGTTGTCCTTAAGTAGCCTGGTGACGTCGACGTGGTCAAACGTGACTGGAGGCAGCTTGTGCAGCTCCTTCGCCACGAAAGCAGGCACGTCGTCCGGGTCGGTCACCTTCAAGAGGGTGACGATGTCCTGAATGCTCTTTTCGGTGCCACCCCTCCGACGAGACGGCATCTGGTCGAGCTTGCCCAAAACCTGGTACAGCAACTTCTTGCTGCTGCTGACTTCTTCTTCTTTGAAGTTGGACTTGCAGATCTGCAGTATGCTGACCTCGTCCATAGTATCGATGGCATGTTGAACGAATGCCAACAATTCGTTGGCTATGAGTTGTTGTGAACTCATAGCAACTATCGGGTAGCGGCGTTCGCCGCACGACGCGTGAATTAATTAATTATAATTAAGTAATTCGATTCGTGCAGTGTAAGCACGTCCGTACTCGACGGAACATAGCACTGCACTTACCATCATGATACCATAACCATCATGGTATCGAAACAAGCACCATCAACAACGACATTAATGCTACGACCATACAGGAAGCTGGCGATCCATCTGCAGAGTCCCTCGGGGATTCCATAGGATGGTAGCTTCGATAGAAGTGCTTTGTGCCAGACCCTGTTAAACGCTTTGGCAATATCAAGGCTGACAGCCAGAGCTTCACCCTTGTCCTCCAAGGCTTCTGCCCAACGGTGTGTGAGGTACACGAGAAGATCGCCAGCTGACCGACCGTGACGGAAACCGTACTGGCGGTCGCTTATCAGCTGGTGCTCCTCAAGGTACCTTAGGAGTTGGGAGTTGATAACTCGTTCCAGAACCTTGGACAGCAAGGATGTTATCGCTATCGGTCTGTAGTTTGACGGGTCCGACCGGTCACCCTTTTTAGGGATCGTTTGGACGTTAGCTACCTTCCACGAAGATGGAACCCTATTAGCGTTATATGAGAGACGATAAAGGCGCGTTAAAACGGGAGTCAACTCAGGGGCGCACGTCTTCAGAACCACTGCGGGGACGCCATCTGGTCCACTCGACTTGTGGACATCTAGGAGCCTGAGCTCTCGCCTGACCGCGCGTTGAGTGATGCGGATTTCCGGCATTGAGCTTTCACACCGCGAGATGTTGGGTGGTGTGACTCCCCCGTCGTCTAGAGTCGAGTTCGAGGCAAAGAATTGGCCTAAAGTGTCAGCCTTTTCCTTTGCACTATGGACCAGTATGTCGTCTTGTTTGCGCAGTGGCGGGAGATTGGACGAGCAGAAGCTGCCTTGGGCAGCCTTGGCGAGAGACCAGAATGCACGGCTCCCTGAAGGATAGCTTTCTAGCCTCTCGCCAATTCTGGCAACGTGTTCTGCTTTGGCCTCAGCGATAACCTTCTTGTTGAATCTGGAAGCGGCATTGAATTTACGCTTCTCTTCCCTGACCTGCGGGTCCTGGCGTTGCCCAGCACTGTTCCAGGCCCTATATGCGGACTGCTTAAGGTGCGTCGCCTGCCTGCAGGTTTTGTTAAACCAGGGGCGACTGCGACCGCCGACCGGGATTTTTGCGTTGGGGATGAATAATTCCATCCCCTGAAGCACCGTATCGGTATTGCAGTCCGCACATGTGTCGGGATTTCCGGAGGAGAAGCAAAGCCGCTTCCATGGGTAGGACGCGAAAAATTCACGAAGCCCATCCCAATCTGCTGAGCTATATCGCCAGACTTTACGAGACCCGGTTGCCGAAGAGCGATCGGGTCTCACAACAGGGGCTTTACTACGGATAAGGCAGTGGTCAGATGATCCGAGTGGAGCATCGACCACTACGCCATAGCCGTTTGGGTGAGTAGTCAGCAGAAGATCCAACAAAGAAGGTTCATGACCCTCTACGTCTGGAATGCGTGTGGGCTGCATTACCAGTTGAGAGAGGCCATAGGCCGAGGCCATATTGAAGACAGTTCTGCCCGGGAGGTCAGTGGTCCGGGACCCCAGCCATTCTTTATAGTGAAAGTTGAAGTCACCTAGGACCACCACCTCCGCAGACGGATGCTGTTCCAATATTTGGTCAATCCCCCCTTGGACGTTCTCGGTTATTTGGGTGACTCCCATATCACTGGCCGGAGACCTGTAAACGCACGAGTAGATTCGGGTAAGACCCCCATGGTCTACCCGCAGCCATAATATTGATAGGTCCCGGCGTTCGAGGGCCTGAAGGCGGCGACAGCAGATATCACCCCGTACGAAAACGCACACCCCAGCCTTCCGGTGGAAAGCATGTTCCAGCTCGTAGCCGGGGTATTTAAGGTACGATATATCGTCCGGGGTACATATCTGCGTCTCCGTTAAAAAGAGCAAGGCAGGCCGCGCCGACTCAAGGTGTTGATGGACGGCGTCGAGATTACTGTGAAGACCCCTGATATTGCAGAAATCCATTTTAACCTTTGCAGCGTCGGCGGGAACATCGTGTGTCCCAGCAAATTTGTACCATTGAGCGTTGGCGGAAATACCGGTAGTCCCACTACGTCAGCGCTGTGTTTGATAACTTTGAATGACGTTAAAATATATTAACCAATGAGAGTATTTGATACCGTTTGAAACTATCTTCATTCCTTTTGAATTCAGAGTTGTAATTGGCTGTCTCGTTAATAGAAAAAGTAAACAAAAATTTCATTTCAAATCAAACTGTGGTAAATTTAAATTAGCGCGGTTGTGTAGTGACGACGAATATAATTCAAGAATGGATTTCGACGGAAACTAGTAAGTAAATGTTATATTATATTACATTAAAATACGTGGAAAGATATCTAGATTATTTTAGATTACAAACTTTTTACTATAATTAAATGCATTACATCGTAAATTGACACTAAACTATTTTTTGTTCAAAATGACACTAAGTTTGGTGCCATTTTGAATAGAAAAATGTTTGTTTAGGACGATATTATGAAATAAATTGAGATTATTTAGCTATAAGACAGTAGTATGTTTCACAATCTTTTCTATTTATAATATACAATTGTGTAATTTATTATTATGAAGCTTGATTTGTATAACTATAAAAATTGCCGCGAAATATTGACAAAAAGTACTGACTGCAAAAAAGATTTCAGTCCCTTTCATTCAAGCCCCGTGTTTTTCAAGTTTATTATTGTGAATTAAGAAACAGATATAGATAGGACTAGCTGTTGCCCGCGACTTCGTTCGCGTGAAAATTCAGATGGGTGCCTCTATAAGAATATTGCGTGCCTGATTTTATGGCAATCGTACATTGTATCAGTATTATCCGTCTCTATGGCGAATCCAGTTTAAACCCGCTACCGCTAAAACTGACAAACCACTTTCACACAAACTTGCGACTCTTATTTGCCCTTTTAATAAGGGTGGTTTCTGAATATTAAAAAAAGAGTATTTTCTAGTAATTTGGTAATCCTACTATAAAAACTATAGAAGTTTCATACAAACTTTGCCACCCCTTAATACCCCCTTAGGGGATGGATTTCGCAAAATTCCGTCTAAGTGAGCACCTATATTCTAATAGGAATGACAATGCAAAGTTTGAGATTCCTAGCACTTATCTCCCCCTCACTCCCCCTCACTTCTCCCTCACTTCCCCTCACTTCCCCGTTACTTCTCCGTCACTTTCCTCTCACTTCCCCTCACTTTCCCCTCACTTCTCCCTCACTTCTCCCTGGCTTTCCCTTCACTTCTCACGCATTTCCCCCACACTTCCTCTTCACTTCTCCCTCACTTCCCCCTCACTTCCCCATCACTTTCCTCTCACTTCCCCATCACTTCCCTCTCGCTTTCCCCTACCTTCCTCCTTCTCCTCAGTTCCTGCTTTTCCTCCCTCCTTTCCCTCCCTCCCCCTCCCTGTAAATTTCGAGTCGCTAGCTTCAGAAGCTAAAGATCTTTGTATAGAATATTTCATCCCTAATTTCACCCCTGTAAATCCACCCCTGTTAAAAAAAAATTATAAGCATATTTTTTATTTAAATAGAAGTATTCCAAAATAAAATTTCAAAACTGTAAGTTAAAAAATGAAGAAGATTCATATAATCGATTTCATCCCTTTTCACACATTTAGGAATTAAATTTTAAAAAACCCTTTTTTAGTACAACCTCTAGACAAACACACCCTCCAAATTTCAAGTCGCTACGACAGCAGTTTAGGCTGTTCGTTGTCTGTTAGTCAGTCAGTCAGTCAGGACAAAGCCTTATATAATATGTATGGGTGTATGGATGTATGGATTAGACGTATAGCCATCGGGGATCAAAGCATACAGGCTGCTAGGAATGCTAACACGTGATGAGCCACATAAAGCTGACCGTGCGAAAAACAGCTAATACTTAGATCCACGCCCACAACTTTTAGTTGTCTGACCTTGGGCTTTATTAATTGTCATCGCGAAACATAGGCTCACTGGAAACTGGACTCATTTAAAACTAAACGGAAGATTGTTTAGAATGAGCGGAATCTGAAAAATAAAAACGCTATCAGCTAATTCCGTAACCTGTTAAAGTCTCTGTTTCTATCAGATTTCGTAGTAAATTAACAAATGTTCGACGTGATTCTTTAAATTGGCATAACTTTTTTATTTATGAACCGATTGACATGAAACAAACACTAAATGTTAAGTGAAGCTTACCACAATGTATTAGTGAAAACCATATCTAAATCGGATAAGCCGTTTCTGAGATTAGCGTGAACAAACGCACAGACAAACAGACAAACAGACAAACAGACAAACAGACTAACAAACAAACAGACAAACAGACAAAAATTGTAACAATCATTGTTTTGGGTTCTATTTGCGTTGATAAAGGCCCCAATAATTTTTTTTCTCATATATCTTCCATGTACAGACAGCGATCGGTTACATTTTTATTATATGTATATAGATATATTTAGAAGGTAGTTTAATATTTATAAAAAAAAACAAAACTCTAGACAAAAACTAATTACAATTTTATTTAATTTTTTATTAATTGCACAATATTCTAAGGAACAAAATAATTATATCAAAAAGAAATTCAACTGACTCACGGAATACCAAATCACGATGTTCACCCTCGAAACGACACCCGACAAATGAGAGCGCGCTGCTATTGCGCACCCTTTTTATACCCTACAAAATGGCTACCCTAACTCGGCCTCTCCTGACTCTGGGTCGTCCTCGACTCGAGCCTGTTGGGACTTGCTGTGACTGTTGCCAATCTCTACCACATTGACATCTAGCGTCGGCATGGATGGTCCCGCTACCACGTCATGCGGTGTTGTCGCAGACTGTTGCACTTCCGCATCATTCTGTGTTGACATAGATGGATCTGCCATATCATCTTGTGTTGGCATAGATGGTTCTGAGTTATCATCGTCACTATAATTATCTGAAAGTTATTGTTTGCGTTAGTACAGCACTCAACTTTTAGTTAGGATCTCATAATGATTAGAATAGTATTATGAGTCAGTAAAAAGGGAGTAAGATTACAAGGATATAAGGTGATTAGCGTCCCAATCATCCTAGATCGTTGCATATACGTAACCATTAGCAATGCAATAGACGTAAGGCGCCTAACGCCAGTCCGACAAACGTAAGGCGACAAGCACCCGTTCGTATGATAAGTACAAGACGACAAACGTAAGGCAACAAGCGCCCGTCTGTGCAACAAGCGTAAGGTAATTGATACCCGCTGGTATATTAATCACAAGGCGACAAACGTAAGGCGACAACCACCCGCTTGCGCGACAAACGTAAGGCGATCATCACCCGTTTGTAAATCAGAAGTTAAGGTGACCAGCGTCGTTTGGTGCCATACACATTCAGGGCAGCAGATGCCTGGAAAGCAGCCACTGCCGAATGCATCTCGACACGAAACACAAAAGCTGCTTCTGTGAAAGTCACCAAAACAAGAACCATGGGATTAGACACATACAACACTCACCATCGAAGAAAATAGCACATGTCTCCGGGCACCATTCCCCTTTCCAAGGGACCATGTACTGGGACGCAGCTTGAGTCGTTTTTCCTAAGCCTCCGCTCAACAGCTTGAGTTCATAACGACCGTTAGGTAGGATCTTTGTGACCCTGTATGGTCCTCGCATTCCAGGGTCTAACTTGCCAGTAGACTGCGAATACTTAATAACAAAAGTGAGATCACCGACATTGTATGCTCTTGGTGGGCGTCTGGATCGATTAACGGAAGCATCTTGTTTTTCTTGGTTTTTCTTTAGCAAGTCGGAAGCGCGATTCCTGTTGACTTCTCTTAAGGCTTCCCTGTTGTTAACTGGACTGCTCACTGCTACGTCACGGACCAATGACCTTATAACTGGAGTCGTAGCGTCGGTACCTATCATTAAGTTAATCGGAGAAGCTTGAGTGGTCTTTTGCTTTGTGATGTTTAAAACGAGTTGAAGCTTCCAGAGAGTTTCCGACCAAGCAGCGTTACGGTGACCCACTTCAACCCGCATATTCAGCACCGTTCTTACGTATCGTTTGACTTGCCCGTTTGAGTTGTGCATCTCTGGAGTAATATAATGCAAGTCTGCGCCTAAATCGCTAACCCACTTAACGAACTGTTGGGATTCAAACATACGACCTCTGTCAGTGATCAATAGCTTAGGTACCCCAAATAATGAAATGGCTTGAGTCATCACTCTCATAAGCTCGTTGGTATCTTGGCGATATATTG
Source organism: Parascotia fuliginaria (assembly GCA_963082885.1). Classification (NCBI taxonomy): domain Eukaryota; kingdom Metazoa; phylum Arthropoda; class Insecta; order Lepidoptera; family Erebidae; genus Parascotia; species Parascotia fuliginaria. Next base: position 947,612 of record OY720189.1, on the reverse strand, counting down.
GGTAAAGGAGACAAAACTTAGTAAACGAGTCCACTAATATTAACACAAACTTGTACCCTTCGGACTCCGGTAAAGGTCCTAGTGCGTCAATATGGACGGTGTCGAATGGGGCATTAGGCTTTGGCCAGGACGCAATATTTTGGAGTGGAGCTCTTGGAACTCGCTTTTTTGACACACATATTAAACAGTGTGTAACATACTTGTTGACGAACTGGCGAAGTCCGGGAAACCAGAAGTGTTTTAAAATAAGGTCTAGGGTTTTATCAGCATTAACGTGTTCGTGTTCGTCATGAAAGATTCTTAACAAACTGAGACGGTGACCCTTTGGAATATAACAGAGGAGACGCGGTTTCTCGCCTACATGAGTGTACTTGTAATATAGCAGTTCATTTCGCACGATATATCTGTTAGAATCAAGTTGACCTTCCAACAGCTTCTGCATAAGATCTTTTGTCTCATCGTCGGCAGCTTGCGCAATTTGTGCCCAATTACGCGGTCTAGATATTTGGTTAACTAACGATACAGGGTTCCTACTGAAGTAGTCAGCATGTTGCAACATAACTCCTTTTCTGTATTCTATTGAAAAGTTAAAATCTTGCAAGTAGATCCACCAGCGAGCCACACGGGGAAGAAGATCTTTCTTACTTTCAGTAGATTTGAGAGCATTGCAGTCGGTGACGACCTTAAAAGTAATTCCCACCAAGTAATGTCGGAAATGCTGCAAAGCCTTCACCACCGCCAAAGTCTCCAACTCGTAACTATGGTACTTGCCCTCTGCTCCCCGTGTAACTTCGCTAAAGTATGCCACAACATGCTTGCTACCGTCTGGGTGAGTCTGCATGAGAACAGCTCCGTATCCCGCGCTGCTAGCGTCGGTATGAACCTCGGTAGTGAACCCTGGATTAAAGATTGTAAGGACCGGCTCACTAGTCAAACAAGTTATTAGGTCTTGACGTACCCGCTCCTGTTCAGGGCCCCAGTTAAATTTTACACCCTTCTTTGTCAAAAGAGATATACATACCGTTTTTGTTGCATAAGCGGAGATGTATCTACGAAAGTAACCAGCTAGCCCGAGTAGTTGTCGAACTTGTTTTACGTTTTTAGGCGCTGATGAATTTTTAAGAGCTTCGACTTTCCGCGGGCTCGGTCGCACCTGACCACCACTCACTAATCTACCTAGGTATTCAAGCTCGGTAGTCAAAAAGGAACATTTTTTAATGTTTATTGAAAACCCCGACTTTGTTAATGTATGGAGTACATCTTTAAGCAGTGAAATACCCTCCTCGACCGTATCGCTTAGTAAGAGGACATCATCAATATAAACTAGTACGTGACCTGCTTCTATGAATTCGCGTAGCGTGTGATTGATGATGCGTTGGTAAACTATCGGCGAGTTCGTCAAACCATAAGGCATCTTCAAATATTCGTAATGACCTTCCGGTGTGACGAACCCAGTAAAGCGGACAGAATCGTCTTTAATTTTAATTTGGTGAAAACCAGTCGCCATATCAAGACTGCTGAAGAAGGTATATCGCCCAAGTTGATCTATTTGATCGTCTATGAGAGGGAGTGGGTACCTCTCTCTCTTCGTAATTCGATTGAGTGCCCTAAAGTCGACGCACATACGATCAGTCCCATCCTTTTTCTTTACCAAAATGATAGGGCTGGCGTACTCAGATCGAGACTCTCTGATGATGCCCTTGTCCATAAGGTCCTTCACTATCTCACGCACTTTGAGTTTCTCACCGTACGATAACTTGTACGGACGATAGGTTATGGGAGTCATACTAGTAAGTTTGATTTCCATTTCCCCAGTCGTTACAGTGGTAGTGGCAGTACCAGTTATGAGAAAGGTTGAAAAAGTCTTTAGTACAAGCTTAAGTGACTCTAAACTGCCTCCCTGTAAAGGGGTGATAATTGTTAATTGGTTAAAAGCTTGGAATTGATTCACCGAAACAGGGGCATCATCAGGGACACGAGTGATATATTGCTTGTCCCTAGTGCGTATGTACATAATTCCGTTGCGATTTAAAACATCCGTACCCACGACAATAGGCGTATTCATACAAGATGACGGCACTACAACTAGATCAGTCTCTACTGAAATACCATTTAATTCGATAATTACAGTAACAAAAGAAGTAGCCACTATCTCTTTTTCGCTAATACCCTTTAAAGTACAGTATGTGGGTTTAGGTTGACACGAGAGATATCTAAGAACATCCGAAGAAATCAGCGATATGTTATGGGCACCGCTATCGATTAGTACGTCCATAGGTATTCCCTCGACTACAGCAGATACAACGTCGTTATTATTGTTTGCCCTAGGTGTACACAGATTTACATTTCGCTGATTTCGCGGTTGTGATCGATCCTTAGCGAAACACTTTTGTTCTGTGTGTCCCGCCTTCTTACAAAATGAACACACGATTTCGGGTTTGGCAGCGGAAGAAGTAGTCTCATTTGCTGTATCGTTATTTCGTTTATTTTTGTTACAGTTTCGCTCTACGTGCCCGCGTCGATTGCATTTAAAACATCGGACTGCTTTCCGTGACGTATCTGATTGCGGTCTGTTACTAGAATTAGTTTTTAAATGATTTATTTTTTCGCGTTTTGGTTTTGTATAAATCGACAAAAATGAGACCAATTCTCCAGACGCCAAGTTAGCGTTAGCCACGGCGGCTCTTATTTGAGGATTATCTATGCCTCTTATAACTATTAGAGTCATGAGTTTGTGGCGTACACACATATTATTTATTAGTATAAATACTATATTGGTATATTACATATACACATACATTACTTATAAGTAGTGAAATAAATAAATTATTATTAACATACAATAATATATATACATATAGTAGACCTACACACTATAAACAACACCAAATATTTCATTATTTACTTGTTGAATAGTTCTCAGTCGTACACATTGGTAAAGCGCACTTAGACTGGTTCCTATTGTATATACGAAGGCGCGTGCGCAGCCCACTCCGCGAGCCGTGCGCCGCCACAGTCGATTCTCAATTGTGCCACGCGAAGCCCGTGTCGCTTGCTATCCGCGCGCTGTTTACGTACGGCTAAATCGTTGCTTTTATAATAAGACTATTCATATTCTATCTGTGCTACTCCTTCTGTTTCTCATCTATATCTTATCTACCTTGTTTTTCAATATACTATCTCTGTGACTGTGAACTTTATCCTTACTTGTGCTCTGTGCTTCCTAATAAACTTGACTGTAAGTGTGATCTATTTGTTTCTCTTCTTACCACAACTAACAACCATACTGGTGACCCCTACAAGAACACGGATACTACAATGAGTTCTGAAAGTGACGACTCCGTAAAGACGGCCCATTCTAGAAAAGACGACAACGTGACCGTTCGTCCGGCGCGTGAAGTGCGTTTGTCCAGTGGTGTCGACACATACGACGGTCGGACAAGGAGACTAAAGGTACCTACGTTTTCTATTGAGGATTCGGAGCTCTGGTTCGCTATGTTGGAAAATCAATTTGATAGTTTCGGCATAGCAGACGATGCTATGAGGTTCAATTATGTAACCACTAACCTCGATATGCAGCATGCGAAAACTGTAAAAGACATAATTTTGCATCCGCCCGCCAAAGGCCGTTACGACAAAATTAAAACTGAGCTTCTGCGTCGCCTGTCAGCTTCGCATGAAATGAAGGTGAGGCAGTTACTCACTCAAGAAAAACTGGGCGACCGTAAACCTTCACAGTTTCTTCGGCATTTACAAGACTTAGCTGGTTCATCTGCTGCTGACGATATTGTCAAGCAGATCTGGAGCAATCAACTTCCTTTAGGCGTACAGACCGTGCTGGCATCCCAGCCCTCGCACTCGCTGGAACAATTAGCTGATCTGGCAGACCGTATCCAGGAATTGACTACGCAACCCCTAGTTGCTTCTGCATCAGCAGTCACCCCGGTCTGCGGCACGTCCACAAGCGAAATCGCTGAGCTGAAGAAGATGGTGGAGCGTCTTGCGCTCAAAATAGACGAGCGATCACACACTTCTTCTAATCGCTCGCGCGGTAGATCCTCGAGGCCACAACGACGTCGATCGCCTTCACGTCCAAGGTCCCGATCGAATTCTAGTTACCGGAAATATCCCGTATGCTGGTACCACGCCAAATTTGGAACGCGAGCCCACGCGTGTTTGAAGCCTTGCGACTACTCCGCCACCCAGGCGGAAAACTCCGCGGGCAGTCGCTAATGGCGACTGACGACTGTCTATCTTCGCCTAGTCGCCTCTTTGTCATCGACTACAGTTCGAAGATTGAGTTTCTGGTGAACACCGGTAGCGACCTGTGTGTTTACCCTCGCTCTGCGCTTCGTGATCGTCAAGTTAGAACTAGAACAGACTATCAACTACGCGCAGCAAACGGAACAGTTATAGACACTTTTGGTTATATCGAACTTAGTTTAAATTTAGGCCTTAGACGTAATTTTGTATGGAGATTCGTAGTAGCTAACGTTACTAAGCCGATAATAGGCGTTGATTTTCTCTGCTTTTACAATTTAATAGTAGACTGCCGTAATAAACGACTTATTGATAATACCACAACATTGTCAACTAACGCTTCTTCTGCAAACGCACGGGTATTCTCTGTAAAAGTGGCTACAGGCGACACGCGTTTCCATCGTATTTTAGACAAATTTCCTGAAATTACACGCCCTTCAGGAATCCCAGTCGTTTCCAAACACAATACCGTCCACCACATCAGGACCACACCAGGCCCTCCTGTGTCCTGTACTCCGCGTAGATTAGCACCCGACAAACTCAAAATTGCACGGCGCGAATTTGAAATTATGTTACGTAACGGTACCGCGCGTCCTTCTGAAAGTCCTTGGGCATCTCCCCTACACCTAGCCCCTAAGAAGGATAGTGGTTGGAGACCGTGCGGCGATTAAAGAATGTTAAACGCACGCACGATCCCTGACCTCTATCCTATAAGACATGTTCATGATTTCAGTCACAACATCGCTGGTTGCTCTGTCTTTTAAACGATCGACTTAATGAAGGCCTATAATCAATTGCCTGTAAATGAAGCGGATATACCTAAAACTGCCATTACAACTCCCTTTGGGTTATACGAATTTCCCTTCATGACCTTTGGGTTAAGGAATGCAGGTCAAACATTTCAAAGGTTTGTCGACGAGATGACAAGAGGCCTCGAAGAGTTTTGTTACTGTTTTATTGATGATTTCGTCGTCTTCTCAAAATCAGAATGTGATCATGAGGCTCACCTTCAACAGCTCTTTAGCCGTATGAAGGAATTCGGTGTAGTCATAAACCCTGCAAAGTGTATCTTTGGAGTTCCCGAAGTAACATTTCTGGGGTACAAAATCTCATCATCCGGCACCAAACCTTTGGAATCTAAAATTGAAGCTATTAACAATTTCCCCATTCCTACGACAGCTAAGCAACTGCGACGTTTTTTAGGCATGATGAATTTTTATAGGAGATTTTTACCACACTCTGCTGAAATTCAAGCCCCTTTAAATTCATTACTCACTGGCTCTGTTAAGGGATCTAGTCCAATAGTAATGTCTGGTGAAGCATTGCTAGCTTTTAACAAATGTAAGGAAAGCTTGTCTAACGCTGCATTACTCGCTCACCCTGATTGTCAGGCCGAACTTGCCTTAGTCACAGATGCATCGGATTTGGCAATGGGTGCAGTTTTGCAGCAGCTAATTAATGGAGATTGGCAACCTTTGGCTTTCTTTTCACGAAAATTCAGTCCTTCTCAACAAAAATATTCACCATATGACCGGGAATTATTGGCTATATACGAAAGTATCAAATATTTTAGACATATGTTGGAGGCAAGACACTTCGTGGTATACACCGACCACAAGCCTCTCAGTTATGCATTTCGAGAAAGGAAATCTAGTTGTTCTCCAAGGCAATTTCGTTATTTTGATTACATTTCTCAGTTTACATCAGACATTAGACACATTTCAGGCAAAAATAATATCGTCGCCGACACTTTGTCGCGTGTCGAGGAGCTGAAAATGCCAATTGACTTTGATTTGCTTGCAACGTCACAATTTTCTGATCCAGAACTATCACGACTTCTTAATGAAGGATCTTCACTTCGTTTAAAGAAGTTAAAAATTCCTGACAGTCATGTAGAACTTTACTGTGACGTGAGCTCTCCTTCTCCAAGACCCTTTGTTACCAAATCTTTGAGAAAGCAAATTTTCGATTGTCTCCACAGCCTAAGTCATCCAGGCGCTAACGCGTCCGCTAAATTGGTTGCTGAGCGGTTTGTGTGGCCTGGAGTTCGTAAAGACTGCCGAGATTGGACACGGAAGTGTCTAGCCTGCCAAAGAGCCAAGGTCCATCGCCACGTATCGTCTCCCTTGGGCACGTTTGATTTGCCTCACAAACGATTTTCATTTATACACGTGGACATTATCGGCCCATTGCCAATTTCACAAGGCAATCGATATTGTTTGACGGTAGTGGATCGTTTCACTCGCTGGCCAGAAGTCATTCCCATGGCTGATATGACAGCTGAAACAGTTGGGAAAGCCTTGATATCATGGATATCCAGGTTTGGATGTCCATCTGATATTATTACTGATCGCGGGCGACAATTTGAATCTTCACTTTTCCAATTTTTAGGAAAAGTGATTGGATTCAAGCATCGCAAAACAACCGCATATCACCCAGCTTGTAACGGCTTAGTGGAACGATTCCACCGTCAATTAAAGGCTGCTATAATGTGCCACGCAGATGGCAATTGGGTAGACGTACTACCATTCGTGCTGTTAGGCATTAGAAGTTCATATAAAGACGATATTCAAGCCTCTTCAGCTGAGCTTGTATATGGTGAACCGTTACGCCTGCCAGGAGAATTTTTCCACGCAACAGCTTCCGAAAGTACTGACATATCGGATTTTAACTTCCGTCTTTCCAAATTTGTGAGTAAGTTACAACCTTCACCAGCCTCGCGTCATACCAAGAATAGAATATTTGTTTATAAAGATTTAAATACGTCCAGCCATATTTTCCTAAGGGACGATGCATTGCGAGGTGCTCTGCAGCCTCCCTACTCAGGCCCTTATAAGGTTTTAGAACGCGGGGATAAAACATTTAAAATTTTAATTAAGGGAAAATCTGTCACTGTATCGATAGACCGTCTTAAACCGGCCTACATATTGGTCGACCCATCATTCAATCCCGTTTTAAATAATGATCCTATACCTACTTCTCCTCTTCCTCCTCCTCCCTTACCGAATCCTGTGCCTTTGGTGCAAAACGCTCCAGCCCAGGATGTCGTCAAAAGGACACGTTCAGGTCGCGTAGTACGTTTCCCTGACTATTATCGTTCCTAGTCAGTCACTGGAGGGGAGTGATGTGGCGTACACACATATTATTTATTAGTATAAATACTATATTGGTATATTACATATACACATACATTACTTATAAGTAGTGAAATAAATAAATTATTATTAACATACAATAATATATATACATATAGTAGACCTACACACTATAAACAACACCAAATATTTCATTATTTACTTGTTGAATAGTTCTCAGTCGTACACATTGGTAAAGCGCACTTAGACTGGTTCCTATTGTATATACGAAGGCGCGTGCGCAGCCCACTCCGCGAGCCGTGCGCCGCCACAGTCGATTCTCAATTGTGCCACGCGAAGCCCGTGTCGCTTGCTATCCGCGCGCTGTTTACGTACGGCTAAATCGTTGCTTTTATAATAAGACTATTCATATTCTATCTGTGCTACTCCTTCTGTTTCTCATCTATATCTTATCTACCTTGTTTTTCAATATACTATCTCTGTGACTGTGAACTTTATCCTTACTTGTGCTCTGTGCTTCCTAATAAACTTGACTGTAAGTGTGATCTATTTGTTTCTCTTCTTACCACAACTAACAACCATAAGTTCTTCGCTTAAACCCTTAACTACACGTAATCGGAGTAAGGTACGTCGAGCATATTCGGCGTAGGTAGTATATTTGTCGGACGTCGTATTCATTGCATCAAATAAGATATTAGCGTAGTCCAATTTTCGAGGACAAAGAGGTTTGAATTCAACTTTAAAGTTAGACCACGTGCGGTCATTAGTCACCCATTCGTTAAGCCATGTTTTAGCATCCCCTTTTAGGCACGATGCCACGCGGGATAAACACTCCTGATCACTCCAACGGTTCGCGGTCATTGCTCGGTCTACTTCTAAACACAATTGCTCAATGTCATGTATGGTTGGGTCGAAATTAGAGACGTAATAATCGCGAGATCTTACTGGTTGCAACGACCTTAAGGCATCCGCTAACACAGTTATGGATGACAAATTATCGCAACTACGAGCGGTTGGATCGTGGTCACGAGTGGTAGAAAGACTTTCAGAATTATCCACGCATGCTTGAGGCTGAACATCGTTCAAGTTAGATAAAATACCGATGTTAGACGCGATATTATCGTTGCTTACTACGTGATTATTAATTGCGTACGTGTCTTGTAAAGAATTACCCTTCGATTTCTTTGTGCCACGCGTGATACAGGTCACTTCATTATTAGAGTGTTCGATAGCATCCAATCTTGTTAAAATCGAGCTTAAAGTATTTTGCAACAAATCTTTACTATTTGAGGGTGGTTTAGATGAATGTCTGGTGCGCGGTGGCGTATTATGTAAACTGCATAACCTCTGTCGAATACGATCACAATCTTTATTACGACTACCGTTCGATCTACTAAGATTGCGACGATATTCGCGATGTGATCGCGACCTGGACATTGATCTATCCCGAGAACGTGATTTTACGGACCTTTCGCGCGATCTAGAAGCGAATTTATCACGCGAATGACGTGACCTGGATCTTTCAGGCCGTCGAGAAGTCGAATTATCACGTGAATGACGTGAGCCACTTTCCGTTCGACGGTTGCGACTTCTAGGCATAATGATTTTAACACTTTAAAACCGAACACTAACTCAATACACAACACAGTAGAAAGAATATGTAACACAGATAATAACAAAAGACAATTACTTTGTTCCTTTGTTTGATTTAAAATTTTAGTGGGTTTTTTATCCCACTTCTGAATTTAGAAGGTAGTTTAATATTTATAAAAAAAAACAAAACTCTAGACAAAAACTAATTACAATTTTATTTAATGTTTTATTAATTGCACAATATTCTAAGGAACAAAATAATTATATCAAAAAGAAATTCAACTGACTCACGGAATACCAAATCACGATGTTCACCCTCGAAACGACACCCGACAAATGAGAGCGCGCTGCTATTGCGCACCCTTTTTATACCCTACAAAATGGCTACCCTAACTATATAGATATAGAAATAATAATTTTAGTCGACATTGTTCATGTTTTTTTTAGTGTACATAGGTACTTACAGTGGATTTCGAATGTAACGACATTGAAGGGACGGCGTAATTTCGTCGTGACATCCGTGAGTCGTAACAGGCATAGGTGTAATATTTTGTCACGGTTTTTTCACATCGTAGATATTACTGAATGGGAAACTTTCTGTTCTTTGCACTGATCACTATTCACTATAGTTTTCACCATTTTTCAATTTTAAAATGATTTCTGCCTTTTTTTTACAGTGAATGAGCGTCTAGGAGCCATACTTATTCAAAAGTCTAAACACAGTTGCCACTCAGAATATCACTTTGTAACTGAATCTTTTTGAAAGAAGAAAGAAAGAAGAAAGAAAAACAGTTTATTTTTCACGTGTATGTGACACACACAAGAATATCTATCTATATACGTATAATAAAAATGTAACCGATCGCTGTCTGTACATGGAAGATATATGAGAAAAAAAAATATTGGGGCCTTTATCAACGCAAATAGAACCCAAAACAATGATTGTTACAATTTTTGTCTGTTTGTCTGTTTGTCTGTGCGTTTGTTCACGCTTATCTCAGAAACGGCTTATCCGATTTAGATATGGTTTTCACTAATACATTGTGGTAAGCTTCACTTAACATTTAGTGTTTGTTTCATGTCAATCGGTTCATAAATAAAAAAGTTATGCCAATTTAAAGAATCACGTCGAACATTTTCTGATAGAAATAGAGACTTTAACAGGTTACGGAATAGCTGATAGCGTTTTTATTTTTCGGATTCCTCTCATTCTAAACAATCTTTCGTTTAGTTTTAAATGAGTCCAGTTTCCAGTGAGCCTATGTTTCGCGATGACAATTAATAAAGCCCAAGGTCAGACACAACTAAAAGTTGTGGGCGTGGATCTAAGTATTAGCTGTTTTCGCACGGTCAGCTTTATGTGGCTCTATCACGTGTTAGCATTCCTAGCAGCCTGTATCCTTTGATCCCCGATGACTATACGTCTAATCCATACATCCATATACCCATACATATTATATAAGGCTTTGTCCTGACTGACTGACTGACTAACAGACAACGCACAGCCTAAACTGCTGGTCGTAGTGACTTGAAATTTGGAGGGTGCGTTTGTCTGAATGTCTAGAGGTTGTACTAAAAAAGGATTTTTTAAAATTTTATTCCTAAGTGTGTGAAAAGGGATGAAATTGATTGTATGAATCTTCTTCATTTTTTAACTTAGTTTTGAAATTTTGTTTTGGAATACTTCTATTTAAATAAAAAAATATCCTTATAATTTTATTTTAACAGGGGTGGATTTAGAGGGGTGAAATTAAGGATAAAATATTCTATACAAAGATCTTTAGCTTTTGAAGCTAGCGACTTGAAATTTACAGGGAGGGGGAGGGAGGAAAAGGAGGAATTGAGGAGAAGGAGGAAGGGAGGAGAAAGTGAGAGGGAAGTGATGGGGGAGTGAGAGGAAAGTGATGGATAAGTGAAGAGGAAGTGTGGAAGAAGTGAGGGGAAAGTGAGGGGAATGTTAGAGGAAAGTAAGAGGAAAGTGAGGGGAAAGTGATGGAGAAGAAACAGAGAAGTGAGGGGGAATTGAGAAGGAAGTGAGGTGGGTGAGGGGCAGTGAGGGGGAAGTGAGAGGAAAGTGAGGGGAAGTGAGGGGGAGTGAGGGGAAGTGAGGGGAAGTGAGGGGAAGTGAGGGTTAATTGAGGGGTGAATGAGGGGAAAATGAGAGGAGAGTGAGGGGGAAGTGAGGGAGACAGTAGAGGAAGGGAGGAGGAAGGAACGCGGAAAGAAAGGAGTTCTCGAATGGTGGAAAAAGGGAGGGGAAGGGATAGGAAGGGAGAGGAAAGGAGGAAATGAAAGGAGAAGGAAGGGAGAAGAGAGGGGAAAACAAGGAGGCAAGGTAGAGGGAAGTGGAGGAAAGGGCAAGAGATGCTGGAGGAGGGGCAAGAGATGCTGAAGGAGGTGAAGAGGTTCTCCTCTTCAGGGGAAGAGGAGAAGAGGAAGGAGGAAACTGTGGAGAGTGGAGAAAAAGTGCAATAGGGAAGAAGGGGAAGGGTAAAGTTATATTTTTTTCTTGAGCAGTGTATTCTGGATACTGCACCTCGCGTTCAGTACATGTACAGTAAGGGTGACTACGAATCACTAAATCGTGAAATTGCCTTGATAGAATGGGACGAACAGCTTTCATCCCGAACAATAGATGAAGCGGTTGACTTTTTTGTTAACTCTGTGACGGACCTGCAAAATAAATTTATACCACAAAAAATTATTCGTAGGAACTCATATCCAATATGGTACAGTAAACCTCTTATTAAAACTATTCATGAAAAAAACAAATATTTCAAACGATTTAAAACTTACGGCAATAGGTCTGATGAACATACGTTTAAATTATTGCGTAAAAGAGTAAAAATAATGGAATCTGTATGTTACAAGAACTACTTTATTTCGACTGAAAATTCAATAAAAAATTATCCTAAACACTTTTGGAAATTTGTAAAAAATCGCTACAACTCAAAAGCAATCCCTAGTACTCTTCAAAATAACAATGACACACTTCTAACAGGACAGGCCATTTGCGAAGCTTTTTCTTTCTATTTTGCGTCTACTTTTCTCAAACCTACCGATGCCGGCTCTCTTAATCAATGCTCAATTTCTTCTTTTGATTTACCACCGTACACTTTGACGAATATATGTCAAGTGGAGATTAAAATTGAAGAAGTTACCAAATTACTTAAAAGCTTAGACCTGACTAAGGGCGCTGGTCCAGACAATATTTCCTCTAGACTTCTTGTCAGCTGTGCCTCAACTATCTCCCTACCTGTTTCAATTCTATTTGCTAAGTCTCTGTCCTTGTGTACTGTCCCCAGACTTTGGAAGTCTGCCTTTATCACACCTGTCCATAAAAAAGGGTCAAGGACAGAGATACTAAATTATAGACCTATATCTAAGCTATGTATATTAGCAAAGGTATTTGAGAGAATTATTTACAATCAACTATACCCTACATTAACAAAAGCTCTTAGTCCATGCCAGCACGGTTTTCTGAAGGGTCGATCGACAGACACAAATCTAGCACTTTTTAACGACTTTTTGACTGAAGCTATGAATGACGGAGCCCAGGTCGATGTCATTTATACGGACTATAGTAAAGCTTTTGGCCGAATTAATCACAACATCCTAGTAACGAAATTAAGTGCCATAGGAATAAGCGGTGATCTACTAAGATGGTTCTCCTCCTATATTGATAATAGGACTCAAGCTGTGGCGCTTAATAATTATAGATCTCAATGGGTCCCTATTCCAAGCGGAATACCGCAAGGATCATTGTTAGGACCGCTACTGTTTATAGTCTATGTAAATGACATTGTTGGGTGCCTAATTTCATCCTCCCTTTTATGTTTTGCCGACGATATAAAAATTTTTGCTAAAATTTCGTGTCAAAAAGATGTGACTGCACTGCAGGCCGATCTAGATCGACTACACCAGTTTGTCAAGTTAACAAATTAGACCTTAATCCCACTAAATGCTCAGTAATTACGTACACCCGGAAGAAAACTGCTCTATCCGCCATATACACCTTGGGAGGCTTTAGCCTGCCAAGGTGCAACACTATTCGAGATCTCGGTGTACACCATGATTGCAAGCTAATCTTTGAGACCCACATTGATGCTATTGTAAAAAAAGCATCCAAAACTCTTGGTTTTATAATGCGGCTTTCTAAGTGCTTTAAATAATGCATTATAATTTAGTAACTACGTTCACAATTTACACCGAGTTCGGTTGTAGCGACTGTTTTTAACCAGTGATTTGTGACAAATTCTTAGAAATCTTAAATAGCACTGGACTGGACTTCACACAAGCTCGCATGCAGATGTGCGCCACGTCAAAAATTGGCCGTCACTCAGCTTAATGCTGTGGCGCTTCAAAGCGCAACAGCGCTGGTTTTCAGCGACAGCCCCGTGTGTCTAAAGTGACGCAAGCATTACAGTATGATTAAAATTTTAAATTAAATGAATATATACGGTAGTAGATCCACGCTGATTTCAGTATGAATGGGCTGGATTGTCCGGGGAAGTACTACCCTCTCATAGAAGATCGACTTAAGAGTAGTAGTATCCGTACTACTGCGTTTCGTTCGGTGAGTGAGAGCGCCGGTGGCCCAATTTCCCCCCTTTCCTTTTCCTCACCTCCCTCATTCCCTTCCCCTAACCCCATTCCCAGCCGCCATAGTGGAGGCCACCATACCAGCAGTTTAAGACAATGGCTTTTGGTATAGTGGCCGCCACTTCTGGATTCCACTGACTGCTTACCATCAGGCGGGGTGGAGTCACTTTGGTAGTCTATAATATAAAAAAAAAAAAAAATAATAAATAAATAATATAAGTAAATATTACATCAGCTACATATATAAGTTAAATAAATACGATACAATTATGTATATTATATAGATAAATAAGAATACAATTTAATACTTATTTTATAAAAATATTTTATTTATTTATAATATGGCAACACATTACCGTCTCCGCTCCGGAACTGTCCGGTTTTCAGTCTTCACTCTTCAGTGAAAACCCCGGCAATGGCGTCAGCGGAGCGTCGGCCGTTAATGGCTGCCGTTTTCAAAACTTTCCAAATTTGTAGTAAGTGCAGTTTGAAATTATGTGTCAAAGTGTTGTGTATAGTGTGAGTGTATTGAGTTTTGTGTGAAAACGTAAGCGTTATTAGGCAAATACACAGAGTATGAAAGACATGTCGAAGAGAAAGTAAACACTCGAGAAAACCACAGATGCATGGGAAGTCTTGAAAATTTAGCTGATAAAAAGACATAATTATGTGTAGCTGTTACAATTTGGTAAGTACTTTCAACGTATTTATTCTTGCAAGGTAGAATGTACCTACATAACTACAAATTTTAGGTTGCAAATTTTAGTTAATAATGTTCAGCGTAGGTATCCATACCATAGCCACTCTTTTAGGTTACTATAGTGAGAACACTATGTATTAATGAAAGCAGACAGAAACTCACATTTACAGCTCAGTCACACTACTCCAAACCTTAAAATTATCTGTAAATTATCTTCATTTTCAATACAATTAAATACACAATAATTAGAATCAATAAATATTATGTTAAAATGAAATTGAACAATACAACTAACAATTTTTAACTCCGAGATGTACACACTTACCTGCGTAGTACGGCCGGGTCCCTAGCTCATAATTATAAACAAAAGAACCACTATTGCTGACCATCTGTGCGGATGTAAACGAAAGATAAGAAAGCCAACAGAACTGCCGTCGTAACACGTGTATGGGATTTCTAAGAATTTGTCACAAATCACTGGTTAAAAACAGTCGCTACAACCGAACTCGGTGTAAATTGTGATTGTACTAAATTATAATGCTACTCACGTAATATACGATTATTAACCAAAGAAAAAGCACAGCATTAAAAAAAAAAAAATTAAACGAATGTAAATTTTTCACACTGACGGTACATTTGCTCAGTGTTTCGCGCGCCATCATGGCAGCCGTTTCATAATTCAACGCTGAGTTATTAACTTTTGTTATTGATTTAGTTATAAGAGTAGTTGATGTTATGTGTTTTATATATTTAGTAGGTACTTAAATGTATAAGCTATGTAAACTGACAAGAATTAGTGCTTTATTCCAAAGTATTTTAGTGTTTATGTGTGCCGGACGGGCGGTAATCGAACCCAACACGAATGTGTTGTGTAGATCTGTAAACGACCCGCTGTCGTCCTACACCTATAGGTTCCGGATACAGCGCTGATCTTCGAAGACGTCGCGTAGGGTTTCACTATAGGGGCATACTGAAGTAAAACAAACGGTCTTGGTTCAATGCTTGAGGTGTTCTGCTTAGGCCATTAGATGTTGAGGCTTGAAGAGTCTTCTATGTGTTACTGATTAACAGTGAACGTTCTGTGCCTGCGCGTGCGCGTTTATATACCATTTGCCTCGGTTGGTGCCGTGTGCAAAACACCTCGTACAAACTTTGTTTTTACTATCAAATCATTACATTTTTGGCTATAACTACGTCATTTTTAACAATACAACAATTATCTAGGTACCGTTAGATAGGTATCGATGATACCTAACATGAAATGTCTATACTATAAATCTAAACTTTACGATTACCTAGGTATCGTAGCATAAACCTAGAATTTTAGTGCCTCCTAGACGTACTTTGAACTTTGTCTGCTTATACTGTCTAAACTAATGAACCTATTTTGATAAGATTTCACGTACATCTAGGGGGCACCATTCTCTAAAATAAAACACCAAAGTAACTATTCTTTATTAGATAAAACCTAAGTTATAGACCAAACTGTGACCTAAGCATAAAAATAATTTTGTTTTCTGCTATAACTTATAAACTATTTGTTTTATCAAAAAGATAAATACATATTCGTGATTAGAACACTAAGGAGCACAATAAAAAGTGATTCTAAACATTATAAATCTAGATTTTAGATTAGCACTAAATAATTTCACTGTAAGGTAAACAAAAAATAGTTCGCTACTAACTTTTACTAATGGCGGTAGACGAACGACGTTTTCGTTCTCGCTCACATATATAAACGTGTGGCACTTAAATCACTGTTCATTAAATGTTATGCTAGCACACGCGTGTAATGTTTTCTAAGTTTTAAATCTGTCTAGGTTCTGTCTATCACTGTATGCACTATTTTAACACTATTTAACACTGTTTTCACAGGTGTCGCGAACATTATGTTTGTTCAAAGTGTATGTGAAGAGATTATTTGTTTGTTTTCAAAGTTTTTTACAACAAAGATCGTGTAAATAAGGTGTGTATAAATTAAAATAAAATAAATTAAAATTCATTTATTTCGGAATTATTTCCATAGTGTGTTAGTAAAAATGATCTTACTGCCTAATGTTAGTAATTAAATAAATAAATGACAATTATTATAACAATTTTTATTTGGTGTGAATGTTCACCCACCTGCGTACCATCGGGGTTTCCCAACGGTAAGGAAACACGCTCAGGATAGTGTTGGTGCTGTCACGGAGACGCGTCATTAGAGAGGCGCATCTTTTTCTCATAATTGCGGCAAAGCCATCAATTTGAGTCTCCGCAAACATTCCAGACGCACTATACCTCCATGGCAGCCCCAACAGTACCCTAAGCGCGTTATTGTGTTGAACACGCAGGTCACTGTATGCCCGCCGACTATAACTGACCCACAGGCTGCACGTGTAGAATGACTGGCAGTAAGCCTTAAAAAGCGTTATTTTTACTGGCCTCGTACAACGTGCAAACCTGCGGGCCAGCATGTTACAGCGGACAGCCAGCGACCTGCGCTCCCTATCTATATCTAGATTGTCCTTTAGATCTTCGGTGACCCAATGGCCCAAGTATTTAAATTTAAGTACCCTAGGCAGAGTGACCCCGGAGAGTAACACATCGGGTATAGTCGAGTACCCGTGGTTTCCTGCTTTAAACACCAGTAGTTCACTTTTTTTTACATTATACTTGAGCCCATGGGTCACCGCATAGGACTCACATATTGACACGAGCCGTCTCATTGCGCTGATAGACGGGCTCCATCCATCCATAATTTAAGAGTTAGACTCTTGTCGATGGAACTGATGCAATTCCTGCCACTTCTCCCTGTCCAGAGCCATCTCTTTAACCTCCTTATACGACATGGCACCAGCACTTTTCTTTATTTGACTCATATAGTTTATCCGTGGTCTTCCCCTACCTCGCTTTCCTTCTATTTTCCCTTTTATGATGTTTCTTACAAAGCTGTCATGTCGTATAATGTGGCCAATCATCTTTCCTCTTCTACTTTCTATTGTCCTGAGCAAGGTCCGCTTTTCTTTCACTCTTCTCAACACCTCTTCGTTTGTGATCCTCTCTGTCCAACTTATTTTCTCCATCCTCCTCCAGCACCACATCTCAAATGCCTCCAACATATCCCTTTCTCTTTGTGTCATTGTCCACGTTTCACACCCATACAGTGCTATGCTCAAAACATAAGTTTTTATAAATTTCTTTTTCACTTGTTTTGATATTTTAGATGTAAATATATTTCTGTTTTTACGAAATGTTTGTTTTGCTATTGCTATTCTGGTTTTTATGTCTTGTATACATCTAGCATCTTGTACAATAAGGCTTCCGAGATATTTGAATTGGATTACATTTTCTAATGGGTTATTTTCTATTTTTATTGTTCTGTGTGAGTTCAAACTAGCTTTGGATATGTTTAGTCTTTTTAATGTTAATTTTAAGAGAAAATTCTTTAAACATGTTGTTCATGGTGTTTAAAAGTTCCTGTAGGTCATTCTGTGACTCTGCTAATGCCGCAATATCATCAGCAAATCGTATGAATTGTATTGTTTCTCCATTAAACTTAAAACCCTTATCTGATGTTTCTGAGATTTTCTTTATGGCTGATTCTATAAAAACATTAAAAATGAGTAGTGAAAGTGAACAACCTTGTCTTACTCCTTTCCTTATTCCTGCTCTTCCTCTCTCGTTTCCGATTTCTATAATAATTTCTTGGTTCTTATATAATTCAAATATAGTTCTTCTATCTCTAAAATCCAATCCAATTTCCTTCAATATTCTCATCATCCTCTTCCAGTCAACATTGTCGAACGCCTTTTCTAAATCTATAAATGCTATATGGGTGTTTAGTCCTATGTCCATTCTTCTTTCTATGATTAGTCTCAGGGCCAAAATTGCTTCTCTTGTTCCTCTGTCCTTTCTAAAACCGTATTGGTCGTTGCCTAAGTTATATTCTATTTTATCTCTTATTCTGTGTTGGATGATTTTCAGTATAATTTTGGAGGCTTGAGAAACCAAACTTATAGTTCGATGTTCTTCGCATTTTAATGTGTTCTGTTTTTTCGGCAATGTGACTATCTTAGTTGTCATAAAATCTTTTGGCATTTGTCCAGTACAATAAATAAATTTTGTTATTTTAAATATCTCTTCCACTACTTCATCATTGCTGGCGTATTTTATCATTTCTATGTATATACCATCATCACCTGCTGCCTTTCCATTCTTGATACTGTTTAGAGCTCTGTCGAATTCTTCTTTCATTATATCCGGACCTATCATTACTTCTTCTACTTCTTGTTCATCTTCTATATCACCTTGTGTTAATCCTTTACTGCTGTACAAGTTTTCTAAATAATTCTTCCATCTTTCCAATATATCTTCATTACTTATCAATATTTTATAATTTTCATCTAGTATAGCTGTAGATTTCTTTTTATGTTTCTAATAATGCTGTATGCTATGTCCATCCTTCCCATCTTCATGAAATGAGCTATACTCTCGCAGTCTTTCTCTACTTCTTGTTCCTTTCGCAGTCGACACTTTAGAGTGATTTTATTCGTAAGTTTTCTATACATTTTAATACTATTTTCATCTTCTTTATTGCGGTATTTTCTTCTTTCTAGTAATAGTTCCATTATTTCTTTATCCATCCATTTTTTCCTAGGTTTAATTTTCTCTTTACTTAGGCATTCTTCTGCACTAGACTTTATTACTACTACTAGACGGGCTCAGCAACACCATATCGTCCGCGTAACTTATGTTATTGATACAGACGCCATCAACATGACATCCTATATTGGTGTTGCTGAGCTCGACCATGGGCTGATTAATGTACAGATTAAACAGTCTGGGCGAGCTTAACCCACCCTGTCTCACACCGCAGTCCAGCCTGTAGGTGTTAGAAAAAGAGCCTAACCACTTAACACTATTGCTTTGATTGCCGTACCAGTACCTAAATATTGATGTTATCTCTGGTGGCACGGTCGTGTTTTGTTCAAACTTTTGCCATAACACACTATATGACACTAAATCAATGCCTTTGACATGTCCAAAAAACAGGCAAAAACAGGTGCGTATAGTATTGAACAGTCTGCTTGAGGCACAAGATAGCACTCTCGGTGGACAACCCACGCCGAAAACCAAACTGGGCGTCGTGCAGCTCAATATATTTAGCCACTTGTTTATTAAGCAGACTATCCAACACCTTGGCAATGACAGTTGCCAATGATATAGGCCTGTAATTAGAAATGTCAGAGGCATCTCCAGTCTTATTTTTTACTATAGGTACTACTACGGTATACATTAGGTCACTCGGTAAGTAGCAATGACTAATACACAAGTTGAAAAACAGCGCCAGCACTCGTGGTAGATGTACACCTGCAAATCGCAGATGTTCGATGCTGAGATCATCATGTCCAGGGGACTTTCCTCTCTGCATTTTCTGAATCGCTGTAGCAACTTCCTTAGCAGAAAATCTAACAGTAATGTCCCGTTTATTGACCCCTGCATCGATCATCTGGTCTGACATGGTACGTGGTGATTTAACTCTAAAATGACGTTGAAAGGCATTGGCAATGCCTATCGGCTCATGAAAACCCGCGACACTCACAGGGGGGCTCGACTTATAATTTAATTTATTAGTACATTTCCAGAACTGATAGAATTGCTTTTTGTTATAATTATTAGCTAACATATCCATTTTAATTTGCTGTTCATTGTCTTGGCAATATTTTAATTTATTCTTAAAGACTTTCCTAGATGCACACATATTTTGATAAATACAACCGAAAGTGGGTTTACCCTGCATCAGCCAGGAATGATAACACTGTCGAGCATCCCTGTGTGCATCACGCACATGCTTGTTCCACCCTGGAATGTATTTTCTTTTATTACATTTGGTCTCTTTACCCAGGTAAGTACATTCAGCGCTGTCTCTTAAAATACATATCAATTTTGCATACATATTATCTAATAATAAATTATGATTAGTATCTGTACACATTCCCTTTGAACACTCTATAAATTCATCAGGAAAATCTAGCAATCTTAATTGAGAGTTACATAAATTCAAGTAATTATCAATTTGGTTTTTATTCCTTTCACTCCAGATAACTTTATTACATACATATGTCGATTGTTTACGTTACGGAGTGATCAATTTAATATTACATTCAATCAATAGAGGAATGTGATCGGATGAGTAAACATCATACAATATAGACGCCTTAACAATTAAGTGTCGCGCCGCACTACTCACCACGCAATGGTCCAGCCAGCGAAGAGCGCCGTTAGCCGTACTTTTAAATGTAAACGAATCAGTGGGAAGTAATTCCAAGTCTACGCACGACCATGATTGTTCCGCAGACACATTAATCAACTCGGTTGAAAAACGCTCACCCGGATGGGCATTATAATCCCCTAATATAACCACCGATTCCACGTTAGTGCTCTCACATATCGCAACTATCTCGCTCAGTACGTCAGTGAACGCAACCATATTTTCTGCACAGTCCGTAGGCATATACACAGAGAAAACTAATAATTCACTATTACAACGATCGATTTTTATCGCCACTAAACGATCACTGTTACACGGCACAATTGACACTACCGGGAACGTCGACTTTCTCCAGAGCAAGGCAACACCGCCATAGGGTCTTCCTATCAGCACTCCTGTCGATGTGTCCACCGCTGACTTTCCCGTATAGGCGAAGTCGTCGTGTAAGCTGCCCAGAGGCCCTAGACAAGTGTAAAAGATTTCTATTCTATTCATAGAATAGATAAAATAATGTATGGGATTGACGTACGGTATCGACATGTAATTTGATCCAACAAATCGACATTTAAATTCGTAGCCAAATGTCATAGTAATCTATTCTATAGCACGAAACGCCAGATTAATACACTATTCTCCCTACAAATGGCAGCCAAATGGCACTTTTGACAACGGAATAGTTTGATAACGATCGACAGATAAGCGAGGTCTGACACCGTGTAGAAAGCGCTAGCGTTAGGAAGTACAAAATGGCGGATTTGATCAGCTGGTGCTAATTGGAGGAGTTGTGATTGTGTTGTGATTTTTTTTGCTTAATTTTTTCATAAAATGCATGAATAGTCCATTGTGGGCTACACGTAATGAAGAAGTGAATTGGAAACGAGAAAATAACTATATTTTGACAGTGTCGTTGGAGCAATAATGTGAAATACCGGCTTTTTATTTAAGTACCTACCAACTGAAAAGTTTAAATTTAACAAAATTGTGTTTGGAAAGTTTCGTCCGGCTCCGAATTTACGCATTATTATTTAAGAGGCACTAAAGAAATACCTTTGGAAGTAAAGGTAAATAAATAAAATTATATACTATACTTAGTTATTATATCAATGATTTCTATTTAACAGAGATATGTTATGAACGCGTAATCGTGAAGACCCGAAAATGTCCTTATTAGGGCGTATTGTATGAATGAAGAATGTGTACAACGTACGTTTTTCGGTTGTTTTGTGAGTGTATAACAATCTGTTAAATAGAATATCATTGGTTAGGTAATATTAAATTTATACATACTTATTGATGCATGAAATGTTATGAGGTTAAGAATTACTTATCATATTTGTAGGTCCTGTGTATTCTGAACTTATGACGACAGGATCCTCTTAATACTGAATAAACTGTTTCAAAGGAGATCAGAGATCGTTTCAGTACGGTACTGAAACGATCTCTGATCTCCTTTGATACAGTTTATTATACCTAACTGTTTATAAAGAATCTCTTGGAAGAGTATAAAGTTTAGACTGTATTGACTACACATAGGTACCTAACCATTACCAAACTGAATAAAGAAAAGCACCTGTTTTTTTATAGTAAACATAAGTACCTACCTACAAACACATAAATAAGCTTTTCATTTATGAATCTAGTACTTACTAGAGAGAGAAGAAAATGCGGCCCTGCTGCTTCTTGTCACTATCACTACATAGTATAAAACAAAGTCTATTCCCGCTGTCTGTCCCTATGTATGCTTAGATCTTTAAAACTACGCAACGGATTTTGATGCGGGTTTTTTTAATAGATAGAATGATTCAAGAGGAAGGTTTATATGTATATAACATGTGTAATATGAGTATTTCTCAAAATACATGTACATCTTTGAAAAAAAAAGTGTGCTTTGAAACAGTTCAAAAGTTTTATATTTATAAATCATCACACAAAAAAAACACACTCAATTTTGTAGGATGAATATTAATCTTTAAGATAACGAAGAATTATAGCTATAATCATACTTATTATCAAATATTTCGATATTTTAAAAATAGCTTTTTTTACCTTTCATACAAAAACCTGTTTGCCACTCTACCTTTTTCATGTGTTTTTGTTTCATAAAATGCGATACGTAACTAAATTATTGTAAATTTCTTTGTATCATCGTTCTACAGTAATCGCAGTTTCTGTATCAAATTGATTTTCTATGGGGTGTCATAGTGAATTGGCAATTTAAAGCAAAAAAAACAAAATGAGTCGCTCTCATTTACTATTTAGTTATTACTCTTTAGTTACGATTTATTTCTACTTTCCCATGATTTCTGAACGATTCCGTAATTTTTTTACACGGACAACACTAGCTTCACTCTGATTGGCTATTGGTTTGACGTCTCCGCCATTACATCTATCGTGAAAATCAGTGAGAACGTGTGTGTTTTGTGGGGTTACTTTTTCGAGACAGGAAGTAAAATCAGCGATTTTTCATAGAACGGTAAGTCTTCATTTACCCATTTTTTGTAATACGTGTTGTACGAATATTTAATAAGCTTTTATATTTGCTGTAACAGCTTTTATCAATAAATATATTTTTTCTGACCTTAATTTGTCTAATATTTCGTAACGTTTTTTACGAATTTCGTTACGTAACGAAAAAGTACAACATAAAGCTGAGTGTATACTGTTATAACCTGACTAAGCATAGTAATATTCACTACTTAATTTATGAAAAAAAAATATATAGAGCGTCAATAACTAAAGGATTGGATATTATCTGCTATATAGAAGTGCCACCAGCAAAAAATAATGAAATAATTTAAATTACGTTTTTATGTGATTTAACAACTTTTTACCCCTGATATTACTTACATGAAGTTCTATTGAGAACTTCCTCCTTTTCGTCGGTTAAAAAACCTCGCGGCTTTGTTTCAATTCGCTTGAGAATAGAATTATACCGATTGTTACAAATACTTAACTCTTGCTAATGACACTTCTGTAGAGATGCCCACTATACTTGTTGGTTTGACTTATCAAATTGGTTATTACTTACAACTGCTTATATACAACTGCATTACTTCTTTTGTTTTTTAAGGAATGCCGCCAAAAACCAATGCCGAAAGGCAAAAAGCTTACAGAGAACGACTCAAAAAGGATAAACCAAATAAATATGAGGAAATCCGTGTCAAACATTTGGAAAAAGTTAAAGAAAATATCAAAAAGAAAAAAGAAATTCTTACAGAAGAAGAAAAACAAGAGCTACGAGCAAAGTGGAGACAAGCCAATGCTATAAGAGCTGAAAGAAAAAAAAAGGCCTACTCTACGACAAAACAAAACAACACATTGGAAGTAAGAAAAAATGCTAAAAATAATACAAATATCCTAAAGGAGAGACTACAAAAGCTTACTGAAGAAAATACTCAATTAAAACGACGAAATAAAAATTTAAGACAGGCCTGCAATCGGATGAAAAAGCGAGTGGAAATTCTGAAAAAACGACTACCCCAACAAATTAGGCCTGATAATGATGCTATTTCCATTGAAACTCGTCAGTGTGATGACACACCGTTAACAAAATCGAATAGTTTTTTAGAAGAAACTTTACCAAATGTGTCCGTGACGGAAAAAGAAAAGGTAAAAAAGAAGTTAATTTTGCTTAACACAATTACAGATTCTTTAAAAACAGAGTTTAATAAAGCAGATACCAAAGAGAAGAAAGTACTAAAAAAAGTTGCTACCAACGATATTGCAAATAAATACAAATTAAAAACAGCTATTTCTAATGTTCTTGGTCTGAAAGGAAGAATAAGAAAGACGAAATCAATAAACGAAATGAAAAAGAAATTCATGAAAGATATACAAGATTTCTTTGAAAGAGAAGATGTAAGTAGACCTAGTGCGGGAAAAAACGAGTGCATAACGAGAAACAAAGAAAAAGTGCAAAAGAGATATTTAATGGAACCAATATACAAGCTCTATAGAAAATATAGGTTAGAGGGTGGTAAAGCGTCTTTGCAAACTTTTTATCGTTTTCGACCGTTCTCCGTTGTGAAACCAAGACTTCAAGATAGGAATACTTGTGCTTGCATAAAGCATAGTAATTTATCTTTCAAGGCAATATCGTTGAAGAAGCTAGGTTTGCTTCAGACATCTGACATTGACGAACTTATGAAAAATGTCACTTGCAGTAAATGTTTTAAATGCATGTACTCTGAGTGTTCTGAATGCAAAAATAAGAAACTAGCTGTTGATTTGACAATAAATGAAGACAGCCCTGTGGAGTGGCTTCAATGGAAAATAGGCACACACACTTATATTAAAATTGACAAAAAGAAATGCGTAGAAAAACAGACGAAAAAGTATTCAAAACAGGTAGTGAAAGGGACAGTGAATGCATTGATAAAAGAATTTCAAAATGATGTTCAAAAATTTAAAACTCACTACTACAATGTTCAACATCAGTACTTGGCGTGGAAAAAGTGTATTGAAAACCTTGATGAAGACGAAGCTGCATTGATTTGCGATTTTTCAGAAAACTTTTCGTGCAAGCAGTCTGAAGAAATTCAGGCGATACACTTCGGAGGGTCTAGAAATCAAGTCACATTGCACACTTGCGTCCTTTACAGAAAAAATGTGAAACCCCAATCGATATGCTCCATATCCCCAAATAATGAACATGGTCCTGGAGCAATCTGGGCCCATTTGGATCCAATAATGAAACTGTGCCAACACTTTACCATTAAAAAGATTCATATATTTTCTGATAGCCCTACAACTCAGTACCGCCAAAAACATAATTTTTTCTTGTTCCAACATAATATAAAAGAATACGGATTTGAATATGCAACTTGGAATTTTTTTGAAGCCTCTCACGGCAAAGGGCCAGCTGACGGGGTTGGTGGGGCATTAAAGCGCCAACTTGACAATCATATTTCACATGGCAATGACATAACCAACGCAAAAGAAGCATATGACTATTTAATGGTTAACAGTAAAGTAAAAATGTTTTATGTTAATGAAAACGACATTCAGAAGATGACCAAAAATATCCCTGAAAATATTATTCCCATAAAAGGAACAATGAAGCTGCATCAGATTGTAACGGATGGCAACACGACAATTAAATATAAATTGCTGAGCTGCTTTGATTGCCAGAAAAACATCTGCTGTGATTGCTACTACACTAAAGAACATGAACTTCTATCCAACACCCTATCAGAACCAAAAGCATCATGCAGTAACAAACCGCAAGCCTTGAAAAAACAAAAACCAGCAGCGAAAAGATTCAAAAGAATAAATAGTTCTACTACGACGGAGAGTGATGTCAGTATAAGTTATCATAGTGATTCAGATCTGATAGATGCGGATTTTTGGAGTGAGGACAATGATTTACCCAGGATAGATGACAGAGAGAGTGATCAAGACTTAGAGGTGAATGTCCATTTGAGAGCAAATATAAAAGAGATTTATTTATGATTTTTGACGTATTTTAGGGTCAAACACAAATAAAAAACTAATAAATACCTTTCAAAATCAATCATAAAAAAAAAAATATTTTTAAATACACTTTGATGTCATGTTTTTAATTTTCAGGACACATCAAAGGAGGAAAATGTTAAACGGCAACCCCCAGAACAAGTAACATTGTTATCTTCGTCAAGATTTATGTCTGCAAACCATGCTTTCTATGATACTGAAGTAAAATGCCTCAAGGCAGACGAAACACAACAAGGCAAAGAAAACTTTAAGAATAAAGGAAAAGGAACAGGGAAGAAAACAGCAAAGCAACAAAAAGATATGGAAGAAGACAAATATCCAATTGATATAATGAATGTATTAAAACAAAAAGGTGAAACAGACAAACCAAGTAAAGAAATAAAAAGTCATGAGGAAGAAGGATCAACAACTGATATCAATACAAAGCCAATAATTCTCGAGGATTTAATAAGTGACGAAGCTGTAACTACGGATGAAAAATATATGAGTGATGCAATGTCATTTAATGAACCGGAGTTTAATTTCAATGATTTGGACAATGTAGATGTTATAATACAAAATAATAATGCAACAAAAAATAACACTGAATATGAAAATAATGAAAATGTACCAATTGAAGGCACTCACAAAGTCAAAGGCGAAACATGTGGACTGACTATTCTTAACGACGAAATACTGGAAAATATACACACAAAAAAGAAAGTGGTTTATAAAGGACTTAAACCTCTATCGCTTAATAATTATCTTCACGCGCCAAAGCGATGTGATCCAAAGATTAAAAAACGGATTGTCAAACCAAATGTGTTTCGGAAAGAATTCAATTATTATAAAGATAAGGAAGAAATTTATAAAGCGCTAATGGATAGTGATTCTAATTAAGTTTTTTTATGTTTAAAATAACGTCAGGTTTTCATTTTTAAAAGATTGGGAAAAAAAAATAATTTGATTAAAATAGTATGAATGATTACTCCCTTATTTTATTTCTAACCCCTTAAGTATTTGGGTACATACTTACAAATATTTCGTATTGAATAAATGAAGAGCATTCACAATATTTCGCCAATGTGTAACCAGCCTTATGGTTACTATTTAGTTACATCTAAGGACTATTTCGTAACAATATTTCGTTACTACCATTTCGTTACGTACATTTATTTTGAGAAATACTCATATAGTAGAGAAACACTGATAAATTTAGACGTAAATAAACAATTTTTTGCGCTTACATTGCAACGCTGGCTAAACCCTACAAGATAAATTATCATATAAAGGTCTACAAAAAAGTCCGCGATATTATATGTCTATCTCTAAGGGATAACCCACAATAAGCATTTATCCTTTACTTTTTATGAGAAATAATGGCTTATTTTCGAAGCAATTTTAAGCAATACAGCATTAGTCCTTATCAAATTACGTACCTACCTTAAATACATAGTGCATTTAAAATTAATGCCCTTTGCAGCATGTAATTTCAATAAATATTTTTAAAGATATTACAGATAAAAAATGCAGGGAGAGATATAGCATAGCGGCAGGGGGCCGGCATTCCGTAGTATAATTAAATACACTACAGAATGTGTAAATACAATGTTCACAGCATTTATTTTTCGTCGCACGGGCAATGCTGATACTAAATATAGTATCAGCATTGCACCCGTACGAAGCCGGGGCGGGTCGCTAGTTAAAATCAATAAACGTTTTATTTAAGTACTTAACTAATAATAAGTATAGGTGTAGGTACCTACCTACCTAAAATATAGAATTTAATAAAGTTAAGTACCTACTTACTTTTAAATATTTTGGTGTTTTCAGATTTGTCAGATGAAGAATAAAAAACATTTTTGTATTCAAAACATGGCATAACCATGCATGACTCTTTTATATGGACATCCAACCTAGTGGAACCTTCATCAACATGGTGAACAAACATGTTCGTTAGAGGTACTTGCAAGTGTAAGCAGCAATGATTGTACTTACGTTTCAGATAGGTAATAAACATGATTTACCACTAAATCTCTCGGTCTATAAAATGTTCTCTGCAACTAATCAAAATTATTATTTATTTTGTTTCAGGTGATTTTATATAAGTACCTACCAATATTAAATGCTACATCTGGCTCTCGGAAAGATGTCTACTACCTACCTGGCAAATCAGAGCAAGAAAGTGCAGTTCATTGAACATTGTTTTGGCTTATAAAATATAATATATGGTCGAATGTCTGCTGAAGCACGGAACCCTTTATTACCATGTATAGATGTTGTCAGAAAAATTGTATCAGCATGTTGTATATTACATAACATGGCATTGCAAGCTTGCCTGGCGACGATAGTGGCTCTTTTGCTCTAGCAGTCCAGAAGACCTCATGTAGGGCTGGGCAATACTTAATTGTTTAGTAAATAAATACACTGTAATAAGTAAGAATTTCTTTTATTTCGTTTTATGTTTTGATTTAGATACGTTTAAACTTATTAAATAATACTTACCTACATAAAAACTAAACAACTTAGTCTAATTATTTGAACTTAAAGTAACTCAGTATTATTAAATAATACCTGGCCTGTTGGTCTAGTGGTTAGTGACCCTGACTGCTAAGCCGGAGGTCGTGGGTTCGATTCCCACCCAGGACAAACCTGTGTGATGAACATGATTGTTTGTTCTGTGTCTGGGTGTAATTTATCTATAATATGTATGTATTTACAAAAAAAAAGAAGTATTTAAGTATGTATATCCGTATTCTAGAACCCATAATACAAGCATATAATATGCTTACTTTGGGTCTAGATGGCGTTGTGTGTAGTTGTTGAAATATATATATATATACCTAGGTAGGTACCTAATTAATACTGAGTTGGTACACAGTCATCTCAGCAGACGTCCATTGCTGGACTTATCTTATTAATATTATAAATGCGAAAGTTTGTATGTGTGTGTTTGTTACCACTCGGCGCCTTAACGGCTCCGATTTCAATAAAAATTGGTACCTATGTAGATAGATTCGGTGCCAGACATAGGCTACAAAATCGGTTCAGTGGTTAAGGCGTTAAAGCGTACTTAACAGACATACAGGGTTACATACATAGGTACATAATCACGCCTGTCTCCTATTAGTGGAGTAAGCAGAGACTATAGAACGTAATTTGCTGCGATCCAAACATACTTCCTCTGCCTATTCAACATAACTTTTCATACACACACGCCGGTTACGGGTGCTTTGTAATCGCGCTCCTTGTCAAACACATCACTTACCTAATTGATATTGGTCCGCGTATGTGTCCGTCTAGGGCGATTCCTACCTACTAACTTTCTCAAGTCATTTTTGCTCCATAAATCTTTCGTTATCCTACTCTCAGCCGACCTTTCCACATGTATAAACCACCTTAATTAACATACTCCTTTCAATTTTAGTCACCTATAACATCATTCAATCCACATTCTTCTTTTATTACGCTAGCTATTCCTTACTCTATCAGAAGTTTGAGAATAAACGTTTAATTTTAATTACACAAGTGCCTTTCAGTGCTCTCTCATCTCTACTACATTTATTATGCTTTCATCTTTTCTGCCATACGCAAGATTTGCTTTCATACATACTTAACTACTAATTGTACTATGGCTAGGCGAACTTTGTTTGGATATTATTTTGCTAGCAATTATCAAATTTAATTGACCCTTTTGCATTTATAATATTAGTATGGAAATATGAATTAAAAACGTCTGTTGATATTACATCAATGAGCCGTTGACCAAGAATAAGAATACTTAAGTACTTTGTTTGCGTGAAACATGGTTAAATAGTGGTTAGTAGGTGCATTAATACACATATATTTATGTCAGCATGTCACGCCGTAATCGGCATGCAAATTTAGAATACAAGTCTTTACAAAAGCAAAAACAAATTTTAATTATTAGAGGCAGGCAAATTACAAATAGGTACCTACATGTAAAATTAATAGAATAAAGTATGCAAATAATAATAGAAAAATGTCAACTTAAATCTAAATAATAATCATAATACATAATATAATAATCTTCCGTTTTTACACTATGAAGGTACATAGTGGACACAGCTATTTATCTTTACACTAGCATCCTGCAGCGCGGTTTCACCCGCGTCTTTGGTTACTGCTCTGCTCCCGTCGCCAGAGGAAGATTGAGAAGGTTATAGGCTATGTAACATCACATTGTTACATAGCCTTTAACGTTCCTCAAGATCTGGGCTATCATACACAAAATCCAATCATTATTCAAATCCAACAGGTAGTTCCAGAGATTCGCGTTCAAACAAACAATCTCTTACGCTTTATACAATAATAAAAAAGTATAGTACGTAGTATATGTAGATGACAACCATTCTTGAACGGAATTAAAACATAGATATATAAGCCAGCCATTTAATAAGCGCACGCCATAAGCACGTTAGTGGTAGTTCTTGAATAGATTTTTGAAATGTTATAAAATGAATCAAGAGGGTCAATCTAGCACCGCGCACCAAGGCTGAATTGATTGTAGTAATCAATTGTATTTCAAGCATGAAAAGGCACGAGACAGAAGTCTTCATGTACGGCAGATGGAGAGGCCGAGAGGGTAGAAGAGGTGGCTTAATGGTGGCGTTGCTTGACGGATGAAATTTCTTCTTAACACTCGAGGCGGAGTTGTAGCTGTCGTCTGTGGTGGTGGTGTTGAGATCGGTGACGAAAGCGATGCTGCTGTAGTCACAATAACATGTGATGTAAAAAGCAGCTGCTGGGGTCGTGTGAGAATGTGGCTGGCAATAGTGTGTAGTGGCTACTGCAACTGAAAAGTAATGATTATTTGATTGAGTGATTACTTATTACCTACCTTCTTAAGTTATAGGTACCTACCTAATGTATTATAATAACACCTAAGTAAGTAGCCAAAGTTATTATTTTCGTAGTCATAAAAAGTTGTTTAGGAGTACCATATTATTTGACTACCTCTGTGGTTCAGTACAGTGGTATTATGTATTGACTACCATGCAGAGGTTGCGGGTTCAATTCCTGCTCAGAGCAAATTTGTGTGCATGAACATGACTATTTACATTGGTGTATGTACAAAATTATGTAGGTACAAAAATACAATTTAGGTAGGTATGTTTATCTGCATGTAGAATTCATTACCACAAGCTAATAATACCTATAGGCTTACTTTACGTCTAAATGGCGTTGTGTAGTTATTGTGTTTATTGTAATATAGGTGTACGGCAGTTTTAATTTTTCAATTGATACATTTAATTAAACTATAATTAGGTACCTACCTATGGACCTTAATCAGTATAAAATATAGTTATGTAACTAGTAGCCCATCACACTCTGAACAACCGCATTATTGATATAGGTATGTGGAACAAGGACCCAGAAAGTATAGTGTCTGCTAGCCTAAATCAGTAGGTAAATAGTTATAAGTGTCGTTTGGATAAGTGGCTTTAAAACAAACCTTTCACTGAACCTCCTTAAATAAATTTAAATTTTTTTAATCATTTCCACATACTTGCTTAGTGTAATGAATTTTATTTATTTATTTAACAATAAGCACACCAACTGCTTAATCAGACACAAACATATATATAGTTACATTATTATTAACATATATTAGATAGTAATCACACAAATTACAGGTATGCATAATATTTTTTAGTAGACTACAAAGAGTGCTTACTATATTCAACAAATATAAATCTAAAATGAATGACAATTATGCTAGGTTAAGACAAAATTAAATGGTAAACAATATTCAATTTTAAAATAATTAATGAATGAAAAAAATTAATACACATTTGAATTAGGTACTTATAACTTAAAATAATATTATAACACTAAATTAAACTAATATTATATTATCCTTTTTTAATTCCTAAATTATTTAGGTTACTCTGTAGCTGAACCATTAAAACAATTTATCAAGAAGTGCCTGTAAAATGCAAACGTCATAGAAAAAAGGTCAATGGAATTGTTTGAAGTTATGGATATCTCATTGTATAGCCTTGCCATGCGTGTAAGAGGACTGTTGAATGTTGCATTTAAAGTAGAAGTGGGTATATCAAAGACTACTTCAGTGAAGTGAATATAAGATCACTTCAGTGCAGTGATATGGACCTAATGGCAAACCTGCTTCTCGTCCATCAATATAATTATAATAATAACTAAGCACTTACTATTCTGACTGTGGTCCTCCAACACAATCTCAGGTAAATTTACATATTTCCATGTTTCAACAACCTTCCCTTCACTTCAACCTTGAAAACAGATTCACTTAGTCTTCCCTGAAAACAGTAAAAGCATAGGTATGTACTTAACATAATTTGTTCCACACTAGAGGTATTTTAAATGGTGAGAAGTATAAAGCCAACTAGACATCTAATTTCGTTTATGTTTAAAACTGATTACAGTCCATAGACAGCTACATAATAACCTTGAATGGTCCCTGAGGACTTGGCTAAGGTCTTGAGATATCCCTATGCTTAAAACGTAAACACAATTGAGTATTGTATGGCTTGGTGATATCATTGTTTCTAATATACCTACATACATATGCGACAAACACAAGCGTTGCTGCGAAATTGAAAGAACTGATTTTAACAAGTACCTACCTAAGTACCTACCTCTAGTGATTAGTGAAAGACCGCGTGGTGTAAACATTAAGTACTTATATATATTTCGTCACACAGCTACACATTACACACTTACTTTATTTTTTAAAACAATATAGCTAAACATAAGTAGGTAGTTATAGAAGCAAATATATTAGGAGCGCGCGAACATGCGCGGGGCCGAAACATTGCGCCTAGACCGATGCGGATGCGCGGCTCGACTGGCCTGAGTGGCCTGCTGGCTGCGATCCGTCCGCACGCCGCGAGCGCTGCACAAGGATGCCCATAAATCATAATATCGATACAGCACTATATATCGATATTATCGTATTCCTATACGTATAAATATTGAATTTATGAAACTGTGGCAACGTTGTAAGTATAATATTTTATAATTTCAAAACTCATAATACATCTTTACAAAATGACGATAACCAGTGCCATTGAATATAATTATTGTTATTCCTAATAAGAGATACTGTTGACAAATTTGCTTATAAAACAAGATCAGCTACCTTTTGTTTAGACTTTTAGGTATTTTAAATTATTTTAAATACATCTATAGTCTTTGTAATTAAATAAGATTAAGTAGTAAAAGTATATTATTTTATCCTATTTCATTTCGTTTGAGGTCGACAAAACTTATCGAGTGTATTTCATTATCTAATCATGACAATGGCAAGTAAAATCAGTCATGTTTGAACTGAATTGAATAATTAATTCATTTCAAATACATACCTGAGAATTATTTTTCCTATTATTATATATTATTAAAAATGAAAGAATATAAGTAGATGAATGCTATTAAAAAGCATGCGATACTGTTACGTTACGATATATCGATACGAAGAAAAGCGATAATATTGCGTATTGATACAAACTAATTTCATACAGTTACGGTGAGATATGTCGATAGGTACAATACACTTTTTTGGGCATCCCTAGCGCTGTTGCGATGCATGAAAGCGGGACGCGTGTGGTGCGAGGAGTGCAGTGTCGTAAAGTGCGCCTCCACTCCACTGCACCGGAATCTAAGCGTAAACAGTGGACGGATTTGTTGCTTTGTATTATTTCTTTAAGTTTATTTTATAAACCCACTACTTTGGCCGTTTCCTTTTGGTTTTCATCTCCTCTGCTGATAATAAACAACTAATGACTACAATATCCTCGTCACTATCCTCCATAATGCCAATACACGTGCACAGGTGAACTCGATTACTTTCAAAGAGTACTAATATTGCCGATGTTAAATCTGAATCCAGTAGACGCAACCACGGAGCAAATATAATATTTATATTTGCTCCGTGGACGCAACTCATCAGAATTTTATAAATACCGACACGCCTCGTACACTGCGAAGCAGTGAACGCGCAAGTTTATAAACGAGAGCTGATGGCGCGATGGCGCGAAGGCCACCGTGCCGCGTAGAAACATTACTAATACGCGCACGAATGAAAACCCGCTTTACACTTATTGACTTCTATAGGTAATTAATGCGGTACAAAACAGTAATAATTATATATAAAAATCTTTTCACGTCTATTACAACAAGAATTAGGTAGCTCTTGGCCTCAGTTACATTTCATCACATGTAAAATATTACAACTTGGAAAGATAGATATTTAAGTACTTTACTTTCTCGACAAAAGTAATAAATAAAAGTAAAATATGTAGTTAATTATTAGTTAAAGTAGATACGTAGGTACGTAAGAGTGAATTCCAACTTAAATATTTTAATATTACTTAGGTAGGTACTTACCAACTTTCAACTTTATAACTCCTTTTCCTTAATTTCATGTATAAAACTGAGCATGGCTATGACTGTAGTAATAAATACCGTCAGGCAACATAAATATCTTTAACTTTTAATTTAACTGAAGTGAACTTAAAGAACTGAGAAAACTACAAAATTAAATACGTAGATCTTTCTCCTGTATCTTTCAATCTTTTTCACATTCACAATGTCAAAATGACAATCACTGTAGACAGTAGGACACAACCACAGACAAAGCTTTTAGTAGGATCGTTTAGTAGCGTTTGGTAGGATAGATTTAGCGATCGACAACTGTTAGTACGTTTGTCTACCAAATTCTTGTCGCTAAAGCTTAGGCGCTAGCGTTTGTAGAAAGCGAATAGACACGGAACGTCTGCCACTTGTCTAGGGGGGCAGATATGATACATCGTGAGGTAAAAGCTAAGTCTCCTGAAGCGCGACGACGTCAGCAACATCGCACAATCTACGTACGCAATCAGCTGATCGCATGACATTCTTACAGTTAAAAGATGATAATGTTACATTTTTACTACTTGTATCCATTATGTATGTAGTATTTTAGAATTTTCATTCACCGCTAGAGTGTCTCCTTTTTTCTTAAAATAAACAAATTTTCTGAAAGTAACACCCTCGGGCCACAAGTTGTTGTCCAAGAACATATCTATTTTATGTTTAGGTACATATAATTTATAAGAATTATACGACCGCTCCGATTTCATTTCAATCTTTTTTAACGTAACTACTTCATTAGCTTTTGTTCTTATATAATCACATATATCCAATTCCGACGTCTCCTTATTCACATGAGATATAAATAAAGGTACTTTTATTTCAGCAGCCTTAAAGTTTCCAGCTGAAATCGGAGCCGCTTTTCCTAACATTCCAGTAAAACGCTTTTTTGGTTTTGTTCGCCGCACTATAGTCCAACCATTTTGTTTCTTATCGTGTGTTATATATTGAACCCTTTGTTATTATTTTTATTATGTATTGACTCTATACCTAAATCACATTGATATGTAATTAGTAAATAAGACAATGTATTTAAGATATGTATTCACATAAACAAATTAGTAAATAATTCAATGTATTTAAGCTAAGTAGTTTGTTGTTGTTTATCTAGATAAGAAATTAGTTAGAAACATTAACTATCTTTGTTTACCTAAATTATCATTATGTTTAAGTATCCCACGTCTATTAACTATATAAGCTTAGATCATAGAAAATTCACTTCACTTCTATTTCTGGATTCCACTGTATCGTTCTAATTTCGAACTCCATTGTATTATTATAATATCTTAGATTAAATTAAATATAGTTTTTTAAAAAAACAGTTTGAGTTATTTACTGCGTAACAATTTTGGCGCAGTCGGTAGGATAGCTTAGGGCAGTCAGACAGGGAAAAACGTACCTGTTAGGGTGTGAATAACAGTGCGGTACCTGAAGGGTTTTAAAACTCCCTGCCGAACCAGCAATGACTATCCGCATATTGATTGTTTTACTGTGGTAAGTGGCTTAAACGTACATATTGCTCTACTAAGTCCCTATTCCCTATCGATTACCTAAATCCTGTTTTAACAAAATATCTATCTATTATTCAACCTCATTATATAATATTATCACAATGCCAGACACTAAAGTCTTATCCAGCTCCGAGATAGACCTAGGGACGCTCTTAAAACTAATTCCTGAATTCGACACCTCACAAAATTCTCAAGTCTATAGATTTATTCGGTCATGCGACTCTGCATTTCAACTCGCTTCAATACCCCAAGCAACAGTTCTCTTAACATACGCGTTAAATAAACTCACCGGACCAGGTTCATCCGATGTTCATTCCAAACAATTTTTTAAATGGAACGACCTAAAACAATTCTTAATACAAAAATACTCTCAAACAAAAACTCTCGCACATTTAAATTTAGAATTGCAGTCTTACTTCCAAAAGCCCCAAGAAGGCATTACTGATTTTTTCCTTAGGGTCGATTTATGTAGGAGTAAAATTTTAGAAAAACTGACAGCCGAAATAACGGACACCACGTTAGAGGGCCGCAAGGCTACCACCGAAGAAACAGCTCTCAATGTCTTTGTAAACGGCCTTAGCTCAGATATAGGTATGATGCTCCGCGTTCGTGAATTTCAAACACTATCGGACGCGGGACACTTTGCTATACAAGAAGAAAAAATCAGGAACATGAACCAGGCTAGGCAAACCTTGTATAGAAATTCTATACCAACAGGCTTTTCTAAAAAGCCTTCGCCACCGTCACAGGTGCAACAACAGCCTAGAACCTTTTCACGGTACCAAGAGCGTAACGTTCCAAACAACACTAAAATCTGCAACTATTGTAAAAATCCAGGACATTTAATCACCGAATGCCGAAAACGTGCATATAATAATTCTAAACAATCAAATATGAGTCAACAACCACGCACGTTACCTGCTCCTGCTGCGAAAGTAAGCAATTTAAACTTAGAAGCGGCCGAAGTGATGGACATGCCTTTGGAAACCGCTTCAGCCCACTTCTACAATGTCCAAACACCGACATCGAATCACGAAACACTCCAATTAAGCTAGAAAAACACGTAAATTCAATAACTACTAACTCTAGAAAACATAGTTTTTCTCATCCAGTCCATCGGGGACAATTTCGTGACGCTTGTACTCAAACTCCAATTACAAAAGAAGTTTCAACTCAAACCCAATCACATTCAAATTCTATTTTTAATTCTAAGCCTAAATATAAGTCTAAGTCTAAATCTATGTCAAATTCCAATTCTAAATCTATGTCAAATTCAAATTCAAATTCTAAATCTATGTCAAATGCCAATTCTAAATCTACGTCAAATTCAAATTCAAATTCTAAATCTACTAAATCAATCACTATTTCAGCTCTGAATGTACCTCCAGAAAATCTACTACATTGCAAATTCCACATAGAAGGTAAACCAGTTACCTTGCTAATCGATACAGGAGCCGCTATATCTGTCCTTAACAAGGAACATATTGGTAGTGCCCCTTTAGATCAATCGTGTATCGTGTCGATTGTAGGTATATCAGGTGACCAGTCTTCTATTCAAAGCTTCGGCAAGGCTCAAATTTCTCTAGATCATTTCCCTAAATTTAATTTCCACGTCGCAAACCTCAATATTAAAGCTGACGGTATCCTGGGCAACGACTTCATGAGCAAATTTAATGTAAACATCTATGTTCAATCAAAAACTATGCGTATTCGAGATCGTACTTATAAATTATTTCATATTGAAGAGAAACCAACAAAATCCGTAGATAACAAACAGTTTATAGGCCAACGATCTGAAACCGTTATCACTTGTTTTACTAATGATATTCAAAATGGACCCGCCATAGTTGACAAACAAATCATTTGCGATGATATCACTATTCCTAATGCATTAGTTACAGTAAAAGATAACGAATTTCTAATTACTTGTGTGAATTCCAGTAATAACGATAAACTATTATTAACGCCTCAAGTCCAAGCAACTAAACTAGCTACAATCGAATCCATGAATAGCATTCCAATTAAATTAACAAATACATATACATTAAAAGACATTCAAAACAAAGTAGCTAAACTCGTCCGCAGAGATCACCTTAACGAAGAAGAAAATCACTCTCTTACTAACATTGTTACGGAGTTTTCAGACATCTTCATTACAGAAGATGAACCTTTAACATTCACAAACCACACTAAACACACCATCCCTACCACGTCAGATACGCCTATTAATACAAAGACCTATCGATTTCCTTATGTACATCAACAAGAAGTAAAATCACAAGTCCAAAAGATGTTAGATCAAAATATTATTCAACCTAGTACATCTCCTTGGAGTAGTCCAATTTGGGTAGTCCCCAAGAAACTGGACGCATCAGGGAAACAGAAATGGCGTGTGGTCATCGACTATCGCAAACTTAATGACATTACAATAGGAGACAGTTATCCCTTACCTAACATAACCGACATTCTAGATAAGCTAGGCCATTCAATATACTTCACTACCTTAGATCTTGCCTCTGGATTTCACCAAATTGAACTTGACTCTAAAGATATCCCAAAAACAGCTTTTAACACGCCGTATGGGCACTACGAGTTTCTTAGAATGCCATTTGGTCTGAAAAATGCACCTGCTACATTTCAGCGTGCTATGGACAGTGTCCTCCAGGGCTTACAAGGTGAACGGTGTTTTGTTTACCTAGATGATATCGTAGTATTTGCATCCAGTCTTCAGGAACACGAACAAAAACTCACTGAAGTCTTTAACCGACTTAGAAAACACGGTCTGAAAGTTCAACCTGATAAATGTGAATTTATGCGAAAAGAAGTAGCTTATTTAGGCCACATTATTTCTAGTGAAGGTGTGAAACCAAATCCAGACAAAGTTAAAGCAGTCCGAGAATTTCCAGTCCCTAAATCTTGCAAAGATATAAAGTCATTTCTAGGCCTTGCAGGCTATTACCGAAGATTCATTCCAAATTTCAGTAAAATCACAAAACCATTAACAGGGCTCCTGAAAAAGGACGTTCCGTTCGTGTGGGAAAGTAATCAACAACAGGCCTTTGATACCTGTAAAAACATTCTCACGATGACACCCCTTCTACAATATCCTGATTTCAGCAAAGAATTTATTCTAACCACTGATGCTTCTATTCACGCAATAGGAGCAATCCTCTCCCAAGGTCCAATCGGCAAAGACTTACCAATAGCGTACGCCTCACGAACTCTAAATAAAGCAGAATCAAATTATTCCACTATAGAGCGCGAATTATTGGCCATTGTATGGGCGGTAAAACACTTCCGACCATACTTATTTGGACGAAAATTCACGATCGTTACAGATCATAAGCCTCTGACATGGTTATTTTCTATTAAAGATCCCGGCAGCCGTCTAGTTCGTTGGAGATTAAAATTAGAAGAATACGATTACGATATTATTTACAAAGCAGGCAAAGCTAACACTAATGCAGATGCTCTTTCTCGTCCACCCATAATGAATTCTAATATACTCGATCTGACACAAGATGACTCTTCTTCTATCGAATCCGACGATTACCTTCAATTAAATTACGAACATTACTCATCCTTAAAATCATCAGAGCATCTATGCATCAATAATCCCCGTTTAAAAATCTCGGCTAATCAACTACTAGACCATCGACATAAAAATATTTATATTCCAACACCTTGCAATCATTATGATCACAACAACCTATTTAATGAAGCCATATCATCATGTTCACAAGTAGAATCTTATTTAACAAAAACAAAGTCACTTTACGATGTAGACCTATTAATTTCAGACAAAAAACAAAACCTATATTTCTGTTATACCAAACCTAATCACTTTGATCCTTGGGACAGTGAAAGTTATTTTAAATCGCTCTTATCTTGCCTCCAGAAACATAACTTAACTATACTATATGTTCCCGACCTTAAAAATGACCATACTTGTAAATTATTACCTAACGAACAACAGCGTATTACAGCATACTTGGCTGAAACATATGATTGTGAAATTCATATTTGTGAAAATAGAGTAAAATACCCTACTGCGGAGGAAATCCCAAATATATTAAAAACTTATCATGACCAACCACTTTCTGGACATCGCGGTATAACCGAAACACATAGGAAAATCCGCGACGAGTTTTTCTGGAAAGGAATGACTAATGACATTAAAAATTACATTGACGCCTGCCTTATATGCCAACGTAGTAAAATTCAAAGAAAGTCTTTCCAAGCCCCTATGGTCATAACCTCTCAATCAACCGAACCTTTCGAACGAGTTTCAATTGATTTAGTTTCCTATTCTGAAGTTAGTGACAACAGCAATAAATACGTTTTGACATTACAAGACGACCTTACACGTTATGTCCAAGCATATCCAATACCTGATAAAGAAGCGTTAACCGTAGCCAAAGAATTACTCCACTTTTGCCAACACTACGGCGTTCCTAAACGATTTCATTCAGATCAAGGTACCGAATTTATGAACAACGTCATAAAACAATTAATTAAATTCTTCGGATCTAATCACACTTTCAACACAGCGTATCATCCACAGACAAAGGGCGCTCTGGAACGATTCCACGCAACATTACGTGATCATATCAGAATGTATCGCAATCGACGCCAAAGAAATTGGGATTTAATCATTCCATTTGCAATAATGTGTCATAACACATCAGTAAATAATTCCACAGGGTACACTCCTCATGAACTTCTTTTTGGCTTCAGGCCTCGTTCACTATATTCACTAAAACCAATCCCTGACTATTCTGCGTGTGATTATTTAAAAGATTTAAATGAACGCCTTAGAGTTTCTCGAGACACCGCTTTGCAAAACCTTGAAAAGATGAA
Organism: Parascotia fuliginaria; assembly: GCA_963082885.1. NCBI lineage: Eukaryota > Metazoa > Arthropoda > Insecta > Lepidoptera > Erebidae > Parascotia > Parascotia fuliginaria. The sequence continues at coordinate 906,875 of OY720189.1, read as the reverse complement.
AGAAAAAGCTAAAGAACGCTACGACAGTCAAATTAAAAATACAGTCGAATACAAAGTCGGCAGTAAAGTTATGCTTCGTGTTCCCAACCCTAATAATCTAGATGCTAAATGGGACGGTCCTTACGAAGTAATACGCGTAGGATTCAACGAAAACTATTTAATTAAAAAGGCTGGCAAAAACCAACTAGTGCATACCAATCGCCTACGACCATATATTGTAAATAATAATGAATAAGTAAGAAAATTAGTACGTAATTATAATAAGATAGATTATCATTTTATTTAAATTAATTTACATATTTTCAGGGTCTGTCGTTATACAACAGCCCAAAACACCACGTCCTTATTCCAAATATTCCATGATCCAAACTATATTTACAATTTTATAATTTGCTCTCTAATAAAACTTATAGTAGTAATTATTATCTATAAACTTTATATTCTCACTAGAGACTTTCTTAAAACTCAATTTAAAAAGCATAAAGATACTAACTCTAATTTAGTCATCTTTCCTCTTTCAGGGCAACCACAGGAATCGTTGCCAAGCTAGATATATCCCTACCCCTTACATCAAACGCAGGCATATTTTATGATGAAGAACGGAAAATCTATATATCCGACGAATCATGGAAATTAGTCATATATCGAGACTTAAAACCTCTTTTTCTATCCCATGAATCTCTTTTACGATTATCAAATAACTTTCAAGTAATGTCCTCTCAACATAACAATCTTCCAAGTGTTCAATCAACTCAATCATACGTCAAAATTAACCTTAATAAAATTGAAAACAGGCTGTCAGAACTTAGTATGTATCTAGGCAAAAACTCGCGTACTAAGAGAGAATTGTTAGATGGTCTTGGGTCTGTTCTTAAATGGCTAATTGGTACACCAGACGCTAAAGACGCAATGCGATATAACGAATGTATCGATCGACTTGAGAAACAGGAACTAGACTTAACTGAGCTCATGCAAAACCAAATTCAGATCACTTCTTCTGCAATTAAAAACTTCAACGAAACTATTTTTAAAATTTCTTTCGATGAGCAAATTATTAATGAAAACATCAATCGCCTTAATGATTACCTAAATAAAACTAAAAATCTTATTTTTGATATCAAAGTAAGCGAAGACATTTCAATGATCTCCTTACAGATTCTGGAACTTGTAACAAGTCTAGAAGATGAAATCAATGATTGCCTAACAAGTATTCTATTTGCCAAATCCAACATTGTTCATCCTTCAATTATTACATTAAAGAAATTATACGAAGAACTTTTACTATCCAATAAGGTTAGGAGAAACAAAAATCTAGTAACTTCAGTATCCATTGAGAATATTCACACTCTATTAGATTCATCCTCTCTATCGGCATATGTCTATTCCAATCGTTTAGTTTATGTCTTAGAATTCCCCTTAGTTCAACACGAGCCCTTCACCTTATATCATATTTATTCAATTCCTATCAAACATACCAATTCCACCTTCTATTCCACTATCCTTCCTGAGCATATGTATCTAGCTACGAACCCCGGAGGACAACATTATGTGTCAACGAGCTCACTGGAAACCTGTAATACCTTCGCAACAAGAAGAAGCGTCTGTAAAAATCTCGTCGTATACAACACAGAAACACGTCCAAACTGCGAGATTCAGATTCTATTCAGCAAATCTACAAAACTTCCAGAAACTTGCATCGTATCAACCTTTCCTGCCGAAGTCCAAACATTTCAGCCATTAAACAATAACAGATGGCTGTACATCCTTGATCACGAGATCAATTGTGTTCTTCAGTGCAACAACGAAATTACTAACCAGAAACTTCAAGACTCAGGCATCCTTTCACTACCCCCAGAATGTAAGTTACATACTGGGTATAGCACATTGACAGCATACCATACAGCTGAAGAAAACGTTACACTGCCTATCATAATTCCCGATATCAGAACAGACGATTGCTTCGAGAAAACCAAAGACATAGAAACACCAAATCTGATTCCTATTACAATTAACGAGACTCCACTGGACTCATTGAAGAGTATCCAAAATCATCTAGATAAATACTCCGATGAACTCACAAGAATTAGAAACAAAGCTGCATCGCAATCCTTTCTTCAGAAAAACCAATCCAGTTTTATGTGGCTCTACTTCATAATAGGCATCTTTCTTCTCACATTTCTTCTCCTAAAACTCTGTAAACGATGTCCCAATGGATTTATCCGCATCAATCGAAGTACAGACGACAGGAGCTGCATACAAATATTCAACAACTGCTTTGACAACTCATCGAGGCAAAGAGCAACACAGGTGACCATTCCAATGAGACACCTAAATCAGACCACTTCGTGCATTTCCGAGGATGAAGACGACGTCAGTGGACCATCAACTCCTAATTCCCAAAGATCAGGTGCTAACACCCAATCTTTATTCTAAGGGGGGAGGTGTTATATATTGAACCCTTTGTTATTATTTTTATTATGTATTGACTCTATACCTAAATCACATTGATATGTAATTAGTAAATAAGACAATGTATTTAAGATATGTATTCACATAAACAAATTAGTAAATAATTCAATGTATTTAAGCTAAGTAGTTTGTTGTTGTTTATCTAGATAAGAAATTAGTTAGAAACATTAACTATCTTTGTTTACCTAAATTATCATTATGTTTAAGTATCCCACGTCTATTAACTATATAAGCTTAGATCATAGAAAATTCACTTCACTTCTATTTCTGGATTCCACTGTATCGTTCTAATTTCGAACTCCATTGTATTATTATAATATCTTAGATTAAATTAAATATAGTTTTTTAAAAAAAACAGTTTGAGTTATTTACTGCGTAACACGTGCCAGTTACCACTTTTAACTATTTCAGCCATTGTAACTTGATTTTTAATATGCAATGAATCATCTTTGCTAAGTACGGGCGCGAGCGCAACCGGTTTATTGCTAGCTACTATGTTGCCGCAGGTTGGAACAGTTGGAATGCACGGTGTTTTGTGCTCGCTTCGTTGGTGATTCATTAAACAATCGGAACGCGGCGACGATAGCTGTACACAAGTAGCACTTGTGGGTAGGTTTGCCGAGATTGTTTCTGAGACGGTTTCCGTTGCTACACACCCTCCTATTTCTATATCCATGTTTGAATGTGATAAAGAAATATGATTTTGACTGGAATTATTTTTCAAATCCTGCTCTAATTGTACTTTAGTCACATAATTGCTTTTTATATCTGTCACTTCAGCACGTAATACCAATATATCTTTTAACAACTTTGTGACATCCACATGATCAAAGCAAATAGGGGGTAATTTATGCAAGTAATACGCCACAAAAATTGGTATTTGCTCAGGATCCATCGTTTTAAACACGGATATCATGTCTTCTAAATCTTTCGTTTTCTTATTTTTTCTTCTAGACACTAACTTTTGCGTGGTCTTTGTCGTAATGAAAAGCAATTTTTTTGCTTCGTCTATCTCCTCCTCTGAGAAGGCTGAATCACAAATTCGTATCAGGCTTTCGTTGTCTATCACATCATGCCTATCACGAATAAACGCAAGCACCTCCGAAATCACTACATTGCAGTTCGTACATTTAACAGTATTAATAACCGACATTTTTCGCACAGTAAAACAGCGTCCGCTAACGACCGCGTACGCACGCTGACTGACTTTATACATTTATTCTGTACTAATTAATAAAGAGTATATTTCTGGCAATTTAAAATAGTTTTTATTATCACATTCGGTTGAAAATTAACAAAGATATTGAGGTTTTATTGACGCCAGTCAGCTGTCGTTAGGTCAACAGGATAAACGGCCGACGTTTGGAACCGTTTCTTAAAATTCACTCGCGACGCTCCAAAGGTTAAATGTGGATTTGGTGTCCAGAGGGAAGGAAAGACGGGGAATTCATATCGCGGATGTATAGGTGTACGATAATGAAGGCTCGAGGTGCCGGGGGCGCGTACCCGTATCTCCCGAAAAGCAACCGGACAGGTTGCAATCCAGTTGATTCTCTGACTGCCTACAGGGTTTCTGCTCAGGTCATCAACATGTTGCATTTTTGATCCTGCTCTGTGAACGATCTCAAATGTAAACTCCTGTGTGTTTAACACCCACCTACTTATTCGTGGTATTATCTCTTTTTACTTAAAGCATGTCGCACAGCATTACAATCTGTTGTAATTCTAAACTTTGTACCTCATAAGTAGTGACGAAATTTTGTAGCCCTGCCACAATCGCTAAAAGTTCTAATTCAAAAGAATGATATTTCTTTTCATTCTTACTTGTTTGACGGCTATAGAAATATACCGGCTTTTCACCGTTATCAGTTTGCTGAGCCAAAATACAACCAATACAATCGCGGCTAGCGTCAGTATACAAATTAATAGGTAATTTAGGATTAAATATTTTAAGAACAACGTTGTTAATTAATGTGTTTTTCAATTGAGTTACTGCTTCATTTTCTCGAGAGCCCCATTGCCATTCAGTTCCCTTTTTATATAAATTAGTTAAAGGTGAACAGAAGATAACACAATTTTTGATAAATTTTCTAAAATAATTTATAAGACCTAGAAACTGCCTGAGCTGATGAAATAACTTAGGAGTAAGAAATTTTGATATAGCATCAAGTTTCCGGGTATTTGGTCGAACACCTTGTTCAGAAATATCATAGCCTAAAAATGTGATATTACCCTTGAAAAAGAGTCACATTTGTCTAGATTAATGGTTAACCCGTTTTTCACAAAAATATCTAAAACTATTTCTAATTCTACACATGAAGTTTTTCCCAAACACGACAAATCTTTAGATATTGACTGAGGGTATTTAGAAAAAATATTCCTCAATAACAATTCATGTTCACCTGTTAGGTTTGGAGTAATTATATCAACTACACAGATATGTAATGACTGGGCTGCGTTAACAGGTTAAAGTAAGAGCTGTGTGATTTTAATTAATAAACTATAGAAAAAAGTGCCTATTAAGTAACAAAAGTGTAACAAAAATCAAAAACATAACCTACAAGAAGCTCCTGAAGATCCACAAGACAGTCTTGGCTAAAACTGTGAGTCCTAGTTAAGTAAAACATTTTGAGGCAAACGTTTACCATCATTCAAATAACACACACACACTCACAATCAGCTGTCAACAGCTGTTTTTATAAGTTATCTGTGTAACACTCAGATGCGCAAGATTCAAGGTCAACAACAAAAGACATCTGAGTTTGACAATTGACAATCAAAGCTACCAACATCAGGGCCACATTCAGACCACAGATAAAACATAATGTGATACTACCTATCACAGACAATAAACCATTGACATACTGCTGGCATTGACCTCTACACGTATGACAACACATATTCTCGACTCATACACTTATTAAAGGACGACATTCTCGGTTTCACACTACAAGACTGTAATATACCTCAATTATTATTTCAAAGATTATTTACATCGTAATATATATAATTATAGAAACTGACATATAGATAATAATAAATATACAAGTATACATATATTTTTTCAACATGGCTCAAGAACAAAATATTACCTATCGCGCACTAAAAATTAGACGAGCAGAATCTCTTAATGATATTTCAGTAACAGAGTCTTCTCTTCTGGATACTACCATGATGAGTTTGCCGAATACATCGATTAGCGAAAGCCGTGAAGTAATAGAATTATATGAAAAAATAAATTCGCTTACCAACCAATTGGCTAGTGCACATTTAGAGATCGAAAACTTAAATGTTGAGAACTTCAGGTTAAAGACTGATTTGGAAAAGAGTATAAAGGTTGTTGAAACATTCAAGAAAGTTAGCCTAGACAGTAAATGTATGACACCAATAGCTGGACGTAATAAAAAGAAAAATCTACATAAGAAAACTCAAAATAATCTTATAAGACAACTTGATCAAAATATCAGCGATAAAACTGTCCAAGAGAAAATAAATATAAATAATAATTCAGTATCCAAATCTCCTGACAAGAACACACAAACTAAAGCAAAGGAGATCTTTGAAAACCCAAAGGACAACCAGAATTTAATTTTGAGAGATGTCTCCAAAGTAATTGTGATTGCAGACGAGCAGGGAAGAAACATACAACGCATACTACAGCAACTGATCGGGGACCGTTTCCAAGTGACATCTTACTGTAAATCTGGAGCAACTTTGCAAGATGTGCTAGAAACTGAGCGCACCGTAATATCGTCAGTAGTATATTATTGGGCATTCTGTCCCACCTGTCGCGCAGTCGAACAAGTTCGCCTACGCTCTGTTGTGACAGAATGCCCAATAATATACGATCGACTCGACTGTCTTCAGGATCTTTCACCGCTCATATCGTACCTACCACATATCGTGCCTCGTTGTCAAGCATCACTACGATGTGTCATGTTAAACACATTTTTATGACGACCAGACGGTTCTTTTATAGTCTTAAAGACGCGGAAAACTTTGCTTGCGCGATGTAGGATTTGATGTTTTTTTTTTAGTTCATCCAATGTGTCATAGATGGTGCTGTAGTACTTTTTGTAGTATATACTCACTGAGGAATCAGTCACGCGCTTGAATTTTATTACCTATCTGTCCAGAGTTGACCTATGCGCTCGATAGATGGCGTTTGACGTCGAATTAGATCTCGCTATGATTTCGTTACCGCCGTTAGTATAAATATTTTCGAATATCTCATCTATCTCGATCGAAGATCGAGCAAGTTCTTCTCGCTTCGGATAAACGTACCCGAAATAGACAGTAGATAGTACGTAGTGTTAAAGTCTATAAATATTCTTGTAATAAACAGTTTTACTTATTGTTAATCAGTTTGTTAACAACAGTAATCATGAAGTTTGTTAAACAACCACAATCGCTGCATGTAAACACAATTTGCGATGATTTTTGTAAAAGTAGTTCGCGTCATGGAGAATTGTTACCTAATTCAGTACGATGTATCATTTGTGGACCCTCGAATTGTGGAAAAACAAATTTACTTATTGGACTTCTTATACATGAAAACGGTTTGATGTTTCGCAATGTTTATGTCTATTCAAAAACCTTACACCAACCTAAGTACATTTTTTTAGAAAGAGTTTTACAACGGGTACCAATTATCTCACTCCAGAAATATCAAGGGAATGAGGAAGTCATAAGCGTTCAGGATGCGAAACCCAACTCTGTGATTATATTTGACGACGTTGCTTGCGAGAATCAAACTAACATGCGTGATTATTTCGCAATGGGAAGGCATAAACACATCGACTGTTTTTATCTTAATCAAACATATAGCAAAATCCCTAAACAATTAGTAAGAGATAATGCTAACTTAATTATACTATTCAAACAAGATGATATCAACTTGAGACATGTTTATGAAGAACATGTTAACACTGATATGACATGGACTGAATTTCGTGAAATGTGTTCAAAAATATGGAGTGAGCCCTTTAATTATGTTGTAATTAATAAAGATTGCCAGAAAAATAATGGATGTTATAGAAATAAATTTGATACTTTTGTAGTCTTTGATTAAAAATACAAATATTTAAGACTATGATACTTACATGATATCATTATTCTTTGACTGGCTCTTAATCGATAACTAGCTTATTCTATCGTAATGGAAAAATCACTGAAAAGACAAATCGTTGATGCTGCAGAAGCTGTAAAGAAAAAAGTACGAAGGATGCGAGATTTTGAGAGTGAAAACAAGCAAGCATTGGAATCAGTTTTTAGACCTGTAACAGAGTCTCTCAATTGCATAGCTAATAATACTAATAAACAAACTGAGCTCTTGCGAACTAAAGAAGTAGAAGAAACAAAAGTTCCGTTAAGAAACAATATTTTGCAGAAAGAACGTTCTAGTAATGACGAAGAAGACAGTGGCGCGGAAGAAAATGAATGTGATACCGACAGTGACGAGTCGTACCAATCATTAGGAGAGAACAATCAAGAGCGTGATACATCATCCTGGTCAATATCTTCAGAAGCATTGACAGATATTCCATTTGGTGTTCGAGCGGAGCGAGGGCAATTGATGTTAGGTTCTGCTTTCGTAACAATCAGCAATGATTATATTACCGTTGCTGGACAGAAATATCGAAGCACTCCCGGACTAAAACAATTGTTATTGAAAAAGGATGTAGATTTAAGCACAGTTACAGAGTCTGATATGCAGTATTATAAGATGATGTTGATTGCCACAAACGCACATCGTCGAGACTTTGACTCAAACAAACCAATAAAAAGTAATAAAGGACAAAAATATTTGCAAGTTATAAAACCTCTTTTCAAACAGCCAAGTACTATTCAAAGCTGTCAATCAAAGGGGAAAGGTTTACCCTTGACAAAAATGTGGAAAAAAAATGTTGATTTTGTATATTGGGATGACCCTAATGAACTTGTAGATAGGTTAAAATTATTAATTGCGTCTCGAGCTGCTGGTAACACTGGATTAGACAACGAAATTATTTCAATTATTGAAGAACTGCGTGAAATTAAATTGATTAAGTAATAAATAAATGGTATAAAATGTTCACTGCTCATTTTATTATAAGCCTTTAAATATAATACACCTTAAATATGAATGTAGACAAATTTGGACACCATATTCATAAGAGAATGCGTTTCTCTGAATTATTAGAGTTCAATGAAAATGCACTGCTAAAATCCGAAAGTGGGGATTTTGACATGAAAAAAACTAGATTGAGAGGAATAAGATCTCCTGTAGAAACAGACGATGCTGTGAATAAGGATTACGTCGATCGATTGCGTGATCAAACAATAAGTGAACTGAATAAAGTGTTTGGGTTGTTGCGTGCTCAAATCATAAAAGATGCACAAATAACAGTCCAAAACGTTTTAAAAGCGAAGATACCTGAAGTTTTAGTCCAGTTGGAAGATAAGTTTTATAACAAAGCACAAGTACAAAAATTACTTGAAAAAACTCCGTGATGGCAAAACAACAAATTGTTAATGAGCTACACAAAGCAGCTCGAAGAAACTTTGTTAGACGTTCAGTTATTTTAAAAGGCATAGATGATTTATGGCAAGCTGATTTGATAGATATGCAAAATCTAAAAAAGTTTAATAAAGGTTATAATTACATTTTAGTGGTGATTGATTGCTTCTCAAAGTATACCTGGACAGAACCAATTAAATCCAAGAGTAAACTTGATGTTACTCATGCATTTGAACGAATACTAACTACTAACAATCGAAAACCTAATCATTTACAAACTGATTCTGGAACAGAATTCTATAACGTCACATTCCAAAAGCTTATGAAGAGCTACAATATTAACCACTACTCTTCGTTTTCTACCAAGAAAGCTTCGATTGTAGAAAGGGTGATTAAAACAATTAAAAATAAACTGTATAAATACTTTAGTCTTATTGGGAACTACAAATGGGTAGGTCTACCATTAGAAGTTGTTTTAAAAACCTATAATAATACAAAACATCGTATCACCAAATTTAAACCAGTTGAGGTAAATAAGATGAACGAGTCAAAGATAAGAGAAAATATCCAAAAAACTCAAAAACATACATCAGAGAGATGTCGACCTAAATTCAAAGTGGGTGAAAATGTTCGGATCAGTAAATACAAACATATTTTTGATAAAGGTTACACTCCTAATTGGTCAACAGAAATATTTACTGTAAAAAGGATTAATAATACCATACCAGTAACATATCATATAGAAGATCATCGAAAGCAACCCATTAGAGGATCTTTCTATGAACAAGAACTTCAAAAAACTAACTATCCTGGTGTTTATTTAATAGAAAAGGTTCTTAAAAGGAAAGGAAAGAAACTTTACGTAAAATGGCTGGGCTTAAGTAACGAAGAAAATAGTTGGATTGATAAAGATGAAATTGTAGGTTAGGATTATTAATATATAACTAGGTTTGTAAGAAATATTTCGTTCATTACACTTTCTACTATGCAAGAGAATGGATGGACTAGTTAATAGTGTAATTAATAATCTGCCATTCGAACTCCATTTGCCTGGTTACAACTATTGCGGACCGGGAACAAAACTCGAAAAGCGATTGCTGCGAGGTGATCGAGGGGTGAATAAGCTAGACGAAGCTTGTATGCATCACGATATTGCATATGCAAACCATACAGACTTACCCAATCGTCACAAAGCTGATTTACAACTACTAAATATGGCTAAACAAAGACTTAAATCGATAGATGCTGGGAAAGGCGAAAAACTTAGTTCATGGTTAGTGAGCAAAGCTATGAAAACCAAACTAAAATGTGGTTCCGGTATTAAAACGTTTAAAACTTTCGTGTCAAAAATAAGAGCAAAAATAAAAAAACTGAAACCAAGAGACAGTAAAACTTTAATTAACGCTGCTTACTTGGCAGCAAAAAAAATATTTCCGAATATTAAGAAAATTCGAGTACCGCGAGTGATACCCTTACCAAAGACGGGGGGTATTCTACCTTTAATCCCAATTTTTGCGGGTTTATCAGCTTTAGGAACCTTAGCTGGTGGTGCGGCTGGTATTGCAAAAACTGTTAACGATTACAAAGCAGGTCAACAAAATTTGCAAGAAACACAACGACATAATAAGGCTATGGAGTCTTTAAAGTTAGGCCAAGGTTTATACATAAGGTCACATAAAAATGGTAAAGGTTTATTCATAAAATCTTCAAAAAACTGAAAAATGAGCTACCTAATCGTGCTTTAACTAATGTAGACATCCAAAGGCACGCACGCGACATCCCACACTTTCGAGGAGTCTACATGAAGGATCAGTTACCAAGGACGCCAAAACGGATTGAATGTGGTATCGTTAACTTGGATGATTATAAAAACGAAGGTACGCATTGGGTAGCTTATGTTAAAATAAACAATTATTGTGAATACTTTGATAGCTTTGGAGATTTGAAACCTCCAAGGGAATTAATGCAGTACTTTAAAAATTGTGATGTTTTTTATAACTATACTAGATTTCAACAATTTAATACAGTAAACTGTGGACACTTATGTCTAGATTATCTATGGAAATTTTGGAATAAATATGTATAAATTTTATGTATTTCTTTTATTTCAATCATTTTCATCATGTCACTCACCTTATCGATAACTGGAAACTCGTCTGATTTATGTACATATTATCCTAATACATTACAACTTCACGGACATTATGAGTGTGCCTTATTGCATTTCTCAACATTTAATTCGATTCCGAACATTGAAAAAATGAATAATAAATTATATTATGGCTCTAATGAAGTCCTTGAACTACCCGAAGGTACTTATGAATTACAAGATATCAGCGATTATTTAAAATCGGAAATAAAAGATTGTTCAATACTAATACGATGTAATAACAATACTCTAAAAACTTTGATATTCTGTACTAAAGATATCGATTTTACTAAAGAAGGGACTTTTAGGCGATTATTAGGGTTTAAGAAGCAGATATTGAAAGCAAATAAATGGCATGTGTCCGAGTTACCAGTCAACATTTTACCTACGACCGTGATCAGGATAGAATGTGATATTGTAAGTGGTTCGTACATAAATGGTAATCCTAGTCACATTGTACACGAATTCGCCCTCAACGTGCCCCCGGGATACAGAATTATAGAAATTCCGAAAAACGCTATATACTTTCCAATCAACCAAAACAGCATAAGCAGTATACATATCAGGCTATTAGATATAAACAATCGCTTAATAAACTTACGTGGTGAAGAAGTGCAGCTATATTTACATCTTAGAAAAAATGATTGACTACAATAAATATGAGCCTCAACAAATGGGAAATACCAGTTCTACTAAAACAATCAAGCAAATAAGACCTCGGTCAAATAAAAAAATTAAATTAACACGGGACAATAAGGAATTTCTTAAAACGATCGGTTTGCTAAAATGAATATCTTAGATGTTTTATCTGCTCCAACTTACGATAACACTGTTGAGGGAATCGAATTTCATTCTTACAAACCCTACATAACGAGCTTCAACAGGAACGATGAAATCCGCATACCTATTAATCAACAGGATCTGTATATACTACCTTCAGCGAGCACTTTGTATTTGGAAGGAACTATAATCGTTAGCAAAAAAGATCCAAAAGAAAAAGCGAGTAGCGTTTCTTTAACAAATAATTTTCTACTCTACTTGTTTCAAGATATTCGATACGAACTAAATGGAGTAGAAATTGATAAAATAAAAAACGCTGGTGTGACTACTACGATGAAATCATTTGTGTCAATGAATGAGAGTGAGTCAAAGATATCTTATGCATGGGGTTGGAATATCGATGGCACTAAAAATATTAATGGAGGTAGTTTTTCTGCTTCTATACCACTTTGTAATATTCTCGGGTTTGCAGAAGATTTTAAAAAAGTAGTGATAAATAGTAGACATGAATTGATATTGTTACGAAGCAATACTAACCTGAACGCGGTAAAACTGAATACTGGTGAAGTTGTAGATGATGTTCAGATAAATAAAATTGTTTGGCGGGTACCGCACGTTAAAGTGTCAGACAAAGAGAAAATAAGTTTGCTAAAACTGTTAGAGAAAGACCGACCGCTCCAGATGATTTTTAGAAATTGGGATCTGTACGAATATCCTACTTTACCTAAAACAACGAAACATACTTGGTCTATTAAAACATCATCACAAATAGAGAAACCGAGATATGTTATTATTGGTTTACAGACAAATAGAAAAAACAATGCAAGCTCTGATATGTCTCAGTTCGATCACTGTCATATTCGTGACGTTAGAGTATACCTCAATTCAAACTACTTCCCATATGAAAATCTAAATGTGAATTTTGCTAATAACCGAATTGCTTTATTATACGAACAATACACTAGATTCCAGCAGTCATATTACGGTCGTCGCGCGGAACCTTTATTAAGCGAAAAACAATTTAAAGACTTGGCACCCCTCTTTGTTATTGGCTGCTCCAGGCAAGCAGATAACTTGAAGACAGGTTCGGTTGTGGATGTAAGAGTGGAAATTGAAACTGATTTGGATATACCTGATCAAACTTCTGCATACTGTCTTATATTGAATGATTGCATAATTGAGTATAAACCGCTTAGTAATACTGTGAGAAAAATATCATGAATCCGAATACTATCATAGTAGATGTTCAGGGGTTTAAAGATCTATGTAATAATTTTATAATAAAGGAATTAGCTTTTGCTAGTAGCGATTATACGCAGTCATTTTTAATAAAACCACCATATATGTTTAAATACTTAACAAGTAACGAAAAAAGGCAAGTTAAATGGTTGGAAAGGAACAGAGGCATTTATTGGAATGAGGGTTATATCGACTACAGAGAATTCCAACGTATAATCGTTCCGTATCTAGAAAATAAGGAAATCGTTGTAAACGGTTTAGAGAAAGTGAAATGGATTAAGGATCTTTGTGAGAATTGTAATGTGTCTGACCTTAGTGAAAAAAACTGTCCTAGTTTCTCTGTGTTGTATGATAAGTACTGTGATGAAAAAAATAATTTAAATTGTACTAAACATTTAAAGATGTGTGCCCTAAAAAATGTGTTGTGTATTAAAAAACATTTGAATTTGTAAAGAAATGTGTATTTCAGTTTAAAGTAAATAAAAATAATGAAATCTTAAAAATGTGTTTATTTCACTAGTTTACCTGCTACAATAAAAATAATTAAATTAAAAGAATAAAACAAAAAATAACTTTAACTGTCTAACCAAAGTTACAACATTAATTATAAATAACAATAAACACAAAACCCTGAAAAATATTAAAAATCGCTGTCAATCAAAGATTTTGATATTTTTTTAACTAACGATTCCGTATCGTCCATAACACTATCAATAGCGTCTTTAACGATGTATTGTGCATTTATTATCACGTTCTCACTATCACTATCACTATCACTGGTATTGTTATTGCAGAGATCGATAACTGATATTTTTATCAGTTTTATCCCACGTCGATGCAGTTTACTCATCACGAAAGATTTTGTAGGTTGTTTCTTAAGAGAAGGCTTTTCTCGACGTTGTCGTTTGGTTTTTTTTTCCTTCGTAAGTTGACTGCAGTGCGGGGGTTCGTTGTAAATCATCTCAGATAGTCCTTCGTAAGGATCCTGAGCGTACTGGCTGAATACAATTTCTGAATCGCAAATCTGAAAAAAAAAATATAAGAAAATTATTAGCTATTAAAAAAAGAAAAATCAAATAAACAAATAAATATTAAAATAATTATTTTGCTCACCGATGACATGATTATGATGCACACTGTTAGATCAAATATCTCTTATTTTATTGTACAAGTACTCGAGACAGATAATATTTCTTAAACAGCTTAAAGGTAACTAATTTAGGTAAATAATTATATAGTTAATACCCTGACAGGAAACGAGCATTGCGACATTATAAGTTAGGGTCTGTTCACATAGACCTAATTGTTATACGGCGATGGTTTTCATTATAATGACAAAGCATGTTATGCTCGTTATACATTTGATTGAAAATAACTCTTATCTATATAATAATAAAAGCGAAATACCACTGATAACAAAGCCTTTAAATTGTTGATATAAAGCGTGTATGAACTTGATCAATCAACAAATAGCAAGCTTGCATTTATAGTGTCATTGACATGCAGTATATCATATTTCGTTATTGTAAACTAGTATCGCCCTCTGACGTTACCTGCGAATTATTGACATGAACCTAATTCGTTTATAATTTTATTGGTTAGCAATAATTAAACGGTGTATTAACAAATAAAACAATGTAAATTAATAATTTACTTCATTTAATAAACAATAATTACACTTAAGTACTTATTTATAATCTACAGATACAGAATAGTTACTATACATAATTATATTATACTAGGTTATCATTAACAATTATAATTGTTGAGTGCCAATGTTTTTATTGCTATTTGTTCTAGTTAGTATGGACTAAAATTCTCGTACGTATAATTAAAACGAAGAATTACAAACACATTTTTTTAATTAACCTATGCTGTTCTAACATACACATAAACATACATTTTTATTTTAAAAATGAGCAATGACCCCAAGCTTGGGTTGCGATTTTACAATTAGATATCGCGCGTTTATCATCATTGTTAGATAGAGCAATTTTGTTTACACTTTGTGTAAATATTTCGTGTTTAATGGATTTAAACACAATATTTTGCCTACGAATAACTTCACTATTAAATAAAACGTTTTCGTAATCTGTGATACTTAGATCACGAATAACACAAGATTTAACTCCTTTTGCTTTTTTAATTATTTTGTCCTCTGTTTTTATTGAATAAAGTTTAGATCTTAAACCGACGAAATCTGTTATAACTTTTCCTCCCATTTCATCTTTGAAAAGACCCGGAATTTTTTTATTCATTTGAGGTAACATAAATTGATTTTCTACATTATAGTTACTGGTGTCGAAGTATTGCAGTAACTGATGTTTTATATCGTGATAAAAATCGTTAGTGATTATTTCGTAAACAAAAGAATCCGTGTCTGTATAACATAATTTCACTCTTCCCTTATACATAGGTTTAATTATATTATAGTGAAAGTGGTACATGTGTGATTTAGATAGTTCTAAAACGGTGAAACCAATATATATAGGCTTGTCTAAAATTATCTGATCTGGTTTCATTTGTATCGTTACTAAGTTCTCGGAAAGAATTGATGCGCTATGAAAATAGGGGTTGTTCACGAGTCTCTCAGCGTAGGAAGACTTTTTGGTTTTGTTATTCGTATCATTCCACTGATTAACCAAATGAACAGACACTCTGTTTTCTGTGTTTTCCAAGGTTTTCCAAAAAACGCTATTATTTAACAACTTGAAGAAATCTTGTTCAAATGTACTGGTTGCCTTTTGTCGTAGTTGTGTATTTAATTCAATGTATTGCTTTAAATAGGGACTTTGTCTAAATGTGATGACTCTATGAATTTTGCGTAGTATCAAACCGTGCTCCAAACATTTTTTTAAATGCACATAATGAATCACATAGTTATATTTATTATATAGATTTGAAACCAGTTTTTTAGTTTTACCTCCAGGTGGTATGCATTTTTCAGGACAAAAAGGTAAGTCATTATGTTCGCTGTGTAAGGATTCAGGGTAAAGCAGATCGACTTCTAGTATGAAACCCCATTTCGCATTGTCATCAATACATTCAACATGTAATTGGTTTATTTCATTTTGATTTAAAAATCTAAAATCTGAATAGGGTAAATATTGACACATACTGTAACCGTAAAGGTTATTGCAGTCCAAATAAACTATAAAACATTGTGGTTTTGAAGCATCGCATTTTGATAAATACTTATTATTAGCTTTTGCATAGCGATGGGAGCACATACACAAACCACCTCTAATACCGTTTTGAATCATTCGTACGATAGCTAAGTCAGAAACGAGTTCAAGTTGAACACCTGTTTTCAATAGCATTGCGTCAAATGATAAACTAGGTGCGGTTATGTAAAACGCAGGGTCCAGTTTATAATGCTGTTTACAAGTTTTTCGAAAATTCTGGAATATATCAGTTAGTAACAGAACATCTGTTTTCAAATATAAATCAGTATATTCACCTAAATCTTTTATATTGAATTCATTCCAAACCAAACAAGCATGTTTATAATCTTCATCTGAAATAGCTTGGTTAGTTAGAACGCTGAAAAAATGTTGCCTCGATGGTAACTTGGTTTCTTCATAACATTTCCAGTTAGTCATATAATCATAAGGATACACCCCCTTCCTTGTAAGCAAATTAAATTGATCATTGTTAGGAAAATGAGAGCGTAGAGTGATGAAATCGTCATTATGCATAGTTTTCGCAAGTTTGTCTAAGCTAGCTCCTAAAAAACTAAAGGAATCTAGAAATCGTAATTGAACGTATTCATTTTCGGCGATCTGTATGAATTTGGAAAACGAAATATATTTTTCTTTAGTCTTTGGAATAATTGTTAACTTTCCAGGCATCTCTCCTAATTTCTGTATAAATAAATGACAATCGTATCCTGATAAGTTATGGAAAAATATCGGTATGAATTTAGGTATTTTATACTGTAGATTACAATGTCTATGAGCGGCGCCACGGTATCGTCCTGTTATATGACAATGATCTCTAACTTTATTAGTCCAAAGTAGGTTTTCACATATGTAACATTTATAAGCTTGTTGAAAATCTTGCGCGTCGTCTTCTGTAAATGTCATGACATGGGTTTCGGTTAATACTTTGTAAATCTTTTTAACATCAGCATAAAGAAATTCTATAAATTTTGAAACACAGTCAAAACCGCGATAACTTTTAAATACCTCCTTATTAAAAGTGTAATTTAACGAAGAAACAATGTTATAGGCGAATGCTACAGGCACGTGTCGTTGTAAAAACGATGTATTAGCAGTGTCGGGTTCACTAACGGATGTTGGTTCCAGCAATGTTTCGAAATCAGCGTATATGACGAATGGAATATTTTGTTTCCTATCATAATTTTTAAACTGTAATACAGATCCTTTTTCAGGTAAAATAGTTACGATTCCTCCACATAGATGATCATCGATTTGTTTAGGAGTAGGAAAGAACAATAAGCAACTTTCGCAAAAATATAATTTACTATGATGTTTCGTGATTTGGGTTTTAACAAGACGAGGCAAATCTTTGATGAGACAATAATGGGATGAACTATCATTTTCTAAGAACAATAGATGAATACTCTTAGATTTATCCTTACACGATTCAGGTTTGTACAGAGGACCTGTTATCAGCTTATTGTTTTTTAAACCGTATACGTATATATTTATAGATGGGTTATTTCTTTCAAAAATAACTATATCTGAAAAACTCATGGGAAAAGAAATATCCTTAACATTTAAAACATCTCGAAAGTGAGGATAAGATGTTACTCGCTCTGGATGTCGATTTGTTGGGTACAAGGCAGCCACAACGCACCACAAAAAACAATAATTATCATTATTGTGAATATTTAAACACGCCTTTTTGTTCTTTATAAACTTGGGTAAATCTATAAAATAAGATCCACCGAGTGGTTGATACTTATTAACATTGACTTCTAAATGTAAATTACTTAAAAATGACCATCCACTGTCTCTCTCCTCAAATTCTTCAATTTTTTTCAACAACGACGCGACAACCGTTTCATAAATAGTATTGAAATCATAATTAAAATGTATGACAAAATTTTTGGTGGCAAAAGATTTGATTTCTTGTAAATCATTTTTGTACAATAGAAATAAACAAAAATGTTGAAAATTAATTTTTACTGCGTTATGTTTTTTAAGTGAATCATCGATTAAAGATTTAACTTGTTCGCGAATATTACTAAAAAAGAATTCAGGAAAATTATTTGCTTCATCTTTGGATGCAATAACTCTGTAACTAATAATACGTCCTTTAAACGACGATCGTAAGATTTCAACGTTTTCAAGAATAGGTATAGTACTATTATTTTTGTGTTTATTAGTTCGTAAGTGACTGGTCCAGCAACGATTATCTACATAAACATTGCAAACCAAGCAATGAGGCATTTTGATACAATTATAAATGTATAAACATAAAAGTACTATAAGTAGTTAACTGATAAATAATTCGCTATGAGAATAATTGAAAGGTTAAAAATCTAAAGAACGATGTGTCAAAATTTTAAATGTTGAACGACAACACGATATGTGTGCCAAATCTAACAATATACAAATTACAACAAATGGTACAAAAGTGGTACTTGAATCCTTTAGATTTTCAACCTTTCAGCTGGTACAGAGCAATAAAATAGGTACCTTATATATCAATAATTAATGTACTACATGCATCTGGTATTTGTATCCAATTTCCAGCACAGCTTCATGTTCTGTATGGTCAGCTTTTCAAGTATTCTAGTGTGATCTCAGTAGAAAAAAATAACCGACAGTCAATCAGATGCTTCCTGAAAATAACATACAAAATATTTAATTAAGTCTATACCCGCTCATTCCTTTGTGAGAAAGTAAACGTTAAGTATCAAATTTACCTTTTATTTTCCTAATTATTTATGTTTATTTCCCAGCCAAACTTCTCAACGTAATGCGGTGTACCTAATATCTTGATTTGTTTGGAAACGGTTTCGCGAGATTCCAAAGTTTTTAAAAATTAATTCTGAAAATTATAAAAATTGGATAAGTACTATAAAACGTCATAATATTATTATATTACCACTGTTTAGCACTCATTAAAAATGTAAGTAGGTATACCCGTTATTTTCCACAAATTATGAATAAATATTTCGTTTTGCATTTAACTTGCGGCAGTCAGACCAAACTCCAAAACACGCTTTCCAACACAATTCGATGTAAATAACGCTTCCTGAAAGAAAACATACATATAATTTAATTAAGTAGATACTTTAAACGTAACACGCTTAACACACGTGATAAAATGTTAACATTTACCTTTATTTTCCTAAATTAATAACGTCATTTATTTCGCGTTAATAAATCAGTCAACCACTGCACCGCTGCTTTATGATAATGAAAGCCTATGTTTTAGAATATTTGGTTTTTAAGCGAAACAATTTTTTCAATATTTTAATAGGTAGGTACATAATTAGTCATATGAGCCTGTTATTAACTATAATCATACGACCTTTTTCCAATAAAGTAACCATTTCATAATTTAATATTACAAGCAATACTTATTCAACAGTTTTATTTGACTTTATTCAACCTTCATATTTTTCTGGTCAACAAAATCTATTCCCATAAATCAGCGATATTAGGTAAGGATGGCACGCATTCACATTTACCTTATTGATCTAAATATCGTCGTTTGCTTTTGATAATATAGTTTATTTTGTCAGCCCTAAGTTTTTTCGCTGCATCAACAATCGATACTGTTTGCGTCGAAACTGTTTGTGATCTAATTCCTTACTCTTCATTTTTACGTTGATACACTACGTACAAGAAAAGTAGTTGATTTATTCACTATAACTTAAGGGTTTGCAACAACTTTGTAATACAGTAGGATTATCACACGATTTCGTTTTTAAACATCATGTTTTCGAAGACCAGTCGATACAGTCGAATTTAAGTATTCAAGTAGGGATACCGTACTCAAAGTACTCTTTCATTAGTATACAACTATCGGTTGTTGTTACTTTCGGTGTTGATTGCTGACCTGCTGCCGCTCGCTGACTTCTTCCGCTCCGCCTGCCGTCACCAACTCATCAAGCTACCTTCTCAAGAAATCGACTGTTGATTGAAAAAATGTAAGTATAATAAATAATGTAAGTGTAATAAGTTTCACTGTGTACTATCCATCTCTTTACTTGTCTAAATTGTTATGTTGTCCTTTCTAAGGTTGTCTGGTAGAAATCGCCTAGACCGTGATGAGACCGTGACCGTGATTTTTAATTAAATGTTATTACGTTTATATTTCAGGTCCGAATCTGAGTGCGAGGTCTATCACCCAACTGCTGTAATTGAAAAGAAAACTACACACACACGCAAGCAGCCTGTCGCCAACAACAACAGGAAGCGCAAGTCAGGATCATCAACGAATTTATTAGAACCAAGGTACCTAATCAAAATTTGTTATAAAACAAAGTTGAGTTTTCGCCTAGATATTCAGATAAGAAGTGCGAGCGTTCAATTAATTTTAAAATTTAGCTTCG
Organism: Parascotia fuliginaria; assembly: GCA_963082885.1. Taxonomy (NCBI): domain Eukaryota; kingdom Metazoa; phylum Arthropoda; class Insecta; order Lepidoptera; family Erebidae; genus Parascotia; species Parascotia fuliginaria. Next base: position 886,205 of record OY720189.1, on the reverse strand, counting down.
AGCACACATGATACATTTATCATAGGCGATTGATGATTTTGTGACTGGCATTGTTGTTAGGTTTATAGTGTTTAGTGACTTGTAGCGTTCGATCGCTTCGATGCTAGCTAACTGCGTTCAGTTGCTACTTCAAGCGTTCAAATGACGACATGACCGTCGCGACTAGATTTTGTATGTGTGCTGATTGAGGTGTTGGAGCTTCCGATAAGCTACTGTTGATCACTGATCAAGTCTGGTTTGACCCTAAATAAATTATTTTCAGAGACATTTGATTTGAGTAAGAAATAATGTAATTAACCGTTTTGTTTTCTATGTTGTTTCAGTAAGAAAACAAAGACCAGTCCTATCGATGTATTCGGGGTCAGTTGGAATAATGATACTGATACAGAGGCCAACGGTGGGTCATCGAGCAACCAACTGGTTTTATCATCGTTCTTCGTAAACCGTGTGGCTAATGGCACCGAGCAACGAACTGCAAACACCGACGGCGAATACTATGTCGATTGTAAAGTTTACAAAACAAGTGATGCGCGTGACACTGATTCCATGATGTTATGGAAGAAGGCACTTGTTCGTATTAAGTTCCAAACCGATACGGATACATTGCAGTGGCGTAAATTGCAAGATTTCGTACGTTCGGTTGACAAATTGTTTGAAGAACCTCCAAGATTTTATAAAGATAAATAAATAAAATAATTAAAAGACCTTTGTCTTGTTTTATTAAATGAAATGAGGTAAGCGTAAAAATCCGTCTTAGGAATCAATTAATCCGTAAACGATACCAAAATACACAACACTACTACTACACAACTAAACACTTTTTTGTTCAAAAGGTTTAAATGTATACAAGACAGTCGAGTCGATCGTATATTATTGGGCATTCTGTCACAACAGAGCGTAGGCGAACTTGTTCGACTGCGCGACAGGTGGGACAGAATGCCCAATAATATACTACTATCGTCCTGTACTAAAAATGACTACGTAATAGTATTGGGTGGTGTAAATGACCGAGCGCCGTGTATTTTCAAAACATGTGTTAGTAATTGTCTTTGTTGTACAAGAAATACAAATGTATTTTTCTGTGAAATCCCGTACAACAAATATCTTAGAGAGAGTAAATTAAACTATGAACTCAGGTTTTTATGTACCAAATTTAGTAATGTAAAATATATAGATATGGGTTTTGCGCGCTGGATACCCAACCGTCATTTTTTCGCTAGACATGTATCCCAATTAATACTCAAAGAAATATTAAATACAAATTATATTATGAAACACAATGAATACATTACAAAAGAATCACAACCAAATGTTATACTTATAGATAAGGCCACACAAACAGATACAATTGTAGAAAATGCAGAATTTACAGAACCATCTAACAATACTGATAGTAGTCCTTCTACTTCTCGTTCATCATTTTTTCGTATATAATGTAATACATATTTTGCACCAAAATATTAATGGGATTATAAATAAATCAGACCTTCTAACCATAAATTTAGAATGGCTATTAGAGCAAAATATTTCTACAGATGTACTTTGTCTAACTGAACATAATATGTTAAAACATGATATAAAATTATTGTATATTGCAAATTACTCTCTTGCTACATCTTTTTGTCGTAAAAATCGACGAGGTGGTTCTTGCATTATGGTCAATAAACATAAATATCAAGTTATTTCTCAAATAGAATCAAAGGGTGTTACTGGGATACTTGAGTGTTGTGCTGTGGAACTCACATTACATAGATTAATAATTATTTGTGTCTATAGACCTCCACGTAACAGCTTACAACATTTAGAAGAATTTTTTGAGAAATTAAACATAATATTACATGAGTTATGCTATACTAAGAAAAAAATAATACTGTGTGGTGATATAAACATAAACACCTTAAAAAATACTAAAGACAAAAGACTTATTACATATAATAAATAGTTTTAATCTTAAATTAGCAATAAATGAGCCCACGCGTCTTAAAAGTGGTACATGCATTGACCATTTCATGCACAATATTAAGGGATGCAAATACAAAATTTATGAATTTGCTTTATCAGACCATACTGCTCAGATGTTTTCTTGTCCAGTAAAAGTGAGTTGCTCTCTTTCTCACTGGTACATTGAAAGAAGGGACTATAGTAAAGAAAATATAGACAAATTTAAGGACTGCCTACAAGCTCTAAGTTTTTACGAAATATATAATACGGATAATTCTAATACAGCATTTGACATGAGATGTTGGGTGGTGTGACTCCCCCGTCGTCTAGAGTCGAGTTCGAGGCAAAGAATTGGCCTAAAGTGTCAGCCTTTTCCTTTGCACTATGGACCAGTATGTCGTCTTGTTTGCGCAGTGGCGGGAGATTGGACGAGCAGAAGTTGCCTTGGGCAGCCTTGGCGAGAGACCAGAATGCACGGCTCCCTGAAGGATAGCTTTCTAGCCTCTCGCCAATTCTGGCAACGTGTTCTGCTTTGGCCTCAGCGACAACCTTCTTGTTGAATCTGGAAGCGGCATTGAACTTACGCTTCTCTTCCCTGACCCGCGGGTCCTGGCGTTGCCTAGCACTGTTCCAGGCCCTATATGCGGACTGCTTAAGGTGCGTCGCCTGCCTGCAGGTTTTGTTAAACCAGGGGCGACTGCGACCGCCGACCGGAATTTTTGCGTTGGGGATGAATAATTCCATCCCCTGAAGCACCGTATCGGTAATGCAGTCCGCACATGTGTCGGGATTTCCGGAGGAGAAGCAAAGCCGCTTCCATGGGTAGGACGCGAAAAATTCACGAAGCCCATCCCAATCTGCTGAGCTATATCGCCAGACTCTGCGAGACCCGGTTGCCGAAGAGCGATCGGGTCTCACAACAGGGGCTTTATTAACTTTATTAAGGGCTTAACAGGGGGTATAAGAGGAAATGCTTTAAATCTTTTAAAGTCTTATCTTTGTAATAGAAAGCAGTGTACTCAGATTACTCGTATATGTCCTAAAACTAAAAAAGAAACCGTATTTTTATCTAAATACCGAGAGGTGAAGCAAGGTGTTCCTCAAGGTAGTGTTTTGGGTCCCTTGCTGTTTATTATTTATATAAATGATTTACCCAAGGAAATTAAACAAAACATTATATTATTTGCAGATGACAGCACAGTTATGTTTACTAACAAATATAAACACGACTTAGAAAATAATATAAATGAAACGCTAAATTAAATTATAGAATGGCTTAAATGTAATAATTTACTAATAAATTTGGACAAAACTAATATAATGACATTTAGAAATAAAATAAATAATTTAACAGACATTGAAGTAAAACACAGTGGGCAAAAAATCCATGAGGTAGAAACTGCAAAATTTTTAGGTCTTCATCTTGATAGCAGTTTAAAGTGGAAACATCAAGTGGAGAGCATATGTTCCAAATTAAATCAATTCTCTTATGCATTATACATGCTTGGAAAGGTAGTGAATCAGACAGCGGTTATCACTGCATACCACGGTTATGTTGAGTCTGTGTTAAGATATGGCGTTATCTTCTGGGGAAACTCGATTGACAGGGATATAGTATTTAAGGCACAGAAGAAATGCGTGAGAGCAATTTGCAAACTTAATTATACTGAAAGCTGTAAAACCTATGTTCATTGATTTAAAACTATTAACCTTACCCTGTATTTACATATATGAGACTGCTGTATTCGTTGCCTTAAATAAATATTTGTATAAATCACCTGTGAGTGAGCGTCACAAGAATAAGGTATGTTTTCCTGCAAACAAAACTGCACAATTCAGTAAAAGTATTTTCTGTATGGCTCCTCGGATTTACAACCATTTACCTAAAGATATATTAAATTGTAACAATGTAGATAAATTTAAATTTTTACTTAAACAATTTCTTATTGAAAAAGCATACTATAATGTGACTGAATATCTTAATGACAAAATATAACCTCCAATAATAATTAAATTTCACATAAAAAGACATTTTATTTAATTACTTTGACATGATCTCATAAACAATTGACTAATATAAATGAATTTACTTGACATAATTAAATACTCTAATTCTAATTTGATACACAAGACATTTGCTTATTATGATTTATGAAATGTAATTAAAGATATAAATAGTGAATAAACATATAAAATAAGAAATATTGCATGCTAATTGGCTGAATATGGAAGCACTTAATACTTTTGTAACACCTCTGTACCCTACCTATATTCGCAATAAATGATTATGATTATGATTATTATGATTATGGACTGCCTTAAAGGTTAAAGTATCTCCTACACGAACATACATTAAACTCCTATCTTCTGTGAATTTTTAATGCGCTACTAGGACAGGGTACGGCAGGTTCCGATTTATTTGAAGAGTTGTAATTAGACTGATTCTGTCGAGAAGTATGTTTTAGTGAGGATGAATTCCTGTGAGAGTGTTCTTTTTCAACAGTGCTATAAGTTTTCCCATGTAAGAAGGATGCTAAATCGTCGCAGTAACGAAAACTGCCTGCTCCGGCAGCAACGCTAATGTTCGTGTCACCGATTGATCCTACTATTACAGATATTACATTTCGTTCTCGAAAACCTAATTGTAAACGATCGATTTTAGATTTTTGTTGAAAAAAGAAATCGTACAAAGACTGATTAGGAGAGGGTTTGGCATCTATTAACTCTTTTAGCAACCTAAACATATTTCGTTCTTTACAATAATTAGTAAATAATTTTGAAGTAAAAGCGCTACCAGCGTCACAAACTAAACGTTTTGGATTTCCAAAAACTTTAAATATCTTGTTCATTTCGTTAGTCACAACTTGACTCTTAGTGTTTTTCACAGCCGAAATGAACACAAATTTAGTGAATGAGTCAACCATAACTAGAAGGTAATTATTTGACTGGGTAGTACATAAGCAAGATTCTGAGTAACTGTTTTTACCGGCTAAAAATACTGTACAATATAAGAAATTTTCTTAGTATTCCGATCAGAAAGCAGCTGGTTGATGGTCTGGTATTGTCCAAGTTGAACTACTGTGATGTGGTGTATGGGCCGTGCCTGCTAGCACGTACTGCACGGCTCATACAACGTATACAAAATGCATGTGCTAGATTTTGTATAAATATACCCAAGCGCAGCCATGTCACTCCCTATCTAAATGAATATAACATCCTCAAGATGGCTGCTAGAAGGAAGTTACACCTAGCTTCTTTACTTTTTGAAGTTATACAAACAAAAACACCTTCATACCTGTATGATAAGCTATGCTGGAGAGAAACTCTGTCTAAATATGTGGTGAGATCAGTCACAAATCCACTATCCATGCAGAAGCACAGAACTGCTGCTTTTAGGGGTAGTTTTAAATATGCCGCGACCCACTGCTGGAATGATCTTCCACCACCAATCTGTAGCCTGAAATCCAGAAATTCATTTGCTTTTCATCTAAAAAAATATTTACTAGATACACAAAAGGCTACTTAATACTAAAAATAACCTATATATTATAACACATTGTTCCAATTCACTTATTCTTATTATACTTATTAATTATACACAATTTAATTTCACATCAATGCATTCTTATTGTAACACTCAATATAATATTTATATATTGCTTACTAATATACCTTCTTGAGTGTGGCTGTCAGGTACTGGATGGAGGGATTTTTCAATCTGTAGTTGCAGGTTATTTCAGGGCTTCAAGCATAAGTTCTGTCCTGCTTCTCATACATACATCTTCTTGTCCTGTAGCATATTAGGTTTATTTTGATTACCCTTACTTATCTAATATTTATTCTAATTTTAGTGAATCATTAATTATTCTAATTTATGTTAATTATAATTCCAATTACATTTTATACCTATTCATTTATTACTATTCATTTATGTTATATTACTCAAACAAAGTTGTTTATGTTCAAATAAGATGACTGCAGACTGCTTACCTTCACTGTTGACAAGCTCTGTGATCTGGTTCCTAGTCATATTTTTATGAATTTGTTTGGCAAATGTGTTGCATAAAGTGTCTCTGATGCACACGAATCTGTCCACATTTAGATTCACAATTGCATTGAGTGAGACTGCTTATGCTAAAACCTATTATTTTTCACTCAACTTGTTATTTATAACAATCACTACGCACTGCCCTTCTTCTCAGAAGAAAAGAATTCACTCTGTCGATGTCACCGCGCATTGTTTGTTCGCAATTCTTAGAAATGCTGGCGTCGTCGATCGCGAGCAAACAATTGTTGCTACCTATATGTATCATGTACAGACAGACGCTTGCTTTAAAATTACACACAAATGTCCATAATTTACTCCACACACTTTACACTATTTAGTATTTATGTTTATAATATCCTATTTACACGTTTATTTTACATAATATTATTTATTACTTACATGAAATTTCATTTATTATTTTAGTAAAAACAGACACAACTTTGGCGCCGGCGTCCCTAATCGGATATCGCAGAATATCAGTGTTGCGGTTTATCATAAAAATCGCAACGTAACTGAGCGATGTCCAAATTTTTGGCACTAATGGGACACACATTTTCACACATTACATATTATTTTATTTAAATAATTTTTATTTTTTTTTTATTTAAATTTTAATTTTATTTTAATTTGTAAGTGTTCAATGTGTAATTTTAATTTTTTTTTTTTTTTTTTTTTTTGTAATTTTATTGTATTTAATTATTTAAAAAATTTGTGAATATTATGGATAATTTATCTGAAATAAACTTTATTATTATATTATTATTATTATTTAAATTGTAATCTGCTCACTGACAAACTGACTTTTTGTTAATTCGTACTTAGACATCTGGGGGATGTGGTGTTGCCAGTGAGCATTATATTTTTATTTATTTTTTTTATTTTTTTTTATTTTTACATTATTTTCTGATTTTAGTTTTATTTTTTTTCTTTGTAATAATTTAAGTGTGTTTCTTCAGTGTACAAAAATAAATCTTTCTTTCTTTCTTTCTTTTCTTTTAGTTTTAAAGAAAGGACCAAGATGATCTACGTGAAGTGTGTGGAAAGGTCTGGCGTATTTTGGGATTGGATACAGTTTTCCCGGTTTCTTTCCGTGAATATTCGTATAATAGATCAAATAGATGCAATTTAGGCAATCTATCTATATCTATACATATAATAAAAATGTAACCGATCGCTGTCTGTACATGGAAGTTATATGAGAAAAAAAATTATTGGGGCCTTTATCAACGCAAATAGAACCCAAAACAATGATTGTTACAATTTTTGTCTGTTTGTCTGTTAGTCTGTTTGTCTGTTTGTCTGTTTGTCTGTTTGTCTGTGCGTTTGGGGTTAGGGGAAGAGAATGAGGGAGGTGAGGAAAGAGGAAAGGGGGATATTGGGCCTCCGGCGCTCTCACTCACCGAACGAAACGCAGTAGTACGGGTACTACTACTCTTAAGACGATCTTCTATGAGAGGGTAGTACTTCCCCGGAATTATGCCAATTTAAAGAATCACGTCGAACATTTGTTAATTTACTACGAAATCTGATAGAAACAGAGACTTTAACAGGTTACGGAATAGCTGATAGCGTTTTTATTTTTCGGATTCCGCTCATTCTAAACAATCTTCCGTTTAGTTTTAAATGAGTCCAGTTTCCAGTGAGCCTATGTTTCGCGATGACAATTAATAAAGCCCAAGGACAGACACAACTAAAAGTTGTGGGTGTGGATCTAAGTATTAGCTATTTTTTGCACGGTCAGCTTTATGTGGCTCATCACGTGTTAGCATTCCTAGCAGCCTGTATGCTTTGATCCCCGATGGCTAAACGTCAAATCCATACATCCATACACCCATACATATTATATAAGGCTTTGTCCTGACTGACTGACTGACTAACAGACAACGCACAGCCTAAACTGCTGGTCGTAGCGACTTGAAATTTGGAGGGTGTGTTTGTTTAAATGTCTAGAGGTTGTACTAAAAAAGGGTTTTTTAAAATTTAATTCCTAAGTGTGTGAAAAGAGATGAAATCGATTATATGAATCTTCTTCATTTTTTAACTTACAGTTTTGAAATTTTATTTTGGAATACTTCTTTTTAAATAAAAAATATCCTTATAATTTTATTTTAACAGGGGTGGATTTAGAGGGGTGAAATTAGGGATGAAATATTCTATACAAAGATCTTTAGCTTCTGAAGCTAGCGACTCGAAATTTACAGGGAGGGGGAGGGAGGGAAAGGAGGGAGGGAAAGGAGGGAGGAAAAGGAGGGAGGAAAAGGAGGAACTGAGGAGAAGGAGGAAGGGAGGGGAAAGTGAGAGGGAAGTGAGAGGAAAATGATGGGGAAGTGAGAGGGAAGTGAGAGGGAAGTGAAGAGGAAGTGTGGGGGAAATGCGGAAGAAGTGAAGGGAAAGTCAGGGAGAAGTCAGAGGGAAGTAAGGGGAAAGCCAGGGAGAAGTGAGGGAGAAGTGAGGGGAAGTGAGGGGAAGTGAGAGGAAAGTGACGGAGAAGTAACGGGGAAGTAAGGGGAAGTGAGAGGGAAGTGACGGGGAAGTGAGGGGGAGTGAGGGGGGAGATAAAAAATAGTATGAAAAACAGTATTTAAACAATATAAAAATGTCTATTGGAAAAAACGACATTCACGCGAGCGAAGCCCAAAAGGTCACTCACTCACTTATCACGAAATCTCAGAAACAACAAGTGCTAGGAATCTCAAACTTTGCATCGTCATTCCTATTAGAATATAGGTGCTCACTTAGACGGAATTTTGCGAAATCCATGCCCTAAGGGGGTATTAAGGGGTGGCAAAGTTTGTATGAAACTTCTATAGTTTTTATCGTAGGATTACCAAATTACTAGAAAATACTCTTTTTTTAATATTCAGAAACCACCCTTATTAAATGGGCAAATAAGAGTCGCAAGTTTGTGTGAAAGTGGTTTGTCAGTTTTAGCGGTAGCGGGTTTAAACTGGTTTTTTTTTTTTTTTTTTTTTTTTTTTTTTTTTATAGTATAGCCTACCAAAGTGACTCCACCCCGCCTGATGGTAAGCAGTCAGTGGAATCCAGAAGTGGCGGCCACTATACCAAAAGCTATCGTTTTAAACTGCTGGTATGGTGGCCTCCACTATGGCGGCTGGGAATGGGGTTACGGGAAGGAAATGAGGGACGTGAGGAAAGAGGAAAGGGGGGAAATTGGGCCTCCGGCGCTCTCACTCACCGAACGAAACGCAGTAGTACGGATTTTGTCTACTGCAAAGTGACCTACGTCATCGTGATTGGCCTGAATAACATACCATACACACTTTTTGGGTACTAACCAGTCTTCCGAATTCAGTTCTCCTATACACTTTGTTTCCCAACAACTCGTACTCATTAAATATTTGTTTATTTGATGCTTATTTACCACCCAAGACGAGAAACAAGGTGACTGTACTTAGTTATGGCATAACAACAATTTAGATGAGCATGTAGAAAATATTTTCAAAAAATATTCCTAACGTAGTTGTTCCATTAGTAACAGCTGACCCTCTGACCGCATGGTCCAACTCATCGGAGGACGCGGACTCTTATTTTACCGATAAATGACTACGTGGGTTGGCGGCCGCCGCCGCCGACCCACGTAGTCATCTGGAACACACAACCTAACCTACTGCAGAATAGCAGCGTTCTGAATGATACCCCGTATCAACTTAAATAAATAAGTAGCTAATGCCACTTCCCTTCTAACTTCAAGTTTACAATAGCCAACCATACCCAGAACAAATAAAGTAGGATATATCAGTGGATATCCAGGATAAACCCCATACTGTTTTAAATATAGAAACCTAATGTACTTGTTCTGAATACGTTCCAACATAAATTTGTATTTGGCTTCATGTGGAGACCAAACTATGGCACTACACTCCAGCCGGCTTTTCACAAGAGCCTCAAACAATGCTTTTAATGCCCCAATATTAGTAAATTGATTTGCAGTTCGCAAAACAAACCCCAGATTCCGATAAGCCTTTTTACATGTATCGATAATATGTTTGCGAAAATTCAAATCGACTGTAAATCTAACTCCTAAATCTTTTACCTCAGTGACACGCTGCATGGGCGCTCCTTCCATGGTGTACAAGTAGTGATGAGGAGTACGCGCGCGACTAAACGATAACATGGAACATTTGGCCACGTTGAAAGAAAGTTTATTTTTTAGGCTCCACTTTACCACGGTAACAATATCCCTCTGCAGCATGTCACAATCTGTAACCTGTTCAAATTTTAAGGACCAATTTTAAATCATCGACAAATAAATAAATAAATAAATAAATAAATAAATAAATATTAAATAAATAAAAACTACACACACAGACTGTTGGTGAGATCAATGTGAGAGTATTAGCTGATGGCGGAGACGTCAAGCTGTCTGCATGATTTTCAACTGCTTTGAAATGAAATGAAATGAAATATATGTTTATTCATTTAAGTTAATTAAATTAACACTTATGAACGTCAAAGTTTACAAAATGTCAGCAAATTAACCTACTGCCAAACCTGCTGACAAAGTAGAGCCATGAGAAGAACTGGCAAGAAACTCAGGCCACTCTTTTTAATCGCCAGGTTATTACAATTTTTGTAAGTTACAGTTTCAAGTAGCATGCAAAGTGACGCAGGCAATACACTTAACTGTATAAATACTTAATTACTTACAGCTTTCTATGTTGTAAAGAAAATTAAAAAGTAAAATGTGTGCTTTACAGGCTGCCTCAATTTGCATATTGCTACAAAAGGTAAAGGCAACATGTGAACTGTGATAAATGTTTCTATGTAGATATTATATAAACTGTTAATTTTTGGTATAAGTATAAAGTAAGATGAACTTAATTTACCACAGGAGTTCACAATGTACCTCTATTTCACAAATCACAATGTAAAAAAAATTAAAAAAAGGTACTAAGTATACAATTTTAACAAAACAATACAAAATGTGTACTTAACTGTTCAAATATGGCTCGGGCATCATGTCATTTAAAATTAATACAAAAAAAAAAAAAAAAAAAGGGTGAGAAAACTTGTCTCCGGTCATATTTGAGACATGATAGCTGCCATCAATGATGTTGCTTTACGCCATGTGTGTCATTTGAACGTGAGTAATTAAAACCTTTCTATCCAATGGCGCCAAATTTACCTACAAGCTAGCTTTATCGTAAAAACTTAACTAAACACTTAGCGGTTCAAATGTGTGCCGTTCTAAAAGATTAGGACCACGGGCTACAAACGATTGGCACATTTATAATTTAGAAAATGAGCCTTGCGAAAAATCGGAGGCATAAAATTTAGTGTGAGATACTGATCCTACCCGCACAGCACTTAGCGGACGTTGTCTCACCATTCATTGAACAATTCCAACCATTTTGCAAATTTATTCAGATGACGACGATATAAAATGGTGTGAACACGTTTATGTTGCTGTACACGCATTTTAATGATTAAGAGACTGACCTACCACTTAATGTTGAAGTACAAAGGAATGTCAATTAAACTCAATACTCAGGTTATACATTTTATTTATCAACTAGCTGTTGCCCGCGACTTCGTTCGCGTGAAAATTCAGATGTGTGCCTGTATGCAATCGTACATTGTATTAGTAATAAATATCAGTATAATCCGTCTCTAAGGCGAATCCGATTTAAATCTATTCACCCGCTACCCCTAAAACAGACGAAATTTTACGATATTTAACAAAACTTGCCACTCCTATTTTTCCACTTAATAAGAATAGTTCCTAGTATGGCAATCGTATTATCAAAACTCCCGTTCAAAAACTATAGAAGCTTCATACAAATTTTGTTCCCCTTTATACTCCAGGGAAATGAATTTCGCAAAATCCCGTCTTAGAGAGCACCTAGCACTTGTAGTTTCTGAGATTTCGTGATGAGTGAGCGAGTGACCTTTCGTTTTTATATATGTATAGCTTCTGCCTGCGGCTTCGCTCGCATGAATATCGTTTTTTCAATAGACATTTTTATATTGTTTAAATCTTGTTTTGCATACTATTTCTAATCTCATTATTATCACCATTTGTACAAACCCTCTTTCACCGACCTAAAGATATCCCCCGTAAAACAATATACAATACACAAAGGCAAATTTTCAATACAATACCTTGCCTCTTTCCCTCATTTCCTCTCCCCCTTTTTCCCCTCCCCCCCTTCCTCTCCCGTCTCTCTCCCATCTCCCTCACTTTCCACACACTTCCCCTCACTTTCCCTCACTTCCCACTCACTAACCCCTCACTTACCACTCACTGACTTCTCACTTTCCCTCATTTTCCTTCACTTCCCTCACTTTCCCTTACGTTCCCCTCACTTCCCCCCTCACTTACCTCTCACTTGCCCTTCACTTGCCCCTCATCTGCAATTCACTGTCTTTTTCTTTTTTTTTTTTTTATACAACGCCATCTAGACCCAAAGTAAGCATATTATGCTTGTATTATGGGTTCTAGAATACGGATAAACATACTTAAATACTTTTATTTTTGTAAATACATACATATTATACATATAAACACCCAGACCAATGCAAATAGACATGTTCATGCTACAAATATTTGCACTGAGCGGGAATAGAACCCGCGACCTCTGCGTGGCAGTCGATACAAAGTACCACCGAAATACAGAGGCAGTCGATTTCTCCCTGACTTTCCCCTCCCTTTCCCCTGACTTCCCCCTCACTTTCCCCTCACTTCTCCCTTCCTTTCCTCTTCCTCCCCCTCCCTTTCACCTCCCTCCAAATTTCAAGTCGCCAACTTCAAAAGCAAAGATCTTTGTCAGTCAGTCAGTCAATCAGTCAGGACAAAGCCTTTTATAATATGTATGGATGTATGTATTAGACGTATAGCCATCAGGGATCAAAGCATACAGGCTGCTAGGAATGCTAACACGTGATAGAGCCACATAAAGCTGACCGTGCGAAAAACAGATAATACTTAGATCCACACCCACAACTTTTAGTGTCTTACCTTGGGCTTTATTAATTAGTCATCGCAAAACATAGGCTCACTGGAAACTGGACTCGCTTAAAACTAAATGAAAGATTGTTTAGAATGACAGGAATCCGAGGAATAAAAACACTATCAGCTATTCCGCAATCTGTTAAAATCTCTGCTTCTGTAAGATTTCGTAGTAAATTAACGAATGTTCGATGTGATTCTTTAAATTGGCATAACTTTTTTATTTATGAACCGATTGACATGAAACAAACACTAAATGTTAAGTGAAGCTTACGACAATATATTAGTGAAAACCATATCTAAATCGGATAAGCCGTTTCTGAGATTAGCGTGAACAAACGCACAGACAAACAGACAAACAGATAAACAGACAAACAGACAAGAATTGTAACAATTATTGTTTTGGGTTCTATTTGCGTTGATAAAGGCCCCAATAATTTTTTTTCATGTATCTTCCATGTACAGACAGCGATCGGTTACATTTTTATTATATGTATGATGATATGATGATGATATGATATGATTGATATTGATGATTGATTGATGATATTGATTGATTGATTGATTGATTGATTGATTGATTGATTGATATCCTATACTCGTATATTATTATATAAAAACGCTGCAATGCTTATTGAGGTTTTAGAATGTTCCTAATAGTTAGAAGCAAGACCAATTACAGAAAAAATATAATACTGTCACATTTCATGTAAGATTAAAATTTGATTATGTCGATTTTATTACTAAGTATAGAAAAACAACTTAAGTGTTATAATTAAAGCAAATAAATACAGGTACCTAATTGAAAAACCTGAAGTGCTTAACGAGAGAAAGTATGTACTTTCTCTGTATGGAAAGAGGCCCGTGCCCGGCAATTAAGCTGTAACGGCCTGATATTATCATTATATATTAATTAAAATTTGTAATAATACTTATAATAATCATTTAGAAACAGGGTTTTTTCACTATCTTCCAACAGCATTTTAAACATATTCACAAAACGAGTACATACACAAAACGTATAGTAATTTAAATTTCGACAGGACACACCACCAGGCAGTGCTTGCACAAGCTCGCAGTGGGGAAGCTGCGCCTCGCGCACGCCCCGCACACCGCTAATATCAACGTTAACATTGTTATTAGCAACTGGTTCATGAATTCAATTAACAGTTAACTTATAACTACTTACAATGTACTTTGGAACGACCCCACCGGTCACATATCTTTGTGCTCGCCACCCTGGAATGTAACCTCTCACACGGCGACGGTAGCGGCCGACTGGACTAGATCTTGAGTTAAATTGGAACAAACTAACAAACGTACAAAAAATCATCTTTTCTCTTTATAATATTAGTTTAGATACAACAATATTCAATAAACAGATTATGACGTTCCAGTCGTTCCTTTTACAAATTAAATCGATAAAAAATATTATATTGACACGATATTCGAGAAAATTGTCTGGCACTGTACAAATTGTATTGTACTGTACAAGGTACTCATTGACAGTTTATGAGATAAGTTACAATAGTTCACAAATCATATTCACCCCTCTTTTACGGCGTCGTCGCGGGACGAGCGCGCACGGAGCGTACACTTGACAGCCGAATGCATTCAGTATGAGGTACTCAATATCAATAATATTACAAGTAAATGCTAAGTGGCGAGCACGTGCGACGTGCGGTCGCAGCTTACCACAGACGGTTGTGATAAAACTTCACGTCGAAGAAGCCCTTGTCGGTGAGCTGCGAGTCGCGGCGCGCGGCGCCGGAGGGCAGGCCGGCGGCCGGCACGTCGGCGATGGCCGCGGGCGCAGCAGGCGCCTCCTGGCCCTTCACGCGCAGGCTGGTAGGCCGCTCGGAGCTCGCCTTGGGCGTCGGCTCCTCCAGTCGGTACCTGTCGGGTATTTCTCCTTCGTTGTCGCTGTCCCAGTAAGGAGGGCTGTCCTCGATGTGGCCGGGCGGCGCCCACGGCAGCGGCTCCGGGAGGCGCTCGTTCTCGGCCTGCGGCGCGGGGGACTCCCACTCGCGCTCCGATTTGTCTCTTAGCAACACGAAACCACAATTAGTAGGAGCACCACGCTCGACCACCCCCCGTGGCCTGCCGCCCTCACATAGACACACTGTGTGTACACAGCTTGCTCATTGGTATGAATACGGTGACGTCACGGATGTTGAGAACAGCTGTTCTTTACTGTGCTTATTTACGTTTTAAAAATAGATATAATAAATCTAGCATAAAAGTCGTGTTGTTTATTGTCAGTTAAAGGTGAAACAGTGTTCAATTAGTGCTATCTATTTAATATGTTAACGTAATCATAAATAAAGTGCAAATATAACAATATTACTTTATAACTTAATTCTGTATACCCGAAAACTAAAAATAGTTGTGCAAAATCATAAAAACCTAAAAACTCAAACCAAACTACGTCTGTGTACTGTGACATATAGGCCAGTGTACTTCTTTCAACTGTCGATCACTTACTGAAAGCTACCATACAACCTTAAATAAAGCCTTATTATAAAACTGTGCATAGCGCCATCTAACGGAAACAAATCGTACCGCGTCCGTCAGATAGCCACTTATACTAATCGATTGCAGCGCGTCATCTAGTAGTAGCAGGTCGTACTACAATATGACGAAGCAATGTGCAGCGTGTAGCAGGTTCATGCAGGCAAAAGGTGGCGCTACATGTAAAACCTGCAATAATATTTATCACAAGGCATGTCTTATGATGCCGGAGTCAGCTCGCTTGGCTAGCGACTGGATATGCCCGGAATGTAAAAGAAAGCAGCCGAAAGGGGATAACTCTGCAACACCGGTGAAAGGGGCAAGCAGTGGCTACAACAACGACACTATGGCAAGCGAGCCTATCGAAGCTGTTCTAGACCCTCAGCTACAACATATGACTGCCCAACTGAGAGACACTATCCGATCAGAGATTCGAACAGCTAGAGAAGAGATGGTCAGTGAGCTCAGACGGGAACTTGCAGAGGTGCGAGCTGCTTTAGCAATCAGTAACCAGCGAGTGGAGAACTTGGAGAAACGACTAGAAGTCCTGGAAGCAACACCGAAACTACAGGATGATCAGAACACTAACGACCAACTCAATAATACCGTCAAACAGCTCAAGTTAGAGCTTAATGAACGTGACCAGGAGCTCCTATCCTCTGACTTAGAGATCGCTAACTTTCCGGAGATCTCTGGAGAGAATGTCATTCACACGGTAGGTTTGGTGGCAAACAAGCTCGGGGTGGCCTTGGAGCTACGTGACGTCGTTTTCGCGGAAAGAGTCGGCTATCGCAAGGATACAGGGGCTGACACTACTGCGGCGTCGGCGCCTACCTCGCGCCGCATAGTAGTGCGGTTGGCCAGGCGGGGACTCCGGGACGAGCTACTACTTGCAGCACGCGCACGTCGTGGCCTCACCAGCGCTGATATGGGGCTAGAGTCACCGGTGCGACGTTTCTTTATAAATGAACGCCTCACTAGGCAAAACAAGCATGTTTTCTACTTAGCAAGAGAACTAGGTGCCAGATTAGGCTGGAAATATGTCTGGACAAAGCGTGGAAGAATACTGGCAAAACATGATGCTGGTAAGCCTACCTTTAATATCCGGTCTGTAGATGATTTTGAGCGTGTTTTTGGTAAGGATAATGTTAGCTCTTAGAGAAATCATTGATCTACCATTGTTTTGTCTATTGCAACCACCAAATTATTTGATAGAATGTTTTACATATTATATTACGGCACCTTACTCATTCTGTAAAGGCACTAAAACACACAAGACCACAGTGACAGATATACTTTCAACAACAGTATTTTTTACATCTAATTTTTTCAACAACTGCACAAACACAGCTTGGTCACTAATACTTAACAACTTTACAATATTACTTACATTTAATCATTATAACTATTACACATATTGGACAACAATACATAACAAATTAAACAGATACACAATATGCTACAATAAACTTATACTATTACATACACATTTATTGCTGCTTTACAAGAGAATAATAAATAATGTGTGTCTACATATTATGAAGTACAGTGCTTCTATAAACACTAAACACAAATTATATACTCCTTATTATACAGTAATCATAGCATTTATATGCACACTATTTATAATAATAAGTGAATTTATGTTACATACATTATACATAGTACTTATATTTATTTTTACATTATTTACAAGTAAGACAAATTGTAAATTATATACAGAAAACCTAGTATGTATATCTACATTACCTACAACTATTGCTAAATGGAAACTATTTACATCAATTTTAGCAATATTATTAGATACATTGATTACTATAAACAGAAAATCTGAAATATACGCATTATATACAATAACTTTAGCAATTACATGTTATTATATGTTATTAACTATAAACTGCAATCTCCACTTTATTTTATTTTTAATTACAATAATTAAATTATATATTACCCTACATTTATATATACATTTTTGACATCAGTTGAGCTATTCACAATTTATACAATACTTAAAATACATGAAATAATTACATTACATTCCAATTACTTAATGTTACTTGTTGACTTTTTATTACTATGTAAAAATGATTAAGGACAAGAATTTTACAGTTGGGCTGTTTAATGCGGGATCACTGGGTTCTCGCCATGATGAATTTGTGATGAGTATGGGGAGGTTTCGGGTTGCTATCATGGCAATCAATGAGACATGGTTGAGGGAGGGGCAGAGTGGACGCGCTCCTACAGTTCCACACTACCGCCTTAGACATCTGCCTCGCCCTACTAGTGTGAGGGGTGGCCGTGGAGGTGGGGTTGGTTTTTATGTACGCCGGGGTATTAGAGTTCGTAATGTACCTCATCCACACTCGCCCTTGGTCGAGCAGATGCAGTCTATCATAGTAGGCACTGCGTACAGGCCCCCTTGGCTTGATGCCAACATATTCATGGATGCGCTTACTGACACAATAAGTACTTTCTCCAGTGCAGACAAGATCATCATTATGGGAGATTTTAATATTAATTTACAAAATGAAACAGATCCCAAACAAAACATATCAAGGATTTTTTGCAGTACTGTAATTTGAAAAATGTAGTTACAGAATGCACACATTTCACTGACCACAGTGAAACTCTGATCGATCTTGTATGTACAGATGCTAAGGTGAATAAGGTGACGGTGAACCACATCCCTGAGCTGGGTCATCATGCTATGGTGATTGTGGAGATGAAGCTAAAGGCTGAAAAAACCCCCCCACATTGGGTTATCTACAGGCCTTTCAAGGATATAGTCATGAACCTTTTCAACAATGACCTAGAGGCTATCAACTGGGATCTATTAAACAACGAGGAAAATGTTAACACTCTGGTCTGCAGTTTTAATGACTGTCTCACTATGCTTTTTGACTTACATGCACCTGTTAAGGAAAGTTATATAAAAGATCAAAATTATCCTTGGATCACTGACACTGTAAAGGATATGTGCCGTCTCCGGGACCAGGCCTACAACAAAGCAAAGGCAAGTCTAAGGGATACTCACAGGGCCACATACTTAGAACTCAAATACATTGTGAGGGAGGCGATCGAGCGTGAAAAAGGTGCCTATTTTAATAGCAACATTGTCAACAATGCAAAAAACCCCAAGAAGCTATGGTCACACTTGAAAACCACGCTTAATGTTTCGGGCAATCAGAGAGTGGAACTGCCTTACTTCTGTAACAATCCTGAATTGCTCAATAATCACTTTTTGCAGGTGCCTGGCAGTGATACTTGCAGTGACTTAGATCTCAGTTACTTTAACACTCACAAGCATGGTACTAACACTTTCCATCTTAAACTAGTGCGGGAGGATGCAGTGTTGAGGATCCTCAATTCTATGAGGTCTGACGCCCAGGGTGCGGATGGGATCTCTCTTGGCATGGTAATAATGACTCTGCCGTACTCATTGCAAACTATTACCAATATTATTAACAGGTCAATTGCCACCGGAACATTCCCCACCTTATGAAGGACAGCCATAGTCAGGCCGATTCCTAAGAGAGCAACTCCAGAGAGCATAGGTGATCTACGACCCATAAGCCTTTTGCCCTGCCTGTCTAAAATACTGGAAAAGGTGGTGTGTGATCAGCTAAGAGCATTTTTAGAACAGAATCCGATTCTGAATACAAGGCAGTCAGGATTCCGGCAGGGCCACAGTACCGCTACAGCTCTGGGTGACGTGGTGGGCAATGTTCTTGAGGCTAGGGACCAGGGTGAAGGTACTGTGCTATGCTTACTTGATTTTTCCCGCGCCTTCGACTGCATCAGCATACCATTGCTCCTCTCTAAGCTTGCATATTACGGATGTAGTTCACAAGCCGTAATGTGGTTCAAAAGTTACCTGAGCCACAGGGAGCAGTATGTGCAGCTGTTTGATGAGAGGACTAGTGATAAAAGTCAATCTTCTGTGAGAGAGGTGCCCAGAGGAGTTCCTCAGGGATCAATCCTAGGACCACTTCTCTTCATACTCTACAGTTCTGATATTACCAAGTCCATCTCTTATTGCAAATTTCATTTGTATGCTGATGATTTACAGCTGTACATCTCTTTTCCCCCTGAGGATTCTCATGCTGCAGTGAAACGTATGAATGAGGATCTTGACAGGGTTGCCGATTGGTCCAGGAGGAATTGTTTGGTCCTCAACCCTACTAAAACAAAATATATTATACTGGGCTCTAGGGATCTTATTTCTAAAATCAAATTAAAAAATCCGGCAATTAGTATTGAGGGCACAGCAGTAGAGCAGGTTGAGGAAGTCAGAAATCTTGGGCTGATCTTTGATGGTCAACTACATTTTGAAGCCCATGTGCGACAGGTGGTACAGAACTGCTTTTACCGGCTTAAGCTTCTTTATAGGATACGACCGTATATAAGTGTGAACTTGAGAGTCATGCTGTGTGAGTCACTGGTCATGTCCAAATTAAATTATGCTGACACAGTCTATGGACCCTGTCTGCTTGCTCGTACTTCCAGGCTTATACAACGTGTCCAGAATGCCTGTGCTCGCTACTGTTACAAGATTCCTCCACGTACACATGTAACTCCTTACTTGAACCAGGGAAACATGCTTAGGATGGAGGCGCGCAGAAAGTTACACCTGGCCACACTGTTGTTTGGTGTTATCAAAAGTAAAAAACCTGTGTACCTGTATGAGAAACTGTCCTGGTCCAGAGACCACAATAAACACAACACAAGGGCTTCATCATATTTGCTCGTAACATCCAAACACAGGACTGCGGCGTTCCGTTCTTGTTTTAAATTCGCGGCTACCAAAATTTGGAATGACCTCCCTCCTCCTTTCCGTGACCTACATACTACTAATATGTTTAGAAATGCATACAAGAAACACCTACTATGCATCCAAAAGCAAGGTCCAGGATAGCTTACCAGATTTCAGGTACGCCGACGAACTCCTTTCGTCTTCTATATTTATACTTATTTTATATTACATCACATATTATCATATATTATTTATATTACGTATTTACATTAATAGTGCTTTCTATCTATCTATATATTTCAGTTTTTACAAGCCCACGTCAGCTTAACTTTATCTGTCACTGTCAGTGTCAAGTGTGTCACTGTCGATGATGCCGGATAATTGCTAAAAAATTGTGTTTTTGTTATTATTTTAGTGTGAACTGATTTATTTAATTTAATATTTTAAATTTGATTTGTAATTATTTAATTCAATTTTATTAGTGCTCATATTCTCAATGTATATATTTGAATTTTATTTCCTTTGATTTCTTTTTGTTGTAAAATTTTATTATTGTTATTATTTTTATTTTATTTTTCTATTTTTCTTCTCTAAATGTTTTGTATTGCTTTCTGTTTCAACTTCCGTGCCGTCAGCAAAGGGCCTTTCAGAATATCAGCGCTATGGTATAACAACCATAGCTCAGTGCTGAGAAAGGTCCCTTTTCTGTCTCACCTATATTTTTCTACTACCTATATATTTGTTTTCGAAATTGAAATTTGTGAGCACAGAATAAATATTTTTCTTTTCTTTTCTTTTCAATACCTAACCGAAATTTAAGCATACTATATTTTAAAGTTAAAGCATAATAGGCTATTTTACAATTGACAACATTCAAAACATACTACTAATTGCAGTTATCTTCAAAGAAAATAGCGAAAAAAATATTTTATTTTATTTTAATGTAAAAAATGTGTAAGTATTTTTTGAAAAATAAACGAAAACAATTATGAATAATTTTTTAAATTTCTTCTGATACGTGAACGGTATTTCATTTGTTGCAGCTCCGGTGACGTCACACGCAAGTAACATACACATCAACTGCACTATATAAATACATTTTTACTAGGATGTGACGTCACGCGTGACATATCATGACCGGCGCTATTACAGAAACAGTATTATTGGCGCGTTTTAGTAAAGTTAAACTTAAACATTGTTTTTGTATTATTTATGACATATACAACAAAATAAAACTGTTTTCAAAATTCAACGGCAATTCGCCTTTGTCCATACAAGAACTAAAACTATCAACACCGAATAAAAATGACACTTACAGCGCTAGCTCATAAGTTCAAACTCGTTGCACGGAACGGTAACGGCGCGCTTAGCCACTTCCGAGACATTATTTTTAAAATGCTTGGCGGGAAAACAAATTTGGCTTATAAATATAATTTTGAAAGTAATAGTCCTGGAGATTTGAAATTATGTTTCGCGTGTGCTGCAATTATACCGTGTTATTTGATCTTAAAAACAAAACTATAACATAATTATACAGTGCCAGTAGTTCACCATGTGTTTGCCCGTGTTACTTGTCTCCAGTTTATACATACTTGCTTGTTCGTAGCTCAAAAACTATTCGAGCTAAAGTTTATAAATTTGGAGCCTAATGTTGCAATCGTAGCTTAAATAATTACGAAGCTACAGCTGTGCAAGCCAGACACTAGGGTCTACAGCTCGCACACAGTTTTGTGATCGTAGCTTCAACAGCATTCGAGTGTGTGATGGTTAGTTTTTTTAGCTCTCATTGCTCCAATTATGAGTTAATTTTTTTACTAGAGTCTATAACCCCAACAGTTACATCACTGGTTTGCCTTGATGGCGTATGCCAGCCGGAGACATGTTTCTCCAGTGATAAATAAGACACAAGTGTTAGCTTCAAGCGTATTTTGAGACTGGTTTTACAAATGTAACGAACGTCGCTCCACACGACTATACACATGTACCCACATATATATTATATTTAATACAACTATGCAACACCTTCACCCTTAAATTATTACCATCTTATTTACTAAAAGTCTACATTATTTCTACTTATAAAATCTATTGCAATCCTCTCTATACACTTCTCCCTTAAAATAAATACAAATACTAATTAAAAATTACATAAAATAATGTTATTGACAAAAAAATAGGTCATCAATACCGTACTTTTTGACGGGTTTGCGTGTACGCTTGCTTATTTGACTATTTAATTGATTAGGACTCTGATCACGTTTATTATCTGTCTCCTGCACCTTGGGAACATTCTCCGGTACGCTAGTTGTAGTCAAGGGTTCATTATCCCTCTCTGTTTGTGTGCGGGAGGTGTCTTCAGCCAATGATTGGGGTAAATTGAGATTATCTCTGTCTTTCTGCCTGTCTAATTCTGTACTGCTATTGGAAAATATTAGGGAAGGACGAGGTTTCTTAACAGGCTGTACTGGTTGTAAGTCCCTAATATTGGTGCTGTCTACCTGCCTACTGATTTCCTTTATGGTTCTTGGTTTTAATTGGTCTATATGCCTATGTACCTCCATGCCATTACTAGATCTAACATTATAATCGGTACTACCTTTTACTCCTATGACAGTTCCCGCTGTCCACTTATTCGAGCTACGATAGTCTCTAAACCATACAGGGTCTCCTGTGCTAAATTGGCGTATTGCGCCTCCTGCTATTACTTCTACCCGTTCCTGTCGATTTTGAACTAGTCTCCTTTGATCCGGTTTTAAGCAGTCTAATCGCATTCGTAGATTACGGCCTAATAACATCTTTGCCGGACTTTCTCCAGTTGTGTAGTGTTGGGTATTTCGATACGCTAGTAAGAACCGACATAAACTGGAGTGTATGTCTGTTTTACTTGATATTGCTTTTTTAATAGTCCTTTTACATATTTTAACCGCGTTTTCGGCTGCCCCATTGGAGGCTGGGTGATATGGTGCCGAAAATATATGTTCAATACCATTATTATTTCAAAATAATTAAAATTCTGCACTGAAAAACGGAGGACCATTATCGCTAACTAATTGTCTTGGCAATCCGAATCTCGCCCACATCTCTCTTAATTATTTTATGACAGCTTGCGCTGTAGTGGTAGCCATTCTAATGGCCTCTATCCATTTGGAGTGTGCGTCCACAACAACCAAGTAAGTGAGCCCCGCTGTTGGACCTAAAAAATCGACATGTAGCCTAGACCATGGTCGGTCAGGCCACGGCCACGCACGCGGTGCATGCGCAGGCGGCGCGCTCGCCACCGCTGCGCACACCTCGCACGCGCTACACGCTGTCTCTAGTGCCTCGTCTATACCAGGCCACCAAACGTAACTTCGGGCTAATGCTTTAGTTTTTACTATGCCCATGTGTCCCTCGTGAAGCTCAGATATTACCCTGTTTCTACATGTACTAGGGATTACAACCCTATGACCCCACATAATACATTCCAGTTCTGTATATAATTCATTTCGACGATTGAAATAAGGTGTTAATTCTCTCGCATCGATTTCGTCCGGCCAGCTCTTCAGTCACTCTTAAAAACCCGAAAGCCCTCCATCCCCTGGCCGTCGAGGCGCGGGGTCATCTGCGAAGGGCCCTGCTCCAGGACAAACGTGTCTGTTTGTTCTGGATCAAAGCTCACGCAGGACTAGAGGGAAATGAGCGTGCTGACTATCTGGCCAAGGAGGCTGCGCTGAAGTTAAAACGCGCCTTTGACTACGACAGCTGCCCGGTTTCATTCATCAGGCGGAGCATTCGTATGCAATCGCTTGATGAATGGAACCAGCGGTACCGTGCCGGCGAAACGGCTGGAGTCACCAAGGTGTTTTTCCCCGACGTGATAGCCGCATACCGGATCATCGGTAAAATAAAGGTGGACAGATTCCTCACTCAGGTTTTGACGGGGCACGGTGGATTCTCCGAGTACTTGCATCGCTTCAAGCGCAAGGAGAGTCCATCGTGCATCTGCGATCCTGCGTGTTTGGAGTTTGTCCTCCACGTCCTTCTGGACTGCCCGGCCCATGATCGCGAGAGGCAGAGGTTGGAGTTCACGTTAGATAATAAGCTAGATAGAAATTCCATTTCGGAAATAATAGCTAGAAAGGACAGAGATATGTTCCTTGAATATTGCATAAAAAATTGTAAAATTGTAAATAATAGGAATAAAGCATAAGAAAGGTATGTTAGATAACTATAGTTGTATATTTAGGCTAACATAATAACCCAGGAATTAATGTAAGGAGCATAGAAGTAAGTTAGTTATAAGACCCCAATTGTAATATATAAAATTGCATTTATATAAAACAATTTGTTGTATATTACCTTAGTTAATTATTAATCAGTTCTGGATGATGATGGAAGAGAGAAAGATATAGTATGAAGAATGAACTTACGAGAGGAATAAAAGCGAGAACTGGAATGAATGAGTATTAGATTAGCACAGGCTCCGATCAAGTTGGAGATTTAAATTTAAAATAAAAAAAAAAAAAAAACCTAACCTAACCTAACCTGAAAAATTTGACGTTTTCGTAGACTCGTGTTCTATACACATATATACATATATATATATATATATATATATACAAATGTCTACCTTAGGGAGCTGATTTTAGAAATTTTACTTGCTATTTTTTGAAATTTTCTTTTGGTTTTGTGTTGGTTTTTGACTTTATAGCAGGTACTTTTTATCCCTTGGTTATACTCCAACGGGAACACGTGTCAAATTACACATTTTTAAGAAACTTAGTACATTTTGACGAAATTTTTGCAGTTTTTAATTTTTCTATACCACTAGACCTATTCCAAATTCCTGTGAATCATTTGTTCTCTGGGCTTTGGTTATAAGCCCACGATGGAGCGGCTCTGGTGGGTTGCGGTGCTGTTTGGGCGGCACCGCAACTGGGTCGGGCTGCGGTGTTGCTTCGGCGACACTGCGGCGGCGGCCAAGAAACTGGCCGACGCCAAACGGCTGTTGGTGGGCTGGGTCTCCGCCCAGGTCAGGCTGTTGGAAGCCAGGGCGACCCGGTGTTTCAGGTGCCTGCAGATCGGCCACGTAGGTGCTGGCTGCAAGGCGGAAGACCGCAGTGGTTGCTGCTTCCGCTGCGGTCAGCCCGGTCATAAGGCCTGCGAGGCTATGCCGCACTGCGTAGTATGTGCGGCGGCAGGCAGGCCGGTGGATCACCGGGTGGGCAGGGCTTGCAACAAGCCAGCCCAAAAGAAGGGCCAAAAAGGGCAGAGAGCCGTGGCCAAGCCGCTAGCCAGCAAGCCGGCTGGCGGCAAAGAACCTGATCGTCCCTTGGAGGGAGCAGAGATGGACTGCCAGTGATGGCCCCACTTCGCTTCCTCCAAGGGAACCTTAACCACTGCGCCAGGGCTCAGGACCTCCTCCTGCAGACCATGGCGCAGTGGGAAATAAGTGTGGCAGTGGTCGCCGAGCCGTACCACGTCCCACCTCGGGACGACTGGGTGTCGGACCGAGACGGCTTGGTGGCCGTCATGTCTTCGCCCGCAGTGCCTCTCGTTTGCTGTTCGAGGGGCCAGGGCTTTGTGGCAGCGCGGACAATCTCGTGGTGGTTGGGGTGTATTTCTCCCCCAACCGCCCTCTCGCCGACTTCGAGGCTTTTGTAGCCCTATTTATTTATTTATTTATTTATTTATAATAGGTACACAAACAGATCACAGTCTCAACATAGCAAGCAGTAATAATGGACATAATATATAAACCAGACAGTAATCCTATGATAGTGTACACAGCATGAACATATTAAAGCAGATTACGTGCAAAACAAAAAAAAACATTATTAAGATCTTACATTCATAAATTCGTTAGCGTAGAATACAAGTGGGTAATTGCAAGTAGGTTTTTACTTAATAACAAATTTTACATTATAACTAAACTTGAAACTTATCGGAACAAAGTATACCTGATACAATATTTTTATATCTAGTGAAGTTTACGTCAAAAATGTCGACTTCTTTATTTAAACGTGCTACTTTATTATATGCTCTGCACATTCTTACTATTGGATTATAAAATGATGTGTTATTTCTATATACCTGAATTGCAAAAATGTTAGGATTTCGAGATCTATGTGAAGTATCAAAGCTAAGAGAAGAGAGTAAAACCGGTGTATCGATAGATGAATGAACCAGTTTATGCAAATAAAGTAAATCGTATCTTTGACGTCGGGTTTGCAATGAGACAACATTAAATTTACTTAACCTCTCGGCATAATTTAAGCGACCATAATTGAATTTACGAGTAAGGAATTTTAAGCACCTTTTTTGTACTCTCTCTATATTATATATATGCGTTTTATAATAAGGAGACCAAACTGGGCAGCAGTATTCTAAGATACTCCTCACCAGACTAAAATAGAGACACAGAGTACTTTGTGTATTCTTAAAGTCTTTAGTGAACCTTATAATAAATCCCAGAAGATTGCTACTTCTCTTCACCACATGTTCGTAATGTGAACGGATTGTTAACTCCCTGTCAAATAAGACTCCCAAATCCTTTACCACCTCTTTTCTATTTAACACGCTATTATCTATAAAGTAAGGGTAAAGCATTTTGTGTTTCTTCCTGGTAAAAGAGATAACACAACACTTGTCCACATTGAGGCACATATTGTTTGACGAGCACCAGTCCGTAACGATGTTGAGATCACGCTGAAGAGCCAGACTATCTGTGGTCTCGTTTATCCTATTATAAATATTTAGGTCATCAGCGTATAGCAATGCAGGGCAAGATAATCGATTAATAAGATCGTTAATAAAGACTATAAAAAATAGCGGACCAAGATGTGACCCCTGCGGAACCCCCGAAGAGACGGGTACGGGAGTAGAAGAATAACCCTTGACTGTTACGAGTTGGCTCCTGTTATTCAGGTACGAAGTGATCCACCTTAACAAGCACCCATGTATTCCGTAGTGTGCGAGCTTAAGACATAACAGCGAATGGTCTACTTTGTCGAAAGCCTTGCTGAAGTCCAGATAAATGGCGTCCACTTGCCCACCAGAAGCAAAAGCGCCGCAAAGATAATTTTTATATTCAAGAAGATTACTAAGTGTGGACCTTTTTTTGACAAAACCGTGTTGTTTGTTTGAAATATAATTACATAAATGATTATAAAGTGGGATATATACCAAGGATTCAAAGAGCTTGGCTATACACCCGAGGATGCTAATGGGCCGATAGTTCGAGCAGGATGTCTTATCACCAGATTTATGAATTGGGATAACATGCGCAATCTTCCAACGGACGGGGAAAACGCCTGAGTTAATTGATTTCCTAAATAAAATAGCTAATGGGACAGATAATTCCTCAGAGCAATTTTTGACAAAAATTGGAGGAATCCCGTCTGGGCCTACACCTTTACGTTCATCCAAATTCTTAATTTTTAGAAGGATATCCCGATGGTTGATTTCAAATGGATGAAGCGTAGAGTCAGAAGTATTGGGCAAATTTTCCCACAGAATTGGCTGAGAGGAAGATGTATCGAAGACCGAACTAAAATACGACGTTTTGTTACCATGGGTCATAGACTGAGGTATGGTATTTACCCCCTTTCTTTCATTAACATAACGCCAGAATATCTTAGCGTCATGGGATAGTGATTTCTCTACAGAAGATAGAAAAGTCTCATAACATTCATTGATCATAGACTTGCATCTGGTACGGAGTAAAGCAAAAGTATCATAGTCTCGGGGATTGGCAAATTTTTTAAAACGCTTGTGGAATTTTGCTTTTTCCTTAAGGCAACGAATTAAGGAGTTGTTATACCATATCGGGTAATTGGAACAGTTGTTTTTTGCCAATGGCGTATGGTTAACAATTACTCCGTTAATAATATCATAAAACCTTTCAACGCAGTCATTACCATCAGTGAAAGATAACAATTCGTCCCATTTCACAAGTTGTAATTCGGATTTAACACTATTATAATCGCACCTTTTAAAATTAAAACGTTTATTATACATAGGCCTAAGAGGTTTATCCGATAGAACATTTGGAATGACTACACAATAAGCT
The DNA here is from genome assembly GCA_963082885.1 of Parascotia fuliginaria. Taxonomy (NCBI): domain Eukaryota; kingdom Metazoa; phylum Arthropoda; class Insecta; order Lepidoptera; family Erebidae; genus Parascotia; species Parascotia fuliginaria. The sequence continues at coordinate 857,932 of OY720189.1, read as the reverse complement.
ATATGATGACTATCCACTCTGCAAAGACAATCGGTTTCCGACACTTCAACAATGGGTATGCTCGAGAGGACAAGATCCAAGTAACGATTATTATTATTAGGAAAAGTATTAAACTGTGTCAAATTGCAGGTATTAATCAGGTCGGATAATAATATCGCTTTCCGATCCTGGGGGTTCATGGGTATTAATGACAATGGGTCACTCTGTAACGTCCAAGTTAAGTTAGGGGTGTTAAAATCTCCCAACAGTAGGAATGTATCCCTGTTCGTAGCGTTAAGAATCAATCTCTGACAGTTGTCATAAAATACAGCGATATCGTCAACAGGCAAGTCTGGAGGCAAATAACAGAGGCCAATATTCAACAATTGTTCATCAGAGTTGTGCGGCAGTATAGTGATCCAGATATCCTCAACCCTAGAATCCCAAGATGTCTGACGAATAACACCAAAATGCATCTTGACAGCGATAAGTATACCTCCACCATCGGTCTTAACAGAGCATGAGCTTCGACGATCCCTTCTAAAAATATTGTATCGCTTATCAACAGATTCGCCATCGTAAACACTACTATCAAAATTGGTTTCCGTAAAACATACGATATCATAATCATTAATTAGCAAATTTAAATAAATATCTTTGATTTTAGATCTAGCCCTACCCAGATTTTGATAGAAAATATTAAACATAATGAGTTAATGGATGGCCAAATAACAATGCACTATATGTGAAAGATAAAATACAACTAGAAACCAAATTATCTTAAATTGGAAAGAGACTCTAAATTTTTTATTAGAACTGCGTTTTCCGGCTCATCCTTGCGAACATAAACTTGACCGAACTTGACCCATACAAATTTATATTTTAGCTCCTTGGCTCGTGCTCTTGTAGCCGCATGCAGATGCTTTTGCTCAGGAAACAGATGCTCAGCAACGAAGATCCTAGAATTCTCTCCAGAGATATCAAGGTCAGCCGACGACAGACCACGGCCAGAGTGTGCCCTATTATAGCAATGTGATGCGGATAGTATCAAATCCCTTATACGTGGTGTTGATAACGTCACAATGATGTTACGTGGCCTTGTAGAGGATTGGTTAAGTTTTGCCACTCTGCGACAGGCACTTATATGACCGTCCTCAACCGGAACCTTCAAGAAGTCGCATAATTTCTGAAATAATTTCAGCACATTCTCGCTCTTGCGCTCCGGTACCGCTTGTAGTTCAATGTTGCAGCTGCGAGATATTTTTTCCATACTAGATAGCTTGCCATTCAAACGAGCGAGTTCATTTTTGAGTGTATATTTTTCACCCTCTAGCTCCTTGATAGTTTTGTTGCTCCGTTCTAATTCCGAACGAATCGAAGATTGTTCTGCGCATATAAAGTCTGTACTAGCAGTAAAATCGTCCTTGAGGGATTTCAGCGCTGAATTTACCTCATCTTTAACCATGGCTTGGATGTCCTCTTTAAGCGTCACTCGAAAGTTTTCCATGAAATCCGACAACGATGCGTTAAGCTTTTTGTCTAGTAATTCACTAATCTTATCCATTGTTACATCACTGGGCTTATTTGTAGACAAAAGACATGAGTTCGCCGCAATAGGGGAAAGAGGCAGGGCTGCCGCTGAAGTACTATTATCAGAGTCCACGTAGGACACGTCCATGGCATTATCAGTACGTGTAAGTAGTTTATCATGACGTACTGGAGTATTATCCCTTGATCTTCGACGATGAGTAACATTAGCACACAGAGGGCATATCCATGCTAAGATATATTCTTTAGTGAATGCAAAATATTTTTTTATTTTTTTTTATTTTTTTATATTAACCTACCAAAGTGACTCCACCCCGCCTGATGGTAAGCAGTCAGTGGAATACAGAAGTGGTGGACACCATACCAAAAGTCATCGTCTTAAACTGCTGGTATAGTGGCCTCCACTATAGCGGCTGGGAATGAGGTTAGGGGAAGGGAATGAGGACGGTGAGGAAAGAGGAAAGGGGGGAAATTGGGCCTCCGGTACTCTCACTCACCGAACGAAACGCAGTAGTACGGATACTACTACTCTTACGTCGATCTTCTATGAGAGGGTAGTACTTCCCCGGACGATCCGGACCATTCATGCTGAAACCAGCGTGGATCTACTACCGTAAAAAATTGTTCACTATTGATATTCAGACATTCCAGGTGAAATTTGCCCACACATAATCGACATTTCATAAATGTTTCAGTGTCTAATTTCTTTTGACATGCATTACAATTCATCGTTATTGTTTACAAATAAAACGGGTTATGTCTCACCGTATAGTTCCATAGTTCCAAGTAGGATAGCGGTTGACAGTTCGCGGCAAGCACAAGCGGCGCGAGAGAGAGCCAGCAAGGCGCAAGCTATACCTCCTCACTCACACTCAGCGAGACCTAACGTGATGACGTCGTCGTAGGCGATTGTACTCGTAGCACTCGCTGACTGCGTAGACGACCGTAGCGGTATCGTCGTAGCGCTCCAGCCGTCGTAGTAGCAGCTCAGCGCGACAATCGGCCGGCCGCACCGCCTGTGCTCCGAGGCGCGATAGACAGAAACAGAAAATCGCACCTGTCTCTTATTGCAGCGGTGAGGTGTGCGTCCCCGCGCTCGCTGGCTCCTGCCGCGACCTTCGCTCGCTTGTTTAACTCGAATATTATTGTTAATAGTTGAGTAATGTGAATTTATAACTACTGATGACTATTAATAAGAACTACTATTGATTATTAAGTAATTTGAATTTTAAAATAAAATGCGTAGCACGTCTACTCTCTAAGCTGTCCCAGACGGAAGAGGGTACCGTCGTCGCTCGAAGCCACCCCCACCCCGTTCTCGTCCTCGGGGACTTCAATGCCAAATCCACGGCTTGGGGTTCCCCGGCCACGGACGTCAGGGGTGAGGTGCTCGAGGAGTGGGCCGTAGCACACAGCCTACTCGTTCTCAACCAGGGCGCCGTAAACACGTGCGTGCGTCAGCGGGGCGGGTCGATTGTCGATCTCGCCTTCGCCAGCCCCGCACTAGCCCGTGTCGTAGGCTGGCGCGTCATCGAGGAGGTGGAGACTCTGTCGGATCACTTGTACATCCGATTCGACGTCTCCGCCGAAAACCATTGCGCGCCGGCCAGAGCGGCCCCGGGAGAGAACAGTCCGCGTTGGTCTTTGAGACAACTGGATCGGGAGGCGCTCCTGGAGGCTTCCATCGTTCAGGCCTGGGTGAGAGCACCGGACAGGTCTGAGAACATCGTGATGGAGGCCGAGTGGTTCCCCCAGGTGGGTTCCGTCTGCACTGCAGACAAGGAATTCCACACCGGCGGATGCGCCCCCATGGTCCCCCTCTGACCGAGACCCTCGAGCCGGCGCTGTTGGATGGGGTGGTACGGTCCCTGTTCCCGCGCAGGACCGACTACACCCCACCAACGATGGACGCCTCGCCGTGTGCAGCCCCACCGGAGGAAGGAGTCCCGCCGGTGACTGCGGAGGAATTCCACGCGGGGGTCCTCAGCCTCCGCGCCAAGAAGACGGCCCCTGGACCGGACGGCGTCCCTGCTCGGGTGTTGGCCATAGCTGCCACTCAAATGGAGGACAGGTTTCGGGACCTTTTCACCGCGTGCTTTACGGCTGGAAGGTTCCTGAAGCCTTGGAAGGAGGGCAGCTGTGCCTCCTACGTAAAGAGGGACGCCCGGTCGATTCCCCCACGGCATACCGGCCCATCGTTCTTCTCGATGAGGTCGGTAAAATGTTCGAGGGGATCATCGCCTGCCGGCTCAACAGCCATCTGCGGGGAGTGGGGCCGGACTTGTCGGACGCCCAGTTCGGTTTCCGACAGGGCCGGTCCACCATCGACGCGCTGGCCCTACTCAGGGACCAGGTGAAGGAGGCGGTTGAGGTGGGGGGCGGAGTGTTGGCGGTGTCATTCGACATAGCCAACGCCTTCAACTCCGTGCCCCACTCGACTATATTGGAGGCACTCCGATATCACGGGGTGCCCCAGTATTTGAGGGGCCTTCTGGCCAACTACCTAGAGGACCGCGAGGTCCTCCTTGTAGACAAAACGGCCAGGTTGAGGCGGTATTGCGCGGAGTCCGGCGTTCAACAGGGGTCGGTGCTGGGGCCGGGTCCGGCCCCAGATGAAGTATCTGGGCCTGGTGCTGGACAGCAGGTGGCGCTTCGGCCCGCACTTCAGCGGGCTGTCAACGCGCCTGATGAAAGCCGCTGACGCACACACAGAGGGCCATTGCACAGCGGGTGGCGAGGGCCTACCGCTCAGTGGGCTTTTCTTTCTTTTCTTTTTTTAAAAGTATGCGGTGACACCACTGTTTTAACTATTTTTGTATGTTTCAGAGGGTGCATATGCGATCTAGAGGTATCCCTAGATAGGTCTCACCGTCCTTAAGCCAAAACAAATGATACACAGGAATTTGGAATAGGTCTAGTGCTATAGAAAAATTAAAAACTGCAAAAATTTCGTCAATATGTACTAAGTTCCTGAAAAATGTGTAATTTGACACGTGTTCCCGTTGGAGTATAACCAAGGGATAAAAAGTACTGCTAAAAAGTCAAAAACCAATACGAAACCAAAAGAAAATTTCAAAAAATAGCAAGTAAAATATCTAAAATCAGCTCCCTAAGGTAGACTTTTGTATATATATATGTATATGTGTATAGAACACAAGTCTACAAAAACGTCAAATTTTTCAAGTTCCCTTCGTCCGATCTGGGCGCGAGGAGTGTCAAAAGACGCGGCTGATCACCAGCTACACGACGAGACTATCCCGGACACCACCAGGGTTCACGGTCAAAAGTTATTAGCAAAAATGTGCAAAAATTTACTGAAAAGTATGCGGTGACACCACTGTTTTAACTATTTTTGTGTGTTTCAGAGGGTGCAGAAGCGATCCAGAGGTATCCCTAGATAGGTCTCACCGTCCTCAAGCCAAAACAAATGATACACAGGAATTTGGAATAGGTCTAGTGCTATAGAAAAATTAAAAACTGCAAAAATTTCGTCAATATGTACTAAGTTCTTGAAAAATGTGTAATTTGACACGTGTTCCCGTTGGAGTGTAACCAAGGGATAAAAAGTACCTGCTAAAAAGTCAAAAACCAATACGAAACCAAAAGAAAATTTCAAAAAATAGCAAGTAAAATTTCTAAAATCAGCTCCCTAAGGTAGACTTTTGTATATATATATATTTAGAAGGTAGTTTAATATTTATAAAAAAAAACAAAACTCTAGACAAAAACTAATTACAATTTTATTTAATTTTTTATTAATTGCACAATATTCTAAGGAACAAAATAATTATATCAAAAAGAAATTCAACTGACTCACGGAATACCAAATCACGATGTTCACCCTCGAAACGACACCCGACAAATGAGAGCGCGCTGCTATTGCGCACCCTTTTTATACCCTACAAAATGGCTACCCTAACTCGGCCTCTCCTGACTCTGGGTCGTCCTCGACCCGAGCCTGTTGGGACTTGCTGTGACTGTTGCCAATCTCTACCACATTGACATCTAGCGTCGGCATGGATGGTCCCGCTACCACGTCATGCGGTGTTGTCGCAGACTGTTGCACTTCCGCATCATTCTGTGTTGACATAGATGGATCTGCCATATCATCTTGTGTTGGCATAGATGGTTCTGAGTTATCATCGTCACTATAATTATCTGAAAGTTATTGTTTGCGTTAGTACAGCACTCAACTTTTAGTTAGGATCTCATAATGATTAGAATAGTATTATGAGTCAGTAAAAAGGGAGTAAGATTACAAGGATATAAGGTGATTAGCGTCCCAATCATCCTAGATCGTTGCATATACGTAACCATTAGCAATGCAATAGACGTAAGGCGCCTAACGCCCGTCCGACAAACGTAAGGCGACAAGCACCCGTTCGTATGATAAGTACAAGACGACAAACGTAAGGCAACAAGCGCCCGTCTGTGCAACAAGCGTAAGGTAATTGATACCCGCTGGTATATTAATCACAAGGCGACAAACGTAAGGCGACAACCACCCGCTTGCGCGACAAACGTAAGGCGATCATCACCCGTTTGTAAATCAGAAGTTAAGGTGACCAGCGTCGTTTGGTGCCATACACATTCAGGGCAGCAGATGCCTGGAAAGCAGCCACTGCCGAATGCATCTCGACACGAAACACAAAAGCTGCTTCTGTGAAAGTCACCAAAACAAGAACCATGGGATTAGACACATACAACACTCACCATCGAAGAAAATAGCACATGTCTCCGGGCACCATTCCCCTTTCCAAGGGACCATGTACTGGGACGCAGCTTGAGTCGTTTTTCCTAAGCCTCCGCTCAACAGCTTGAGTTCATAACGACCGTTAGGTAGGATCTTTGTGACCCTGTATGGTCCTCGCATTCCAGGGTCTAACTTGCCAGTAGACTGCGAATACTTAATAACAAAAGTGAGATCACCGACATTGTATGCTCTTGGTGGGCGTCTGGATCGATTAACGGAAGCATCTTGTTTTTCTTGGTTTTTCTTTAGCAAGTCGGAAGCGCGATTCCTGTTGACTTCTCTTAAGGCTTCCCTGTTGTTAACTGGACTGCTCACTGCTACGTCACGGACCAATGACCTTATAACTGGAGTCGTAGCGTCGGTACCTATCATTAAGTTAATCGGAGAAGCTTGAGTGGTCTTTTGCTTTGTGATGTTTAAAACGAGTTGAAGCTTCCAGAGAGTTTCCGACCAAGCAGCGTTACGGTGACCCACTTCAACCCGCAGCATATTCAGCACCGTTCTTACGTATCGTTCGACTTGCCCGTTTGAGTTGTGCATCTCTGGAGTAATATAATGCAAGTCTGCGCCTAAATCGCTAACCCACTTAACGAACTGTTGGGATTCAAACATACGACCTCTGTCAGTGATCAATAGCTTAGGTACCCCAAATAATGAAATGGCTTGAGTCATCACTCTCATAAGCTCGTTGGTATCTTGGCGATATATTGGGTAAAGGAGACAAAACTTAGTAAACGAGTCCACTAATATTAACACAAACTTGTACCCTTCGGACTCCGGTAAAGGTCCTAGTGCGTCAATATGGACGGTGTCGAATGGGGCATTAGGCTTTGGCCAGGACGCAATATTTTGGAGTGGAGCTCTTGGAACTCGCTTTTTTGACACACATATTAAACAGTGTGTAACATACTTGTTGACGAACTGGCGAAGTCCGGGAAACCAGAAGTGTTTTAAAATAAGGTCTAGGGTTTTATCAGCATTAACGTGTTCGTGTTCGTCATGAAAGATTCTTAACAAACTGAGACGGTGACCCTTTGGAATATAACAGAGGAGACGCGGTTCCTCGCCTACATGAGTGTACTTGTAATATAGCAGTTCATTTCGCACGATATATCTGTTAGAATCAAGTTGACCTTCCAACAGCTTCTGCATAAGATCTTTTGTCTCATCGTCGGCAGCTTGCGCAATTTGTGCCCAATTACGCGGTCTAGATATTTGGTTAACTAACGATACAGGGTTCCTACTGAAGTAGTCAGCATGTTGCAACATAACTCCTTTTCTGTATTCTATTGAAAAGTTAAAATCTTGCAAGTAGATCCACCAGCGAGCCACACGGGGAAGAAGATCTTTCTTACTTTCAGTAGATTTGAGAGCATTGCAGTCGGTGACGACCTTAAAAGTAATTCCCACCAAGTAATGTCGGAAATGCTGCAAAGCCTTCACCACCGCCAAAGTCTCCAACTCGTAACTATGGTACTTGCCCTCTGCTCCCCGTGTAACTTTGCTAAAGTATGCCACAACATGCTTGCTACCGTCTGGGTGAGTCTGCATGAGAACAGCTCCGTATCCCGCGCTGCTAGCGTCGGTATGAACCTCGGTAGTGAACCCTGGATTAAAGATTGTAAGGACCGGCTCACTAGTCAAACAAGTTATTAGGTCTTGACGTACCCGCTCCTGTTCAGGGCCCCAGTTAAATTTTACACCCTTCTTTGTCAAAAGAGATATACACGCCGTTTTTGTTGCATAAGCGGAGATGTATCTACGAAAGTAACCAGCTAGCCCGAGTAGTTGTCGAACTTGTTTTACGTTTTTAGGCGCTGATGAATTTTTAAGAGCTTCGACTTTCCGTGGGCTCGGTCGCACCTGACCACCACTCACTAATCTACCTAGGTATTCAAGCTCGGTAGTCAAAAAGGAACATTTTTTAATGTTTATTGAAAACCCCGACTTTGTTAATGTATGGAGTACATCTTTAAGCAGTGAAATACCCTCCTCGACCGTATCGCTTAGTAAGAGGACATCATCAATATAAACTAGTACGTGACCTGCTTCTATGAATTCGCGTAGCGTGTGATTGATGATGCGTTGGTAAACTATCGGCGAGTTCGTCAAACCATAAGGCATCTTCAAATATTCGTAATGACCTTCCGGTGTGACGAACCCAGTAAAGCGGACAGAATCGTCTTTAATTTTAATTTGGTGAAAACCAGTCGCCATATCAAGACTGCTGAAGAAGGTATATCGCCCAAGTTGATCTATTTGATCGTCTATGAGAGGGAGTGGGTACCTCTCTCTCTCCGTAATTCGATTGAGTGCCCTAAAGTCGACGCACATACGATCAGTCCCATCCTTTTTCTTTACCAAAATGATAGGGCTGGCGTACTCAGATCGAGACTCTCTGATGATGCCCTTGTCCATAAGGTCCTTCACTATCTCACGCACTTTGAGTTTCTCACCGTACGATAACTTGTACGGACGATAGGTTATGGGAGTCATACTAGTAAGTTTGATTTCCATTTCCCCAGTCGTTACAGTGGTAGTGGCAGTACCAGTTATGAGAAAGGTTGAAAAAGTCTTTAGTACAAGCTTAAGTGACTCTAAACTGCCTCCCTGTAAAGGGGTGATAATTGTTAATTGGTTAAAAGCTTGGAATTGATTCACCGAAACAGGGGCATCATCAGGGACACGAGTGATATATTGCTTGTCCCTAGTGCGTATGTACATAATTCCGTCGCGATTTAAAACATCCGTACCCACGACAATAGGCGTATTCATACAAGATGACGGCACTACAACTAGATCAGTCTCTACTGAAATACCATTTAATTCGATAATTACAGTAACAAAAGAAGTAGCCACTATCTCTTTTTCGCTAATACCCTTTAAAGTACAGTATGTGGGTTTAGGTTGACACGAGAGATATCTAAGAACATCCGAAGAAATCAGCGATATGTTATGGGCACCGCTATCGATTAGTACGTCCATAGGTATTCCCTCGACTACAGCAGATACAACGTCGTTATTATTGTTTGCCCTAGGTGTACACAGATTTACATTTCGCTGATTTCGCGGTTGTGATCGATCCTTAGCGAAACACTTTTGTTCTGTGTGTCCCGCCTTCTTACAAAATGAACACACGATTTCGGGTTTGGCAGCGGAAGAAGTAGTCTCATTTGCTGTATCGTTATTTCGTTTATTTTTGTTACAGTTTCGCTCTACGTGCCCGCGTCGATTGCATTTAAAACATCGGACTGCTTTCCGTGACGTATCTGATTGCGGTCTGTTACTAGAATTAGTTTTTAAATGATTTATTTTTTCGCGTTTTGGTTTTGTATAAATCGACAAAAATGAGACCAATTCTCCAGACGCCAAGTTAGCGTTAGCCACGGCGGCTCTTATCTGAGGATTATCTATGCCTCTTATAACTATTAGAGTCATGAGTTCTTCGCTTAAACCCTTAACTACACGTAATCGGAGTAAGGTACGTCGAGCATATTCGGCGTAGGTAGTATATTTGTCGGACGTCGTATTCATTGCATCAAATAAGATATTAGCGTAGTCCAATTTTCGAGGACAAAGAGGTTTGAATTCAACTTTAAAGTTAGACCACGTGCGGTCATTAGTCACCCATTCGTTAAGCCATGTTTTAGCATCCCCTTTTAGGCACGATGCCACGCGGGATAAACACTCCTGATCACTCCAACGGTTCGCGGTCATTGCTCGGTCTACTTCTAAACACCATTGCTCAATGTCATGTATGGTTGGGTCGAAATTAGAGACGTAATAATCGCGAGATCTTACTGGTTGCAACGACCTTAAGGCATCCGCTAACACAGTTATGGATGACAAATTATCGCAACTACGAGCGGTTGGATCGTGGTCACGAGTGGTAGAAAGACTTTCAGAATTATCCACGCATGCTTGAGGCTGAACATCGTTCAAGTTAGATAAAATACCGATGTTAGACGCGATATTATCGTTGCTTACTACGTGATTATTAATTGCGTACGTGTCTTGTAAAGAATTACCCTTCGATTTCTTTGTGCCACGCGTGATACAGGTCACTTCATTATTAGAGTGTTCGATAGCATCCAATCTTGTTAAAATCGAGCTTAAAGTATTTTGCAACAAATCTTCACTATTTGAGGGTGGTTTAGATGAATGTCTGGTGCGCGGTGGCGTATTATGTAAACTGCATAACCTCTGTCGAATTCGATCACAATCTTTATTACGACTACCGTTCGATCTACTAAGATTGCGACGATATTCGCGATGTGATCGCGACCTGGACATTGATCTATCCCGAGAACGTGATTTTACGGACCTTTCGCGCGATCTAGAAGCGAATTTATCACGCGAATGACGTGACCTGGATCTTTCAGGCCGTCGAGAAGTCGAATTATCACGTGAATGACGTGAGCCACTTTCCGTTCGACGGTTGCGACTTCTAGGCATAATGATTTTAACACTTTAAAACCGAACACTAACTCAATACACAACACAGTAGAAAGAATATGTAACACAGATAATAACAAAAGACAATTACTTTGTTCCTTTGTTTGATTTAAAATTTTAGTGGGTTTTTTATCCCACTTCTGAATTTAGAAGGTAGTTTAATATTTATAAAAAAAAACAAAACTCTAGACAAAAACTAATTACAATTTTATTTAATGTTTTATTAATTGCACAATATTCTAAGGAACAAAATAATTATATCAAAAAGAAATTCAACTGACTCACGGAATACCAAATCATGATGTTCACCCTCGAAACGACACCCGACAAATGAGAGCGCGCTGCTATTGCGCACCCTTTTTATACCCTACAAAATGGCTACCCTAACTATATGTATATGTGTATAGAACACAAGTCTACGAAAACGTCAAGTTCCCTTCAAGTTCCCATCTTTCGATCTGGGCGCGAGGGGTGTCAAAAGACGCGGCTGATCACCAGCTACACGACGAGACTATCCAGGACACCACCAGGGTTCACGGTCAAAAGTTATTAGCGAAAATGTGCAAAAATTTACTGAAAAGTATGCGGTGACACCACTGTTTTAACTATTTTTGTATGTTTCAGAGGGTGCAGAAGCGATCCAGAGATATCCCTAGATAGGTCTCACCGTCCTCAAGCCAAAACAAATGATAAACAGGAATTTGGAATAGGTCTAGTGCTATAGAAAAATTAAAAACTGCAAAAATTTCGTCAATATGTACTAAGTTCCTGAAAAATGTGTAATTTGACACGTGTTCCCGTTGGAGTATAACCAAGGGATAAAAAGTACCTGCTAAAAAGTCAAAAACCAATACGAAACCAAAAGAAAATTTCAAAAAATAGCAAGTAAAATTTCTAAAATCAGCTCACTAAGGTAGACTTTTGTATATATATATGTATATGTGTATAGAACACAAGTCTACGAAAACGTCAAATTTTTCAAGTTCCCTTCGTCGATCTGGGCGCGAGGGGTGTCAAAAGACGCGGCTGATCACCAGCTACACGAAGAGACTATCCAGGACACCACCAGGGTTCACGGTCAAAAGTTATTAGCGAAAATGTGCAAAAATTTACTGAAAAGTATGCGGTGACACCACTGTTTTAACTATTTTTGTATGTTTCAGAGGGTGCAGAAGCGATCCAGAGATATCCCTAGATAGGTCTCACCGTCCTCAAGCCAAAACAAATGATAAACAGGAATTTGGAATAGGTCTAGTGCTATAGAAAAATTAAAAACTGCAAAAATTTCGTCAATATGTACTAAGTTCCTGAAAAATGTGTAATTTGACACGTGTTCCCGTTGGAGTATAACCAAGGGATAAAAAGTACCTGCTAAAAAGTCAAAAACCAATACGAAACCAAAAGAAAATTTCAAAAAATAGCAAGTAAAATTTCTAAAATCAGCTCACTAAGGTAGACTTTTGTATATATATATGTATATGTGTATAGAACACAAGTCTACGAAAACGTCAAATTTTTCAAGTTCCCTTCGTCGATCTGGGCGCGAGGGGTGTCAAAAGACGCGGCTGATCACCAGCTACAAGAGGAGACTATCCCACACACCACCAGGGTTCACGGTCAAAAGTTATTAGCGAAAATGTGCAAAAATTTACCGAGAAGTATGCGGGGACACCACTGTTTTAACTATTTTTGTATGTTTCAGAGGGTGCAGAAGCGATCAAGAGATATCCCTAGATAGGTCTCACCGTCCTCAAGCCAAAACAAATGATAAACAGGAATTTGGAATAGGTCTAGTGCTATAGAAAAATTAAAAACTGCAAAATTTCGTCAATATGTACTAAGTTCCTGAAAAATTTGTAATTTGACACGTATTCCCGTTGGAGTATAACCAAGGGATAAAAAGTACCTGCTAAAAAGTCAAAAACCAATACAAAACCAAAAGAAAATTTCAAAAAATAGCAAGTAAAATTTCTAAAATCAGCTCCCTAAGGTAGACTTTTGTATATTGTATATTTTTCAAGTTCCCTTCGTCGATCTGGGCGCGAGGGGTGTCAAAAGACGCGGCTGATCACCAGCTACAAGAGAAAACTATCCCGGACACCACCAGGGTTCACGGTCAAAAGTTATTAGCGAAAATGTGCAAAAATTTACTGAAAAGTATGCGGTGACACCACTGTTTTAACTATTTTTGTATGTTTCAGAGGGTGCAGAAGCGATCCAGAGATATCCCTAGATAGGTCTCACCGTCCTCAAGCCAAAACAAATGATAAACAGGAATTTGGAATAGGTCTAGTGCTATAGAAAAATTAAAAACTGCAAAAATTTCGTCAATATGTACTAAGTTCCTGAAAAATGTGTAATTTGACACGTGTTCCCGTTGGAGTATAACCAAGGGATAAAAAGTACCTGCTAAAAAGTCAAAAACCAATACGAAACCAAAAGAAAATTTCAAAAAATAGCAAGTAAAATTTCTAAAATCAGCTCACTAAGGTAGACTTTTGTATATATATATGTATATGTGTATAGAACACAAGTCTACGAAAACGTCAAATTTTTCAAGTTCCCTTCGTCGATCTGGGCGCGAGGGGTGTCAAAAGACGCGGCTGATCACCAGCTACAAGAGGAGACTATCCCACACACCACCAGGGTTCACGGTCAAAAGTTATTAGCGAAAATGTGCAAAAATTTACCGAGAAGTATGCGGGGACACCACTGTTTTAACTATTTTTGTATGTTTCAGAGGGTGCAGAAGCGATCAAGAGATATCCCTAGATAGGTCTCACCGTCCTCAAGCCAAAACAAATGATAAACAGGAATTTGGAATAGGTCTAGTGCTATAGAAAAATTAAAAACTGCAAAATTTCGTCAATATGTACTAAGTTCCTGAAAAATGTGTAATTTGACACGTGTTCCCGTTGGAGTATAACCAAGGGATAAAAAGTACCTGCTAAAAAGTCAAAAACCAATACAAAACCAAAAGAAAATTTCAAAAAATAGCAAGTAAAATTTCTAAAATCAGCTCCCTAAGGTAGACTTTTGTATATTGTATATTTTTCAAGTTCCCTTCGTCGATCTGGGCGCGAGGGGTGTCAAAAGACGCGGCTGATCACCAGCTACAAGAGAAAACTATCCCGGACACCACCAGGGTTCACGGTCAAAAGTTATTAGCGAAAATGTGCAAAAATTTACTGAAAAGTATGCGGTGACACCACTGTTTTAACTATTTTTGTATGTTTCAGAGGGTGCAGAAGCGATCCAGAGATATCCCTAGATAGGTCTCACCGTCCTTAAGCCAAAACAAATGATAAACAGGGATTTGGAATAGGTCTAGTGCTATAGAAAAATTAAAAACTGCAAAAATTTCGTCAATATGTACTAAGTTCCTGAAAAATGTGTAATTTGACACGTGTTCCCGTTGGAGTATAACCAAGGGATAAAAAGTACCTGCTAAAAAGTCAAAAACCAATACGAAACTAAAAGAAAATTTCAAAAAATAGCAAGTAAAATTTCTAAAATCAGCTCACTAAGGTAGACTTTTGTATATATATATGTATATGTGTACAGAACACAAGTCTACGAAAACGTCAAATTTTTCAAGTTCCCTTCGTCGATCTGGGCGCTAGGGGTGTCAAAAGACGCGGCTGATCACCAGCTACAAGAAGAGACTATTCCGGACACCACCAGGGTTCACGGTCAAAAGTTATTAGCGAAAATGTGCAAAAATTTACCGAGAAGTATGCGGGGACACCACTGTTTTAACTATTTTTGTATGTTTCAGAGGGTGCAGAAGCGATCAAGAGATATCCCTGGATAGGTCTCACCGTCCTCAAGCCAAAACAAATGATAAACAGGAATTTGGAATAGGTCTAGTGCTATAGAAAAATTAAAAACTGCAAAATTTCGTCAATATGTACTAAGTTCCTGAAAAATGTGTAATTTGACACGTGTTCCCGTTGGAGTATAACCAAGGGATAAAAAGTACCTGCTAAAAAGTCAAAAACAAATACAAAACCAAAAGAAAATTTAAAAAAATAGCAAGTAAAATTTCTAAAATCAGCTCCCTAAGGTAGACTTTTATATATTGTATATTTTTCAAGTTCCCTTCGTCGATCTGGGCGCTAGGGGTGTCAAAAGACGCGGCTGATCACCAGCTACAAGAAAAAACTATCCCGGACACCACCAGGGTTCACGGTCAAAAGTTATTAGCGAAAATGTGCAAAAATTTACTGAAAAGTATGCGGTGACACCACTGTTTTAACTATTTTTGTGTGTTTCAGAGGGTGTAGAAGCGATCCAGAGGTATCCTTAGATTAGTCTCACCGTCCTCAAGCCAAAACAAATGATGCACAGGAATTTGGAATAGGTCTAGTGCTATAGAAAAATTAAAAACTGCAAAAATTTCGTCAATATGTACTAAGTTCCTGAAAAATGTGTAATTTGACACGTGTTCCCGTTGGAGTATAACCAAGGGATAAAAAGTACCTGCTAAAAAGTCAAAAACCAATACGAAACCAAAAGAAAATTTCAAAAAATAGCAAGTAAAATTTCTAAAATCAGCTCCCTAAGGTAGACTTTTGTATATATATATGTATATGTGTATAGAACACAAGTCTACGAAAACGTCAAATTTTTCAAGTTCCCTTCGTCGATCTGGGCGCGAGGGGTGTCGAAAGACGCGGCTGATCACCAGCTACAAGAGGAGACTATCCCGGACACCACCAGGGTTCACGGTCAAAAGTTATTAGCGAAAATGTGCAAAAATTTACTAAAAAGTATGCGGTGACACCACTAATTTAACTATTTTTGTATGTTTCAGAGGGTGCAGAAGCGATCCAGAGGTATCCCTACGGTAGTAGATCCACGCTGATTTCAGCATGAATGGGCCGGATCGTCCGGGGTAGTACTACCCTCTCATAGAAGATCGACTTAAGAGTAGTAGTATCCGTACTACTGCGTTTCGTTCGGTGAGTGAGAGCGCCGGAGGCCCAATTTCCCCCCTTTCCTCTTTCCTCACCTCCCTCATTCCCTTCCCCTAACCCCATTCCCAGCCGCCATAGTGGAGGCCACCATACCAGCAGTTTATGACGATGGCTTTTGGTATAGTAGCCGCCACTTCTGGATTCCACTGACTGCTTACCATCAGGCGGGGTGGAGTCACTTTGGTAGGCTATAATATAAAAAAAAAAAAAAAAAAAAAAAAAAAAAAATCCCTAGATTGGTCTCACCGTTCTCAAGCCAAAACAAATGATGCACAGGAATTTGGAATAGGTCTAGTGCTATAGAAAAATTAAAAACTGCAAAAATTTCGTCAATATGTACTAAGTTCCTGAAAAATGTGTAATTTGACACGTGTTCCCGTTGGAGTATAACCAAGGGATGAAAAGTACCTGCTAAAAAGTCAAAAACCAATACGAAACCAAAAGAAAATTTCAAAAAATAGCAAGTAAAATTTCTAAAATCAGCTCCCTAAGGTAGACTTTTGTATATATTTATATATGTATATGTGTATAGAACACAAGTCTACGGAAACGTCAAATTTTTCAAGTTCCCTTCGTCGATCTGGGCGCGAGGGGTGTCAAAAGACGCGGCTGATCACCAGCTACACGAAGAGACTATCCAAGACACCACCAGGGTTTACGGTCAAAAGTTATTAGCGAAAATGTGCAAAAATTTACTGAAAAGTATGCGGTGACACCACTGTTTTAACTATTTTTGTGTGTTTCAGAGGGTGCAGAAGTGATCCAGAGGTATCCCTACGGTAGTAGATCCACGCTGATTTCAGCATGAATGGGCCGGATCGTCCGGGGTAGTACTACCCTCTCATAGAAGATCGACTTAAGAGTAGTAGTATCCGTACTACTGCGTTTCGTTCGGTGAGTGAGAGCGCCGGAGGCCCAATTTCCCCCCTTTCCTCTTTCCTCACCTCCCTCATTCCCTTCCCCTAACCCCATTCCCAGCCGCCATAGTGGAGGCCACCATACCAGCAGTTTATGACGATGGCTTTTGGTATAGTAGCCGCCACTTCTGGATTCCACTGACTGCTTACCATCAGGCGGGGTGGAGTCACTTTGGTAGGCTATAATATAAAAAAAAAAAAAAAAAAAAAAAATCCCTAGATTGGTCTCACCGTTCTCAAGCCAAAACAAATGATGCACAGGAATTTGGAATAGGTCTAGTGCTATAGAAAAATTAAAAACTGCAAAAATTTCGTCAATATGTACTAAGTTCCTGAAAAATGTGTAATTTGACACGTGTTCCCGTTGGAGTATAACCAAGGGATAAAAAGTACCTGCTAAAAAGTCAAAAACCAATACGAAACCAAAAGAAAATTTCAAAAAATAGCAAGTAAAATTTCTAAAATCAGCTCCCTAAGGTAGACTTTTGTATATATATATGTATATGTGTATAGAACACAAGTCTACGGAAACGTCAAATTTTTCAAGTTCCCTTCGTCGATCTGGGCGCGAGGGGTGTCAAAAGACGCGGCTGATCACCAGCTACACGAAGAGACTATCCAGGACACCACCAGGGTTCACGGTCAAAAGTTATTAGCGAAAATGTGCAAAAATTTACTGAAAAGTATGCGGTGACACCACTGTTTTAACTATTTTTGTATGTTTCAGAGGGTGCAGAAGCGATCCAGAGATATCCCTAGATAGGTCTCACCGTCCTCAAGCCAAAACAAATGATGCACAGGAATTTGGAATAGGTCTAGTGCTATAGAAAAATTAAAAACTGCAAAAATTTCGTCAATATGTACTAAGTTCCTGAAAAATGTGTAATTTGACACGTGTTCCCGTTGGAGTATAACCAAGGGATGAAAAGTACCTGCTAAAAAGTCAAAAACCAATACGAAACCAAAAGAAAATTTCAAAAAATAGCAAGTAAAATTTCTAAAATCAGCTCCCTAAGGTAGACTTTTGTATATATTTATATATGTATATGTGTATAGAACACAAGTCTACGGAAACGTCAAATTTTTCAAGTTCCCTTCGTCGATCTGGGCGCGAGGGGTGTCAAAAGACGCGGCTGATCACCAGCTACACGAAGAGACTATCCCGGACACCACCAGGGTTCACGGTCAAAAGTTATTAGCGAAAATAAGCAAAAATTTACTGAGAAGTATGCGGTGACACCACTGTTTTAACTATTTTTGTGTGTTTCAGAGGGTGCAGAAGTGATCCAGAGGTATCCCTAGATTGGTCTCACTGTCCTCAAGCCAAAACAAATGATGCACAGGAATTTGGAATAGGTCTAGTGCTATAGAAAAATTAAAAACTGCAAAAATTTCGTCAATATGTACTAAGTTCCTGAAAAATGTGTAATTTGACACGTGTTCCCGTTGGAGTATAACCAAGGGATGAAAAGTACCTGCTAAAAAGTCAAAAACCAATACGAAACCAAAAGAAAATTTCAAAAAATAGCAAGTAAAATTTCTAAAATCAGCTCCCTAAGGTAGACTTTTGTATATATATATGTATATGTGTATAGAACACAAGTCTACGGAAACGTCAAATTTTTCAAGTTCCCTTCGTCGATCTGGGCGCGAGGGGTGTCAAAAGACGCGGCTGATCACCAGCTACACGAAGAGACTATCCAGGACACCACCAGGGTTCACGGTCAAAAGTTATTAGCGAAAATGTGCAAAAATTTACTGAAAAGTATGCGGTGACACCACTGTTTTAACTATTTTTGTATGTTTCAGAGGGTGCAGAAGCGATCCAGAGATATCCCTAGATAGGTCTCACCGTCCTCAAGCCAAAACAAATGATAAACAGGAATTTGGAATAGGTCTAGTGCTATAGAAAAATTAAAAACTGCAAAAATTTCGTCAATATGTACTAAGTTCCTGAAAAATGTGTAATTTGACACGTGTTCCCGTTGGAGTATAACCAAGGGATGAAAAGTACCTGCTAAAAAGTCAAAAACCAATACGAAACCAAAAGAAAATTTCAAAAAATAGCAAGTAAAATTTCTAAAATCAGCTCCCTAAGGTAGACTTTTGTATATATATATATGTATATGTGTATAGAACACAAGTCTACGGAAACGTCAAATTTTTCAAGTTCCCTTCGTCGATCTGGGCGCGAGGGGTGTCAAAAGACGCGGCTGATCACCAGCTACACGAAGAGACTATCCAGGACACCACCAGGGTTCACGGTCAAAAGTTATTAGCGAAAATAAGCAAAAATTTACTGAGAAGTATGCGGTGACACCACTGTTTTAACTATTTTTGTGTGTTTCAGAGGGTGCAGAAGTGATCCAGAGGTATCCCTAGATTGGTCTCACTGTCCTCAAGCCAAAACAAATGATGCACAGGAATTTGGAATAGGTCTAGTGCTATAGAAAAATTAAAAACTGCAAAAATTTCGTCAATATGTACTAAGTTCCTGAAAAATGTGTAATTTGACACGTGTTCCCGTTGGAGTATAACCAAGGGATAAAAAGTACCTGCTAAAAAGTCAAAAACCAATACGAAACCAAAAGAAAATTTCAAAAAATAGCAAGTAAAATTTCTAAAATCAGCTCCCTAAGGTAGACTTTTGTATATATTTATATATGTATATGTGTATAGAACACAAGTCTACGGAAACGTCAAATTTTTCAAGTTCCCTTCGTCGATCTGGGCGCGAGGGGTGTCAAAAGACGCGGCTGATCACCAGCTACACGAAGAGACTATCCCGGACACCACCAGGGTTCACGGTCAAAAGTTATTAGCGAAAATAAGCAAAAATTTACTGAGAAGTATGCGGTGACACCACTGTTTTAACTATTTTTGTGTGTTTCAGAGGGTGCAGAAGTGATCCAGAGGTATCCCTAGATTGGTCTCACTGTCCTCAAGCCAAAACAAATGATGCACAGGAATTTGGAATAGGTCTAGTGCTATAGAAAAATTAAAAACTGCAAAAATTTCGTCAATATGTACTAAGTTCCTGAAAAATGTGTAATTTGACACGTGTTCCCGTTGGAGTATAACCAAGGGATGAAAAGTACCTGCTAAAAAGTCAAAAACCAATACGAAACCAAAAGAAAATTTTAAAAAAATAGCAAGTAAAATTTCTAAAATCAGCTCCCTAAGGTAGACTTTTGTATATATATATGTATATGTGTATAGAACACAAGTCTACGGAAACGTCAAATTTTTCAAGTTCCCTTCGTCGATCTGGGCGCGAGGGGTGCCAAAAGACGCGGCTGATCACCAGCTACACGAAGAGACTATCCAGGACACCACCAGGGTTCACGGTCAAAAGTTATTAGCGAAAATGTGCAAAAATTTACTGAAAAGTATGCGGTGACACCACTGTTTTAACTATTTTTGTATGTTTCAGAGGGTGCAGAAGCGATCCAGAGATATTCCTAGATAGGTCTCACCGTCCTCAAGCCAAAACAAATGATAAACAGGAATTTGGAATAGGTCTAGTGCTATAGAAAAATTAAAAACTGCAAAAATTTCGTCAATATGTACTAAGTTCCTGAAAAATGTGTAATTTGACACGTGTTCCCGTTGGAGTATAACCAAGGGATGAAAAGTACCTGCTAAAAAGTCAAAAACCAATACGAAACCAAAAGAAAATTTCAAAAAATAGCAAGTAAAATTTCTAAAATCAGCTCCCTAAGGTAGACTTTTGTATATATTTATATATGTATATGTGTATAGAACACAAGTCTACGGAAACGTCAAATTTTTCAAGTTCCCTTCGTCGATCTGGGCGCGAGGGGTGTCAAAAGACGCGGCTGATCACCAGCTACACGAAGAGACTATCCCGGACACCACCAGGGTTCACGGTCAAAAGTTATTAGCGAAAATAAGCAAAAATTTACTGAGAAGTATGCGGTGACACCACTGTTTTAACTATTTTTGTGTGTTTCAGAGGGTGCAGAAGTGATCCAGAGGTATCCCTAGATTGGTCTCACTGTCCTCAAGCCAAAACAAATGATGCACAGGAATTTGGAATAGGTCTAGTGCTATAGAAAAATTAAAAACTGCAAAAATTTCGTCAATATGTACTAAGTTCCTGAAAAATGTGTAATTTGACACGTGTTCCCGTTGGAGTATAACCAAGGGATGAAAAGTACCTGCTAAAAAGTCAAAAACCAATACGAAACCAAAAGAAAATTTCAAAAAATAGCAAGTAAAATTTCTAAAATCAGCTCCCTAAGGTAGACTTTTGTATATATATATGTATATGTGTATAGAACACAAGTCTACGGAAACGTCAAATTTTTCAAGTTCCCTTCGTCGATCTGGGCGCGAGGGGTGTCAAAAGACGCGGCTGATCACCAGCTACACGAAGAGACTATCCAGGACACCACCAGGGTTCACGGTCAAAAGTTATTAGCGAAAATGTGCAAAAATTTACTGAAAAGTATGCGGTGACACCACTGTTTTAACTATTTTTGTATGTTTCAGAGGGTGCAGAAGCGATCCAGAGATATTCCTAGATAGGTCTCACCGTCCTCAAGCCAAAACAAATGATAAACAGGAATTTGGAATAGGTCTAGTGCTATAGAAAAATTAAAAACTGCAAAAATTTCGTCAATATGTACTAAGTTCCTGAAAAATGTGTAATTTGACACGTGTTCCCGTTGGAGTATAACCAAGGGATGAAAAGTACCTGCTAAAAAGTCAAAAACCAATACGAAACCAAAAGAAAATTTCAAAAAATAGCAAGTAAAATTTCTAAAATCAGCTCCCTAAGGTAGACTTTTGTATATATATATGTATATGTGTATAGAACACAAGTCTACGGAAACGTCAAATTTTTCAAGTTCCCTTCGTCGATCTGGGCGCGAGGGGTGTCAAAAGACGCGGCTGATCACCAGCTACACGAAGAGACTATCCAGGACACCACCAGGGTTCACGGTCAAAAGTTATTAGCGAAAATGTGCAAAAATTTACTGAAAAGTATGCGGTGACACCACTGTTTTAACTATTTTTGTATGTTTCAGAGGGTGCAGAAGCGATCCAGAGATATCCCTAGATAGGTCTCACCGTCCTCAAGCCAAAACAAATGATGCACAGGAATTTGGAATAGGTCTAGTGCTATAGAAAAATTAAAAACTGCAAAAATTTCGTCAATATGTACTAAGTTCCTGAAAAATGTGTAATTTGACACGTGTTCCCGTTGGAGTATAACCAAGGGATAAAAAGTACCTGCTAAAAAGTCAAAAACCAATACGAAACCAAAAGAAAATTTCAAAAAATAGCAAGTAAAATTTCTAAAATTAGCTCACTAAGGTAGACTTTTGTATATATATATGTATATGTGTATAGAACACAAGTCTACGAAAACGTCAAATTTTTCAAGTTCCCTTCGTCGATCTGGGCGCGAGGAGTGTCAAAAGACGCGGCTGATCACCAGCTACAAGAGAAAACTATCCCGGACACCACCAGGGTTCACGGTCAAAAGTTATTAGCGAAAATGTGCAAAAATTTACTGAAAAGTATGCGGTGACACCACTGTTTTAACTATTTTTGTATGTTTCAGAGGGTGCAGAAGTGATCCAGAGATATCCCTAGATAGGTCTCACCGTCCTCAAGCCAAAACAAATGATAAACAGGAATTTGGAATAGGTCTAGTGCTATAGAAAAATTAAAAACTGCAAAATTTCGTCAATATGTACTAAGTTCCTGAAAAATGTGTAATTTGACACGTGTTCCCGTTGGAGTATAACCAAGGTATAAAAAGTACCTGCTAAAAAGTCAAAAACCAATACAAAACCAAAAGAAAATTTCAAAAAATAGCAAGTAAAATTTCTAAAATCAGCTCCCTAAGGTAGACTTTTGTATATTGTATATTTTTCAAGTTCCCTTCGTCGATCTGGGCGCGAGGGGTGTCAAAAGACGCGGCTGATCACCAGCTACAAGAGAAAACTATCCCGGACACCACCAGGGTTCACGGTCAAAAGTTATTAGCGAAAATGTGCAAAAATTTACTGAAAAGTATGCGGTGACACCACTGTTTTAACTATTTTTGTGTGTTTCAGAGGGTGTAGAAGCGATCCAGAGGTATCCTTAGATTAGTCTCACCGTCCTCAAGCCAAAACAAATGATGCACAGGAATTTGAAATAGGTCTAGTGCTATAGAAAAATTAAAAACTGCAAAAATTTCGTCAATATGTACTAAGTTCCTGAAAAATGTGTAATTTGACACGTGTTCCCGTTGGAGTATAACCAAGGGATAAAAAGTACCTGCTAAAAAGTCAAAAACCAATACGAAACCAAAAGAAAATTTCAAAAAATAGCAAGTAAAATTTCTAAAATCAGCTCACTAAGGTAGACTTTTGTATATATACAGGGTGATTTTGAATTCATTAGCATCCTTTTAACCTGTTATTCTATACATAGTACCAAGTACTTATGCACTATAAAATTCAGTATTAAGCACATAAAAAAAAAAAAAAAAATTTGGTCGAAAACATCATGTCTAAGTAAATTAAGTAAATTATTAACAAATAAAATCGAAAAAAACCAATAATTCCAAAATAAAAAGAAAATCGAATAAAA
The DNA here is from genome assembly GCA_963082885.1 of Parascotia fuliginaria. Lineage (NCBI taxonomy): Eukaryota > Metazoa > Arthropoda > Insecta > Lepidoptera > Erebidae > Parascotia > Parascotia fuliginaria. The sequence continues at coordinate 834,689 of OY720189.1, read as the reverse complement.
AATACAATAAATAAAGGAAAGTATCGAGACGTTTACGCGCTAAAATTATTACCTACGCATTTTACTATCAAGGGCGGCCGAAGTGACTCGGAGCTACAGCTGACTGCCATGTAGAGGCGCTGTACGGTCAACGGCCGCGGCCGTCTTACCTATCCGTACAATGTCTACAATCGAACGAACCAGCTGAATCAAGACCCATTTTGATGCTATTAAAATTCGTTTAAAACTGTCAAACTAGTAAGATCTATCGTTTTTAATGCACTTAGGACTTTTTAAATACTAGGGCCTAAGGTAACAACAGTGTACTCAGTAAAATTTCAGTGTCTAATAAAATGTTATCAAGTACGTTGCAAAAGAAATCTGTCATCAGGCGAATTTCGACCTACTTTGACAGTACCTACGGTACGCACATCACCATTCAAATACAACCGCAATATTATTTATACCAATTACCTATTTACCAAATGTAATTCGTATCTACGCACTTTTCTTAAATTGTTACACAGCAAGTCATGCAGTCTAAATAAATTAGTTAAAATAATCTCTCTTGACGTAGGCACATAATAAAGGCAATTTTAACAGCAGATGCACCAAATAGTATTTTAAATGTTTTTTTATGATAAAATGGTAATAAAAATGTAAATTTTTTTGGAATTTTTAATCCACATCCAAAAAGAGATTTGTGTCCAACGTGGGCTCGAACCCACGACTCCGAGAATAAGAGTCTCATGCTCTACCGACTGAGCCGTGTCGTGCCATGGGTTCAATCAATATCTTTACACAGAACGCACGTGTATACCTACAGTTGTGCAACGTGAACAACTGTTTTTCCAGTAAGAATTAATCACGGACTAAGTAATGTGATAAGCAGCCGTCCTGACATTGCCCTGACAATTTCGGTACCTACCTATCTACTTCCATTAAGTTAGTGTTATTGATGACTAGGCGACCGAGGTAGCAGGCAGGAAGGACGTATTACTCACATTAATAGCTTATTTTATTGTACCTACTTACCTACATGCAATTCCGTTCATGATAGATTCTTTGTGCTAATAATTTCTTGTACACATAATACTTATTACGGGCATGTAGGTAGGTTCTTACTGCCCGTATTAGGTATAATGAATTTGATGTATTATTAAATTTATTACTTTCTCAGTGCTTGTGCAATAATGGGTGTACTGAGTTTACCTGAGTTTTGTGCGCAAATATGTAGGGTATTTAGTTGCAGGTTAGACAATGTAGTAATAATTTTTTTAGTTGTAAACATAACTACATAAGTAAGACAACGAACAATTCGATAGCAATGTTAATCAAGTAAGCATGTAGGTAGGTATTGTGTTGTTAGGTAGGTCTTATCTAGGTGTTCTTGAGAAGATATTTAAAATTAGCTACCCAATTACTTAACTTTCGGTCGCCATGGTAACTGTGTTTTGCAACCAACATGTTTGTCATTTCCTTTCATAACGATGTAGGTATTAGATAAAAATTATGTAATTATTCGTGTTGTTAGAACATTTAGCTCATTTCGAGTGTTAAACCCGTAACTAACTAGGAGATACTTTTATCAGTAATAATAAGAGCGTAGCTGTTTAGATTAAATAGGTACCTACCTACCTATTATTGAAATTTTACACACTTACTTATTTACTAGTTCGACGTTAAGGGAGTGCTTATTATTAATACCGAAATAAAGTTTTATGTTATGAATTTGTTGCGTTAGTTTGTTGCTCTAATAATTGTTTTTTTTTCTTGAACTGTCTTGAACAGAAATAATAACTTAGATTAGATTAGATTTAATTTAGTTGTAAGCTAGACAGGTATGTACGTACCTACTAGACGTATTAGACAGTAACAGAATAAAGATAGCGCGCGTAAGGATTATTCGATAACGTTGGTACTTACCTACCTAATGAAAGTAAGAAATAATTTGTATCCAAGTACCTACTTTATGTTGTTATGTGCTTACCTAGATGTACTTGAGAAGATGTTCAAAGTGATCACCTCCTCTTTGCACGCAGAGTTCAGCACGGCGTTGGTGATTATGTTTTACACGCTGTAAGACAAATCGTTGTGCTCTTACTGTGTTAAATGCAGCAACAATTTTTTGTTGAAGCTCCTCTCTTGTTTCACTCTCATGTTCATAAACGAGTCTTTTGATTTCTCCCCATAAAAAGAAATCTAAAGGAGTCAAATCAGGCGAGCGCGGTGGCCACGCCACGGGCCCGCCACGCCCTATCCATCGTGCTCCGAACCTGCGGTCTAGGTAGCCACGAACGTCGCGCTGGAAATGGGCCGGAGCACCATCGTGCTGATAATACAGCTCATTGAGGAACCGTATGGGTCCTTCTTCTAATTGTTCCTCTACGACGTGCTCCAACATTCGTAAGTAGTTTGCCCCGTTTAACCTGCCTTCAATAAAATATGGACCGATAATGGTCGTGTTTAATATGCCAGCCCACACGTTTATTGAGAAACGATTTTGAAAGGCGTGTCTTCGTATAACGTGTGGGTTATCACCGCGCAGAGACCACCAATGCTCATTGTGTATGTTAAACATACCAAGGCGTGTAAATGTCGCCTCATCGGTCCACAAGATGTTGGCATTTAAATTTTGTAACAACCAATTACAAAACTGCACCCTGGGCCTGTAGTCTGCTAACGCCAATTCTTGCACCTTTTCAAAATGGTATGGATGCATTTCAGACGCATTCAACACATTCCACACGAAGTGTTGGCTAACATGAAACCGCCTTGCCGCCTGTCGTGTGCTAGCTTGTGGATTTCTCTGAAAATACATCCTTATCCGTCGGTGCAGGTTTATTGGATAGACTGGTCTTCTACCACGCCCTTGAGCATGCGCAGGCACGTGGAACGACGCAAAATCTAATAAATTTTGCGTGCATCGTAGGATTCGATCTCGCGTAGGTATCGGCACATTCGGATAGCGTCGGTGAAACATTTGCCGAGCTCGCACAAGGTTATGACCGGCGCGGTCATAAAACAACACCATGTCCAAATATTGTTGATTGGTGTACATAATTATTAAACTTCACAACACAACACACATACACACACACAAAGTCACTGAATCCAACCACGAGCGTCACGGTTTGAAAATCTACGAAGAGATGAATTTTACGTCACACTTGAAAGTAGTGAAATTCGTAACTGATAGAAAATAAAAAATTGCACTCTGAACTTGCTCCCGCACACACACACCTAATGCACACGCACACCGCGCCTTGTCGCCGGCGGGTCGCCGAGTCGCCGGCGCAACCTATCAGGAAGCAGGAGCGCGCCTGGCGGTATTTATTTCATTTCAATAGAACTGCGAAGTAGCCTACATCTGAGGTGCCGCGCGCCGCCACACGGCTTGCGCGGTGCATTTATTCAATAATAGGTTTATCAATGAATGCCGCGCGTAGGTAATACTATCGTCTTGATGGTATACAGCGGCCAAACGTTGTTGATTTGCGCGCAATATTAATTAACACTTATTAAAATGTAATATTTTTTTAGTATGTTTTAATTTTTTATTTGTTTGTTTGAGACTTTATTTACGTAGATATAATGTTTTAAAGCGTTTTTAAAAAAATAATTTTGATAACATTAATTTTTAATTTTATGGTCCATAAGTACTTGGTACTATGTATAGAATCTCAGGTTAAAAGGATGCTAATGAATTCAAAATCACCCTGTATATGTATATGTGTATAGAACACATGTCTACGAAAACGTCAAATTTTTCAAGTTCCCTTCGTCGATCTGGGCGCGAGGGGTGTCAAAAGACGCGGCTGATCACCAGCTACAAGAGGAAACTATACCAGACACCACCAGGGTTCACGATCAAAAGTTATTAGCGAAAATGTGCGAAAATTTACCGAGAAGTATGCGTGGACACCACTGTTTTAACTATTTTTGTATGTTTCAGAGGGTGCAGAAGCGATCAAGAGATATCCCTAGATAGGTCTCACCGTCCTCAAGCCAAAACAAATGATAAACAGGAATTTGGAATAGGTCTAGTGCTATAGAAAAATAAAAAACTGCAAAATTTCGTCAATATGTACTAAGTTCCTGAAAAATGTGTAATTTGACACGTGTTCCCGTTGGAGTATAACCAAGGGATAAAAAGTACCTGCTAAAAAGTCAAAAACCAAAAGAAAATTTCAAAAAATAGCAAGTAAAATTTCTAAAATCAGCTCCCTAAGGTAGACTTTTGTATATTGTATATTTTTCAAGTTCCCTTCGTCGATCTGGGCGCGAGGAGTGTCAAAAGACGCGGCTGATCACCAGCTACACGAAGAGACTATCCAGGACACCACCAGGGTTCACGGTCAAAAGTTATTAGCGAAAATGTGCAAAAATTTACTGAAAAGTATGCGGTGACACCACTGTTTTAACTATTTTTGTATGTTTCAGAGGGTGCAGAAGCGATCCAGAGATATCCCTAGATAGGTCTCACCGTCCTCAAGCCAAAACAAATGATAAACAGGAATTTGGAATAGGTCTAGTGCTATAGAAAAATTAAAAACTGCAAAAATTTCGTCAATATGTACTAAGTTCCTGAAAAATGTGTAATTTGACACGTGTTCCCGTTGGAGTATAACCAAGGGATGAAAAGTACCTGCTAAAAAGTCAAAAACCAATACGAAACCAAAAGAAAATTTCAAAAAATAGCAAGTAAAATTTCTAAAATCAGCTCCCTAAGGTAGACTTTTGTATATATATATATGTATATGTGTATAGAACACAAGTCTACGGAAACGTCAAATTTTTCAAGTTCCCTTCGTCGATCTGGGCGCGAGGGGTGTCAAAAGACGCGGCTGATCACCAGCTACACGAAGAGACTATCCAGGACACCACCAGGGTTCACGGTCAAAAGTTATTAGCGAAAATAAGCAAAAATTTACTGAGAAGTATGCGGTGACACCACTGTTTTAACTATTTTTGTGTGTTTCAGAGGGTGCAGAAGTGATCCAGAGGTATCCCTAGATTAGTCTCACTGTCCTCAAGCCAAAACAAATGATGCACAGGAATTTGGAATAGGTCTAGTGCTATAGAAAAATTAAAAACTGCAAAAATTTCGTCAATATGTACTAAGTTCCTGAAAAATGTGTAATTTGACACGTGTTCCCGTTGGAGTATAACCAAGGGATAAAAAGTACCTGCTAAAAAGTCAAAAACCAATACGAAACCAAAAGAAAATTTCAAGAAATAGCAAGTAAAATTTCTAAAATCAGCTCCCTAAAGTAGACTTTTGTATATATATATGTATATGTGTATAGAACACAAGTCTACGGAAACGTCAAATTTTTCAAGTTCCCTTCGTCGATCTGGGCGCGAGGGGTGTCAAAAGACGCGGCTGATCACCAGCTACACGAAGAGACTATCCAGGACACCACCAGGGTTCACGGTCAAAAGTTATTAGCGAAAATGTGCAAAAATTTACTGAAAAGTATGCGGTGACACCACTGTTTTAACTATTTTTGTATGTTTCAGAGGGTGCAGAAGCGATCCAGAGATATCCCTAGATAGGTCTCACCGTCCTCAAGCCAAAACAAATGATAAACAGGAATTTGGAATAGGTCTAGTGCTATAGAAAAATTAAAAACTGCAAAAATTTCGTCAATATGTACTAAGTTCCTGAAAAATGTGTAATTTGACACGTGTTCCCGTTGGAGTATAACCAAGGGATGAAAAGTACCTGCTAAAAAGTCAAAAACCAATACGAAACCAAAAGAAAATTTCAAAAAATAGCAAGTAAAATTTCTAAAATCAGCTCCCTAAGGTAGACTTTTGTATATATATATATGTATATGTGTATAGAACACAAGTCTACGGAAACGTCAAATTTTTCAAGTTCCCTTCGTCGATCTAGGCGCGAGGGGTGTCAAAAGACGCGGCTGATCACCAGCTACAAGAGAAAACTATCCCGGACACCACCAGGGTTCACGGTCAAAAGTTATTAGCGAAAATGTGCAAAAATTTACTGAAAAGTATGCGGTGACACCACTGTTTTAACTATTTTTGTGTGTTTCAGAGGGTGCAGAAGTGATCCAGAGGTATCCCTAGATTGGTCTCACTGTCCTCAAGCCAAAACAAATGATGCACAGGAATTTGGAATAGGTCTAGTGCTATAGAAAAATTAAAAACTGCAAAAATTTCGTCAATATGTACTAAGTTCCTGAAAAATGTGTAATTTGACACGTGTTCCCGTTGGAGTATAACCAAGGGATAAAAAGTACCTGCTAAAAAGTCAAAAACCAATACGAAACCAAAAGAAAATTTCAAAAAATAGCAAGTAAAATTTCTAAAATTAGCTCACTAAGGTAGACTTTTGTATATATATATGTATATGTGTATAGAACACAAGTCTACGAAAACGTCAAATTTTTCAAGTTCCCTTCGTCGATCTGGGCGCGAGGAGTGTCAAAAGACGCGGCTGATCACCAGCTACAAGAGAAAACTATCCCGGACACCACCAGGGTTCACGGTCAAAAGTTATTAGCGAAAATGTGCAAAAATTTACTGAAAAGTATGCGGTGACACCACTGTTTTAACTATTTTTGTATGTTTCAGAGGGTGCAGAAGTGATCCAGAGATATCCCTAGATAGGTCTCACCGTCCTCAAGCCAAAACAAATGATAAACAGGAATTTGGAATAGGTCTAGTGCTATAGAAAAATTAAAAACTGCAAAATTTCGTCAATATGTACTAAGTTCCTGAAAAATGTGTAATTTGACACGTGTTCCCGTTGGAGTATAACCAAGGTATAAAAAGTACCTGCTAAAAAGTCAAAAACCAATACAAAACCAAAAGAAAATTTCAAAAAATAGCAAGTAAAATTTCTAAAATCAGCTCCCTAAGGTAGACTTTTGTATATTGTATATTTTTCAAGTTCCCTTCGTCGATCTGGGCGCGAGGGGTGTCAAAAGACGCGGCTGATCACCAGCTACAAGAGAAAACTATCCCGGACACCACCAGGGTTCACGGTCAAAAGTTATTAGCGAAAATGTGCAAAAATTTACCGAGAAGTATGCGGGGACACCACTGTTTTAACTATTTTTGTATGTTTCAGAGGGTGCAGAAGCGATCAAGAGATATCCCTAGATAGGTCTCACCGTCCTCAAGCCAAAACAAATGATAAACAGGAATTTGGAATAGGTCTAGTGCTATAGAAAAATTAAAAACTGCAAAAATTTCGTCAATATGTACTAAGTTCCTGAAAAATGTGTAATTTGACACGTGTTCCCGTTGGAGTATAACCAAGGGATGAAAAGTACCTGCTAAAAAGTCAAAAACCAATACGAAACCAAAAGAAAATTTCAAAAAATAGCAAGTAAAATTTCTAAAATCAGCTCCCTAAGGTAGACTTTTGTATATATATATGTATATGTGTATAGAACACAAGTCTACGGAAACGTCAAATTTTTCAAGTTCCCTTCGTCGATCTGGGCGCGAGGGGTGTCAAAAGACGCGGCTGATCACCAGCTACACGAAGAGACTATCCAGGACACCACCAGGGTTCACGGTCAAAAGTTATTAGCGAAAATAAGCAAAAATTTACTGAGAAGTATGCGGTGACACCACTGTTTTAACTATTTTTGTGTATTTCAGAGGGTGCAGAAGCAATCCAGAGATATCCCTAGATAGGTCTCACCGTCCTCAAGCCAAAACAAATGATAAACAGGAATTTGGAATAGGTCTAGTGCTATAGAAAAATTAAAAACTGCAAAAATTTCGTCAATATGTACTAAGTTCCTGAAAAATGTGTAATTTGACACGTGTTCCCGTTGGAGTATAACCAAGGGATAAAAAGTACCTGCTAAAAAGTCAAAAACCAATATGAAACCAAAAGAAAATTTCAAAAAATAGCAAGTAAAATTTCTAAAATCAGCTCCCTAAGGTAGACTTTTGTATATTGTATATTTTTCAAGTTCCCATCGTCGATCTGGGCGCGAGGGGTGTCAAAAGACGCGGCTGATCACCAGCTACAAGAGAAAACTATCCCGGACACCACCAGGGTTCACGGTCAAAAGTTATTAGCGAAAATGTGCAAAAATTTACTGAAAAGTATGCGGTGACACCACTGTTTTAACTATTTTTGTGTATTTCAGAGGGTGCAGAAGCGATCCAGAGATATCCCTAGATAGGTCTCACCGTCCTCAAGCCAAAACAAATGATAAACAGGAATTTGGAATAGGTCTAGTGCTATAGAAAAATTAAAAACTGCAAAAATTTCGTCAATATGTACTAAGTTCCTGAAAAATGTGTAATTTGACACGTGTTCCCGTTGGAGTATAACCAAGGGATAAAAAGTACCTGCTAAAAAGTCAAAAACCAATACGAAACCAAAAGAAAATTTCAAAAAATAGCAAGTAAAATTTCTAAAATCAGCTCCCTAAGGTAGACTTTTGTATATATATATGTATATGTGTATAGAACACAAGTCTACGGAAACGTCAAATTTTTCAAGTTCCCTTCGTCGATCTGGGCGCGAGGGAAGTCAAAAGACGCGGCTGATCACCAGCTACAAGAGAAAACTATCCCGGACACCACCAGGGTCCACGGTCAAAAGTTATTAGCGAAAATGTGCAAAAATTTACTGAAAAGTATGCGGTGACACCACTGTTTTAACTATTTTTGTGTGTTTCAGAGGGTGCAGAAGTGATCCAGAGGTATCCCTAGATTGGTCTCATTGTCCTCAAGCCAAAACAAATGATGCACAGGAATTTGGAATAGGTCTAGTGCTATAGAAAAATTAAAAACTGCAAAAATTTCGTCAATATGTACTAAGTTCCTGAAAAATGTGTAATTTGACACGTGTTCCCGTTGGAGTATAACCAAGGGATAAAAAGTACCTGCTAAAAAGTCAAAAACCAATACGAAACCAAAAGAAAATTTCAAAAAATAGCAAGTAAAATTTCTAAAATCAGCTCCCTAAGGTAGACTTTTGTATATATATATGTATATGTGTATAGAACACGAGTCTACGAAAACGTCAAAATTTTTCAAGTTCCCTTCGCCCGATCTGGACGCGAGGTGTGTCAAAAGACGCGGCTGATCACCAGCTACAAGAGGAGACTATCCCGGACATCACCAGGGTTCACGGTCAAAAGTTATTAGCGAAAATGTGCAAAAATTTACTGAAAAGTATGCGGTGACACCACTGTTTTAACTATTTTTGTATGTTTCAGAGGGTGCAGAAGCGATCCAGAGGTATCCCTACGGTAGTAGATCCACGCTGATTTCAGCATGAATGGGCCGGATCGTCCGGGGTAGTACTACCCTCTCATAGAAGATCGACTTAAGAGTAGTAGTATCCGTACTACTGCGTTTCGTTCGGTGAGTGAGAGCGCCGGAGGCCCAATTTCCCCCCTTTCCTCTTTCCTCACCTCCCGCATTCCCTTCCCCTAACCCCATTCCCAGCCGCCATAGTGGAGGCCACCATACCAGCAGTTTATGACGATGGCTTTTGGTATAGTAGCCGCCACTTCTGGATTCCACTGACTGCTTACCATCAGGCGGGGTGGAGTCACTTTGGTAGGCTATAATATAAAAAAAAAAAAAAAAAAAACCCTAGATTGGTCTCACCGTTCTCAAGCCAAAACAAATGATGCACAGGAATTTGGAATAGGTCTAGTGCTATAGAAAAATTAAAAACTGCAAAAATTTCGTCAATATGTACTAAGTTCCTGAAAAATGTGTAATTTGACACGTGTTCCCGTTGGAGTATAACCAAGGGATGAAAAGTACCTGCTAAAAAGTCAAAAACCAATACGAAACCAAAAGAAAATTTCAAAAAATAGCAAGTAAAATTTCTAAAATCAGCTCCCTAAGGTAGACTTTTGTATATATTTATATATGTATATGTGTATAGAACACAAGTCTACGGAAACGTCAAATTTTTCAAGTTCCCTTCGTCGATCTGGGCGCGAGGGGTGTCAAAAGACGCGGCTGATCACCAGCTACACGAAGAGACTATCCCGGACACCACCAGGGTTCACGGTCAAAAGTTATTAGCGAAAATAAGCAAAAATTTACTGAGAAGTATGCGGTGACACCACTGTTTTAACTATTTTTGTGTGTTTCAGAGGGTGCAGAAGTGATCCAGAGGTATCCCTAGATTGGTCTCACTGTCCTCAAGCCAAAACAAATGATGCACAGGAATTTGGAATAGGTCTAGTGCTATAGAAAAATTAAAAACTGCAAAAATTTCGTCAATATGTACTAAGTTCCTGAAAAATGTGTAATTTGACACGTGTTCCCGTTGGAGTATAACCAAGGGATAAAAAGTACCTGCTAAAAAGTCAAAAACCAATACGAAACCAAAAGAAAATTTCAAAAAATAGCAAGTAAAATTTCTAAAATTAGCTCACTAAGGTAGACTTTTGTATATATATATGTATATGTGTATAGAACACAAGTCTACGAAAACGTCAAATTTTTCAAGTTCCCTTCGTCGATCTGGGCGCGAGGAGTGTCAAAAGACGCGGCTGATCACCAGCTACAAGAGAAAACTATCCCGGACACCACCAGGGTTCACGGTCAAAAGTTATTAGCGAAAATGTGCAAAAATTTACTGAAAAGTATGCGGTGACACCACTGTTTTAACTATTTTTGTATGTTTCAGAGGGTGCAGAAGTGATCCAGAGATATCCCTAGATAGGTCTCACCGTCCTCAAGCCAAAACAAATGATAAACAGGAATTTGGAATAGGTCTAGTGCTATAGAAAAATTAAAAACTGCAAAATTTCGTCAATATGTACTAAGTTCCTGAAAAATGTGTAATTTGACACGTGTTCCCGTTGGAGTATAACCAAGGTATAAAAAGTACCTGCTAAAAAGTCAAAAACCAATACAAAACCAAAAGAAAATTTCAAAAAATAGCAAGTAAAATTTCTAAAATCAGCTCCCTAAGGTAGACTTTTGTATATTGTATATTTTTCAAGTTCCCTTCGTCGATCTGGGCGCGAGGGGTGTCAAAAGACGCGGCTGATCACCAGCTACAAGAGAAAACTATCCCGGACACCACCAGGGTTCACGGTCAAAAGTTATTAGCGAAAATGTGCAAAAATTTACCGAGAAGTATGCGGGGACACCACTGTTTTAACTATTTTTGTATGTTTCAGAGGGTGCAGAAGCGATCAAGAGATATCCCTAGATAGGTCTCACCGTCCTCAAGCCAAAACAAATGATAAACAGGAATTTGGAATAGGTCTAGTGCTATAGAAAAATTAAAAACTGCAAAAATTTCGTCAATATGTACTAAGTTCCTGAAAAATGTGTAATTTGACACGTGTTCCCGTTGGAGTATAACCAAGGGATGAAAAGTACCTGCTAAAAAGTCAAAAACCAATACGAAACCAAAAGAAAATTTCAAAAAATAGCAAGTAAAATTTCTAAAATCAGCTCCCTAAGGTAGACTTTTGTATATATATATGTATATGTGTATAGAACACAAGTCTACGGAAACGTCAAATTTTTCAAGTTCCCTTCGTCGATCTGGGCGCGAGGGGTGTCAAAAGACGCGGCTGATCACCAGCTACACGAAGAGACTATCCAGGACACCACCAGGGTTCACGGTCAAAAGTTATTAGCGAAAATAAGCAAAAATTTACTGAGAAGTATGCGGTGACACAACTGTTTTAACTATTTTTGTGTATTTCAGAGGGTGCAGAAGCAATCCAGAGATATCCCTAGATAGGTCTCACCGTCCTCAAGCCAAAACAAATGATAAACAGGAATTTGGAATAGGTCTAGTGCTATAGAAAAATTAAAAACTGCAAAAATTTCGTCAATATGTACTAAGTTCCTGAAAAATGTGTAATTTGACACGTGTTCCCGTTGGAGTATAACCAAGGGATAAAAAGTACCTGCTAAAAAGTCAAAAACCAATATGAAACCAAAAGAAAATTTCAAAAAATAGCAAGTAAAATTTCTAAAATCAGCTCCCTAAGGTAGACTTTTGTATATTGTATATTTTTCAAGTTCCCATCGTCGATCTGGGCGCGAGGGGTGTCAAAAGACGCGGCTGAACACCAGCTACAAGAGAAAACTATCCCGGACACCACCAGGGTTCACGGTCAAAAGTTATTAGCGAAAATGTGCAAAAATTTACTGAAAAGTATGCGGTGACACCACTGTTTTAACTATTTTTGTGTATTTCAGAGGGTGCAGAAGCGATCCAGAGATATCCCTAGATAGGTCTCACCGTCCTCAAGCCAAAACAAATGATAAACAGGAATTTGGAATAGGTCTAGTGCTATAGAAAAATTAAAAACTGCAAAAATTTCGTCAATATGTACTAAGTTCCTGAAAAATGTGTAATTTGACACGTGTTCCCGTTGGAGTATAACCAAGGGATAAAAAGTACCTGCTAAAAAGTCAAAAACCAATACGAAACCAAAAGAAAATTTCAAAAAATAGCAAGTAAAATTTCTAAAATCAGCTCCCTAAGGTAGACTTTTGTATATATATATGTATATGTGTATAGAACACAAGTCTACGGAAACGTCAAATTTTTCAAGTTCCCTTCGTCGATCTGGGCGCGAGGGAAGTCAAAAGACGCGGCTGATCACCAGCTACAAGAGAAAACTATCCCGGACACCACCAGGGTCCACGGTCAAAAGTTATTAGCGAAAATGTGCAAAAATTTACTGAAAAGTATGCGGTGACACCACTGTTTTAACTATTTTTGTGTGTTTCAGAGGGTGCAGAAGTGATCCAGAGGTATCCCTAGATTGGTCTCATTGTCCTCAAGCCAAAACAAATGATGCACAGGAATTTGGAATAGGTCTAGTGCTATAGAAAAATTAAAAACTGCAAAAATTTCGTCAATATGTACTAAGTTCCTGAAAAATGTGTAATTTGACACGTGTTCCCGTTGGAGTATAACCAAGGGATAAAAAGTACCTGCTAAAAAGTCAAAAACCAATACGAAACCAAAAGAAAATTTCAAAAAATAGCAAGTAAAATTTCTAAAATCAGCTCCCTAAGGTAGACTTTTGTATATATATATGTATATGTGTATAGAACACGAGTCTACGAAAACGTCAAAATTTTTCAAGTTCCCTTCGCCCGATCTGGACGCGAGGTGTGTCAAAAGACGCGGCTGATCACCAGCTACAAGAGGAGACTATCCCGGACATCACCAGGGTTCACGGTCAAAAGTTATTAGCGAAAATGTGCAAAAATTTACTGAAAAGTATGCGGTGACACCACTGTTTTAACTATTTTTGTATGTTTCAGAGGGTGCAGAAGCGATCCAGAGGTATCCCTACGGTAGTAGATCCACGCTGATTTCAGCATGAATGGGCCGGATCGTCCGGGGTAGTACTACCCTCTCATAGAAGATCGACTTAAGAGTAGTAGTATCCGTACTACTGCGTTTCGTTCGGTGAGTGAGAGCGCCGGAGGCCCAATTTCCCCCCTTTCCTCTTTCCTCACCTCCCGCATTCCCTTCCCCTAACCCCATTCCCAGCCGCCATAGTGGAGGCCACCATACCAGCAGTTTATGACGATGGCTTTTGGTATAGTAGCCGCCACTTCTGGATTCCACTGACTGCTTACCATCAGGCGGGGTGGAGTCACTTTGGTAGGCTATAATATAAAAAAAAAAAAAAAAAAAACCCTAGATTGGTCTCACCGTTCTCAAGCCAAAACAAATGATGCACAGGAATTTGGAATAGGTCTAGTGCTATAGAAAAATTAAAAACTGCAAAAATTTCGTCAATATGTACTAAGTTCCTGAAAAATGTGTAATTTGACACGTGTTCCCGTTGGAGTATAACCAAGGGATGAAAAGTACCTGCTAAAAAGTCAAAAACCAATACGAAACCAAAAGAAAATTTCAAAAAATAGCAAGTAAAATTTCTAAAATCAGCTCCCTAAGGTAGACTTTTGTATATATTTATATATGTATATGTGTATAGAACACAAGTCTACGGAAACGTCAAATTTTTCAAGTTCCCTTCGTCGATCTGGGCGCGAGGGGTGTCAAAAGACGCGGCTGATCACCAGCTACACGAAGAGACTATCCCGGACACCACCAGGGTTCACGGTCAAAAGTTATTAGCGAAAATAAGCAAAAATTTACTGAGAAGTATGCGGTGACACCACTGTTTTAACTATTTTTGTGTGTTTCAGAGGGTGCAGAAGTGATCCAGAGGTATCCCTAGATTGGTCTCACTGTCCTCAAGCCAAAACAAATGATGCACAGGAATTTGGAATAGGTCTAGTGCTATAGAAAAATTAAAAACTGCAAAAATTTCGTCAATATGTACTAAGTTCCTGAAAAATGTGTAATTTGACACGTGTTCCCGTTGGAGTATAACCAAGGGATGAAAAGTACCTGCTAAAAAGTCAAAAACCAATACGAAACCAAAAGAAAATTTCAAAAAATAGCAAGTAAAATTTCTAAAATCAGCTCCCTAAGGTAGACTTTTGTATATATATATGTATATGTGTATAGAACACAAGTCTACGGAAACGTCAAATTTTTCAAGTTCCCTTCGTCGATCTGGGCGCGAGGGGTGTCAAAAGACGCGGCTGATCACCAGCTACACGAAGAGACTATCCAGGACACCACCAGGGTTCACGGTCAAAAGTTATTAGCGAAAATGTGCAAAAATTTACTGAAAAGTATGCGGTGACACCACTGTTTTAACTATTTTTGTATGTTTCAGAGGGTGCAGAAGCGATCCAGAGATATTCCTAGATAGGTCTCACCGTCCTCAAGCCAAAACAAATGATAAACAGGAATTTGGAATAGGTCTAGTGCTATAGAAAAATTAAAAACTGCAAAAATTTCGTCAATATGTACTAAGTTCCTGAAAAATGTGTAATTTGACACGTGTTCCCGTTGGAGTATAACCAAGGGATGAAAAGTACCTGCTAAAAAGTCAAAAACCAATACGAAACCAAAAGAAAATTTCAAAAAATAGCAAGTAAAATTTCTAAAATCAGCTCCCTAAGGTAGACTTTTGTATATATATATGTATATGTGTATAGAACACAAGTCTACGGAAACGTCAAATTTTTCAAGTTCCCTTCGTCGATCTGGGCGCGAGGGGTGTCAAAAGACGCGGCTGATCACCAGCTACACGAAGAGACTATCCCGGACACCACCAGGGTTCACGGTCAAAAGTTATTAGCGAAAATAAGCAAAAATTTACTGAGAAGTATGCGGTGACACCACTGTTTTAACTATTTTTGTGTGTTTCAGAGGGTGCAGAAGTGATCCAGAGGTATCCCTAGATTGGTCTCACTGTCCTCAAGCCAAAACAAATGATGCACAGGAATTTGGAATAGGTCTAGTGCTATAGAAAAATTAAAAACTGCAAAAATTTCGTCAATATGTACTAAGTTCCTGAAAAATGTGTAATTTGACACGTGTTCCCGTTGGAGTATAACCAAGGGATGAAAAGTACCTGCTAAAAAGTCAAAAACCAATACGAAACCAAAAGAAAATTTCAAAAAATAGCAAGTAAAATTTCTAAAATCAGCTCCCTAAGGTAGACTTTTGTATATATATATGTATATGTGTATAGAACACAAGTCTACGGAAACGTCAAATTTTTCAAGTTCCCTTCGTCGATCTGGGCGCGAGGGGTGCCAAAAGACGCGGCTGATCACCAGCTACACGAAGAGACTATCCAGGACACCACCAGGGTTCACGGTCAAAAGTTATTAGCGAAAATGTGCAAAAATTTACTGAAAAGTATGCGGTGACACCACTGTTTTAACTATTTTTGTATGTTTCAGAGGGTGCAGAAGCGATCCAGAGATATTCCTAGATAGGTCTCACCGTCCTCAAGCCAAAACAAATGATAAACAGGAATTTGGAATAGGTCTAGTGCTATAGAAAAATTAAAAACTGCAAAAATTTCGTCAATATGTACTAAGTTCCTGAAAAATGTGTAATTTGACACGTGTTCCCGTTGGAGTATAACCAAGGGATGAAAAGTACCTGCTAAAAAGTCAAAAACCAATACGAAACCAAAAGAAAATTTCAAAAAATAGCAAGTAAAATTTCTAAAATCAGCTCCCTAAGGTAGACTTTTGTATATATTTATATATGTATATGTGTATAGAACACAAGTCTACGGAAACGTCAAATTTTTCAAGTTCCCTTCGTCGATCTGGGCGCGAGGGGTGTCAAAAGACGCGGCTGATCACCAGCTACACGAAGAGACTATCCCGGACACCACCAGGGTTCACGGTCAAAAGTTATTAGCGAAAATAAGCAAAAATTTACTGAGAAGTATGCGGTGACACCACTGTTTTAACTATTTTTGTGTGTTTCAGAGGGTGCAGAAGTGATCCAGAGGTATCCCTAGATTGGTCTCACTGTCCTCAAGCCAAAACAAATGATGCACAGGAATTTGGAATAGGTCTAGTGCTATAGAAAAATTAAAAACTGCAAAAATTTCGTCAATATGTACTAAGTTCCTGAAAAATGTGTAATTTGACACGTGTTCCCGTTGGAGTATAACCAAGGGATGAAAAGTACCTGCTAAAAAGTCAAAAACCAATACGAAACCAAAAGAAAATTTAAAAAAATAGCAAGTAAAATTTCTAAAATCAGCTCCCTAAGGTAGACTTTTGTATATTGTATATTTTTCAAGTTCCCATCGTCGATCTGGGCGCGAGGGGTGTCAAAAGACGCGGCTGATCACCAGCTACAAGAGAAAACTATCCCGGACACCACCAGGGTTCACGGTCAAAAGTTATTAGCGAAAATGTGCAAAAATTTACTGAAAAGTATGCGGTGACACCACTGTTTTAACTATTTTTGTGTATTTCAGAGGGTGCAGAAGCGATCCAGAGATATCCCTAGATAGGTCTCACCGTCCTCAAGCCAAAACAAATGATAAACAGGAATTTGGAATAGGTCTAGTGCTATAGAAAAATTAAAAACTGCAAAAATTTCGTCAATATGTACTAAGTTCCTGAAAAATGTGTAATTTGACACGTGTTCCCGTTGGAGTATAACCAAGGGATAAAAAGTACCTGCTAAAAAGTCAAAAACCAATACGAAACCAAAAGAAAATTTCAAAAAATAGCAAGTAAAATTTCTAAAATCAGCTCCCTAAGGTAGACTTTTGTATATATATATGTATATGTGTATAGAACACAAGTCTACGGAAACGTCAAATTTTTCAAGTTCCCTTCGTCGATCTGGGCGCGAGGGAAGTCAAAAGACGCGGCTGATCACCAGCTACAAGAGAAAACTATCCCGGACACCACCAGGGTCCACGGTCAAAAGTTATTAGCGAAAATGTGCAAAAATTTACTGAAAAGTATGCGGTGACACCACTGTTTTAACTATTTTTGTGTGTTTCAGAGGGTGCAGAAGTGATCCAGAGGTATCCCTAGATTGGTCTCATTGTCCTCAAGCCAAAACAAATGATGCACAGGAATTTGGAATAGGTCTAGTGCTATAGAAAAATTAAAAACTGCAAAAATTTCGTCAATATGTACTAAGTTCCTGAAAAATGTGTAATTTGACACGTGTTCCCGTTGGAGTATAACCAAGGGATAAAAAGTACCTGCTAAAAAGTCAAAAACCAATACGAAACCAAAAGAAAATTTCAAAAAATAGCAAGTAAAATTTCTAAAATCAGCTCCCTAAGGTAGACTTTTGTATATATATATGTATATGTGTATAGAACACGAGTCTACGAAAACGTCAAAATTTTTCAAGTTCCCTTCGCCCGATCTGGACGCGAGGTGTGTCAAAAGACGCGGCTGATCACCAGCTACAAGAGGAGACTATCCCGGACATCACCAGGGTTCACGGTCAAAAGTTATTAGCGAAAATGTGCAAAAATTTACTGAAAAGTATGCGGTGACACCACTGTTTTAACTATTTTTGTATGTTTCAGAGGGTGCAGAAGCGATCCAGAGGTATCCCTACGGTAGTAGATCCACGCTGATTTCAGCATGAATGGGCCGGATCGTCCGGGGTAGTACTACCCTCTCATAGAAGATCGACTTAAGAGTAGTAGTATCCGTACTACTGCGTTTCGTTCGGTGAGTGAGAGCGCCGGAGGCCCAATTTCCCCCCTTTCCTCTTTCCTCACCTCCCGCATTCCCTTCCCCTAACCCCATTCCCAGCCGCCATAGTGGAGGCCACCATACCAGCAGTTTATGACGATGGCTTTTGGTATAGTAGCCGCCACTTCTGGATTCCACTGACTGCTTACCATCAGGCGGGGTGGAGTCACTTTGGTAGGCTATAATATAAAAAAAAAAAAAAAAAAAAACCCTAGATTGGTCTCACCGTTCTCAAGCCAAAACAAATGATGCACAGGAATTTGGAATAGGTCTAGTGCTATAGAAAAATTAAAAACTGCAAAAATTTCGTCAATATGTACTAAGTTCCTGAAAAATGTGTAATTTGACACGTGTTCCCGTTGGAGTATAACCAAGGGATGAAAAGTACCTGCTAAAAAGTCAAAAACCAATACGAAACCAAAAGAAAATTTCAAAAAATAGCAAGTAAAATTTCTAAAATCAGCTCCCTAAGGTAGACTTTTGTATATATTTATATATGTATATGTGTATAGAACACAAGTCTACGGAAACGTCAAATTTTTCAAGTTCCCTTCGTCGATCTGGGCGCGAGGGGTGTCAAAAGACGCGGCTGATCACCAGCTACACGAAGAGACTATCCAGGACACCACCAGGGTTCACGGTCAAAAGTTATTAGCGAAAATAAGCAAAAATTTACTGAGAAGTATGCGGTGACACCACTGTTTTAACTATTTTTGTGTGTTTCAGAGGGTGCAGAAGTGATCCAGAGGTATCCCTAGATTGGTCTCACTGTCCTCAAGCCAAAACAAATGATGCACAGGAATTTGGAATAGGTCTAGTGCTATAGAAAAATTAAAAACTGCAAAAATTTCGTCAATATGTACTAAGTTCCTGAAAAATGTGTAATTTGACACGTGTTCCCGTTGGAGTATAACCAAGGGATGAAAAGTACCTGCTAAAAAGTCAAAAACCAATACGAAACCAAAAGAAAATTTCAAAAAATAGCAAGTAAAATTTCTAAAATCAGCTCCCTAAGGTAGACTTTTGTATATATATATGTATATGTGTATAGAACACAAGTCTACGGAAACGTCAAATTTTTCAAGTTCCCTTCGTCGATCTGGGCGCGAGGGGTGTCAAAAGACGCGGCTGATCACCAGCTACACGAAGAGACTATCCAGGACACCACCAGGGTTCACGGTCAAAAGTTATTAGCGAAAATGTGCAAAAATTTACTGAAAAGTATGCGGTGACACCACTGTTTTAACTATTTTTGTATGTTTCAGAGGGTGCAGAAGCGATCCAGAGATATTCCTAGATAGGTCTCACCGTCCTCAAGCCAAAACAAATGATAAACAGGAATTTGGAATAGGTCTAGTGCTATAGAAAAATTAAAAACTGCAAAAATTTCGTCAATATGTACTAAGTTCCTGAAAAATGTGTAATTTGACACGTGTTCCCGTTGGAGTATAACCAAGGGATGAAAAGTACCTGCTAAAAAGTCAAAAACCAATACGAAACCAAAAGAAAATTTCAAAAAATAGCAAGTAAAATTTCTAAAATCAGCTCCCTAAGGTAGACTTTTGTATATATATATGTATATGTGTATAGAACACAAGTCTACGGAAACGTCAAATTTTTCAAGTTCCCTTCGTCGATCTGGGCGCGAGGGGTGTCAAAAGACGCGGCTGATCACCAGCTACACGAAGAGACTATCCCGGACACCACCAGGGTTCACGGTCAAAAGTTATTAGCGAAAATAAGCAAAAATTTACTGAGAAGTATGCGGTGACACCACTGTTTTAACTATTTTTGTGTGTTTCAGAGGGTGCAGAAGTGATCCAGAGGTATCCCTAGATTGGTCTCACTGTCCTCAAGCCAAAACAAATGATGCACAGGAATTTGGAATAGGTCTAGTGCTATAGAAAAATTAAAAACTGCAAAAATTTCGTCAATATGTACTAAGTTCCTGAAAAATGTGTAATTTGACACGTGTTCCCGTTGGAGTATAACCAAGGGATGAAAAGTACCTGCTAAAAAGTCAAAAACCAATACGAAACCAAAAGAAAATTTCAAAAAATAGCAAGTAAAATTTCTAAAATCAGCTCCCTAAGGTAGACTTTTGTATATATATATGTATATGTGTATAGAACACAAGTCTACGGAAACGTCAAATTTTTCAAGTTCCCTTCGTCGATCTGGGCGCGAGGGGTGCCAAAAGACGCGGCTGATCACCAGCTACACGAAGAGACTATCCAGGACACCACCAGGGTTCACGGTCAAAAGTTATTAGCGAAAATGTGCAAAAATTTACTGAAAAGTATGCGGTGACACCACTGTTTTAACTATTTTTGTATGTTTCAGAGGGTGCAGAAGCGATCCAGAGATATTCCTAGATAGGTCTCACCGTCCTCAAGCCAAAACAAATGATAAACAGGAATTTGGAATAGGTCTAGTGCTATAGAAAAATTAAAAACTGCAAAAATTTCGTCAATATGTACTAAGTTCCTGAAAAATGTGTAATTTGACACGTGTTCCCGTTGGAGTATAACCAAGGGATGAAAAGTACCTGCTAAAAAGTCAAAAACCAATACGAAACCAAAAGAAAATTTCAAAAAATAGCAAGTAAAATTTCTAAAATCAGCTCCCTAAGGTAGACTTTTGTATATATTTATATATGTATATGTGTATAGAACACAAGTCTACGGAAACGTCAAATTTTTCAAGTTCCCTTCGTCGATCTGGGCGCGAGGGGTGTCAAAAGACGCGGCTGATCACCAGCTACACGAAGAGACTATCCCGGACACCACCAGGGTTCACGGTCAAAAGTTATTAGCGAAAATAAGCAAAAATTTACTGAGAAGTATGCGGTGACACCACTGTTTTAACTATTTTTGTGTGTTTCAGAGGGTGCAGAAGTGATCCAGAGGTATCCCTAGATTGGTCTCACTGTCCTCAAGCCAAAACAAATGATGCACAGGAATTTGGAATAGGTCTAGTGCTATAGAAAAATTAAAAACTGCAAAAATTTCGTCAATATGTACTAAGTTCCTGAAAAATGTGTAATTTGACACGTGTTCCCGTTGGAGTATAACCAAGGGATGAAAAGTACCTGCTAAAAAGTCAAAAACCAATACGAAACCAAAAGAAAATTTAAAAAAATAGCAAGTAAAATTTCTAAAATCAGCTCCCTAAGGTAGACTTTTGTATATTGTATATTTTTCAAGTTCCCATCGTCGATCTGGGCGCGAGGGGTGTCAAAAGACGCGGCTGATCACCAGCTACAAGAGAAAACTATCCCGGACACCACCAGGGTTCACGGTCAAAAGTTATTAGCGAAAATGTGCAAAAATTTACTGAAAAGTATGCGGTGACACCACTGTTTTAACTATTTTTGTATGTTTCAGAGGGTGCAGAAGTGATCCAGAGATATCCCTAGATAGGTCTCACCGTCCTCAAGCCAAAACAAATGATAAACAGGAATTTGGAATAGGTCTAGTGCTATAGAAAAATTAAAAACTGCAAAATTTCGTCAATATGTACTAAGTTCCTGAAAAATGTGTAATTTGACACGTGTTCCCGTTGGAGTATAACCAAGGTATAAAAAGTACCTGCTAAAAAGTCAAAAACCAATACAAAACCAAAAGAAAATTTCAAAAAATAGCAAGTAAAATTTCTAAAATCAGCTCCCTAAGGTAGACTTTTGTATATTGTATATTTTTCAAGTTCCCTTCGTCGATCTGGGCGCGAGGGGTGTCAAAAGACGCGGCTGATCACCAGCTACAAGAGAAAACTATCCCGGACACCACCAGGGTTCACGGTCAAAAGTTATTAGCGAAAATGTGCAAAAATTTACCGAGAAGTATGCGGGGACACCACTGTTTTAACTATTTTTGTATGTTTCAGAGGGTGCAGAAGCGATCAAGAGATATCCCTAGATAGGTCTCACCGTCCTCAAGCCAAAACAAATGATAAACAGGAATTTGGAATAGGTCTAGTGCTATAGAAAAATTAAAAACTGCAAAAATTTCGTCAATATGTACTAAGTTCCTGAAAAATGTGTAATTTGACACGTGTTCCCGTTGGAGTATAACCAAGGGATGAAAAGTACCTGCTAAAAAGTCAAAAACCAATACGAAACCAAAAGAAAATTTCAAAAAATAGCAAGTAAAATTTCTAAAATCAGCTCCCTAAGGTAGACTTTTGTATATATATATGTATATGTGTATAGAACACAAGTCTACGGAAACGTCAAATTTTTCAAGTTCCCTTCGTCGATCTGGGCGCGAGGGGTGTCAAAAGACGCGGCTGATCACCAGCTACACGAAGAGACTATCCAGGACACCACCAGGGTTCACGGTCAAAAGTTATTAGCGAAAATAAGCAAAAATTTACTGAGAAGTATGCGGTGACACCACTGTTTTAACTATTTTTGTGTATTTCAGAGGGTGCAGAAGCAATCCAGAGATATCCCTAGATAGGTCTCACCGTCCTCAAGCCAAAACAAATGATAAACAGGAATTTGGAATAGGTCTAGTGCTATAGAAAAATTAAAAACTGCAAAAATTTCGTCAATATGTACTAAGTTCCTGAAAAATGTGTAATTTGACACGTGTTCCCGTTGGAGTATAACCAAGGGATAAAAAGTACCTGCTAAAAAGTCAAAAACCAATATGAAACCAAAAGAAAATTTCAAAAAATAGCAAGTAAAATTTCTAAAATCAGCTCCCTAAGGTAGACTTTTGTATATTGTATATTTTTCAAGTTCCCATCGTCGATCTGGGCGCGAGGGGTGTCAAAAGACGCGGCTGATCACCAGCTACAAGAGAAAACTATCCCGGACACCACCAGGGTTCACGGTCAAAAGTTATTAGCGAAAATGTGCAAAAATTTACTGAAAAGTATGCGGTGACACCACTGTTTTAACTATTTTTGTGTATTTCAGAGGGTGCAGAAGCGATCCAGAGATATCCCTAGATAGGTCTCACCGTCCTCAAGCCAAAACAAATGATAAACAGGAATTTGGAATAGGTCTAGTGCTATAGAAAAATTAAAAACTGCAAAAATTTCGTCAATATGTACTAAGTTCCTGAAAAATGTGTAATTTGACACGTGTTCCCGTTGGAGTATAACCAAGGGATAAAAAGTACCTGCTAAAAAGTCAAAAACCAATACGAAACCAAAAGAAAATTTCAAAAAATAGCAAGTAAAATTTCTAAAATCAGCTCCCTAAGGTAGACTTTTGTATATATATATGTATATGTGTATAGAACACAAGTCTACGGAAACGTCAAATTTTTCAAGTTCCCTTCGTCGATCTGGGCGCGAGGGAAGTCAAAAGACGCGGCTGATCACCAGCTACAAGAGAAAACTATCCCGGACACCACCAGGGTCCACGGTCAAAAGTTATTAGCGAAAATGTGCAAAAATTTACTGAAAAGTATGCGGTGACACCACTGTTTTAACTATTTTTGTGTGTTTCAGAGGGTGCAGAAGTGATCCAGAGGTATCCCTAGATTGGTCTCATTGTCCTCAAGCCAAAACAAATGATGCACAGGAATTTGGAATAGGTCTAGTGCTATAGAAAAATTAAAAACTGCAAAAATTTCGTCAATATGTACTAAGTTCCTGAAAAATGTGTAATTTGACACGTGTTCCCGTTGGAGTATAACCAAGGGATAAAAAGTACCTGCTAAAAAGTCAAAAACCAATACGAAACCAAAAGAAAATTTCAAAAAATAGCAAGTAAAATTTCTAAAATCAGCTCCCTAAGGTAGACTTTTGTATATATATATGTATATGTGTATAGAACACGAGTCTACGAAAACGTCAAAATTTTTCAAGTTCCCTTCGCCCGATCTGGACGCGAGGTGTGTCAAAAGACGCGGCTGATCACCAGCTACAAGAGGAGACTATCCCGGACATCACCAGGGTTCACGGTCAAAAGTTATTAGCGAAAATGTGCAAAAATTTACTGAAAAGTATGCGGTGACACCACTGTTTTAACTATTTTTGTATGTTTCAGAGGGTGCAGAAGCGATCCAGAGGTATCCCTACGGTAGTAGATCCACGCTGATTTCAGCATGAATGGGCCGGATCGTCCGGGGTAGTACTACCCTCTCATAGAAGATCGACTTAAGAGTAGTAGTATCCGTACTACTGCGTTTCGTTCGGTGAGTGAGAGCGCCGGAGGCCCAATTTCCCCCCTTTCCTCTTTCCTCACCTCCCGCATTCCCTTCCCCTAACCCCATTCCCAGCCGCCATAGTGGAGGCCACCATACCAGCAGTTTATGACGATGGCTTTTGGTATAGTAGCCGCCACTTCTGGATTCCACTGACTGCTTACCATCAGGCGGGGTGGAGTCACTTTGGTAGGCTATAATATAAAAAAAAAAAAAAAAAAAACCCTAGATTGGTCTCACCGTTCTCAAGCCAAAACAAATGATGCACAGGAATTTGGAATAGGTCTAGTGCTATAGAAAAATTAAAAACTGCAAAAATTTCGTCAATATGTACTAAGTTCCTGAAAAATGTGTAATTTGACACGTGTTCCCGTTGGAGTATAACCAAGGGATGAAAAGTACCTGCTAAAAAGTCAAAAACCAATACGAAACCAAAAGAAAATTTCAAAAAATAGCAAGTAAAATTTCTAAAATCAGCTCCCTAAGGTAGACTTTTGTATATATTTATATATGTATATGTGTATAGAACACAAGTCTACGGAAACGTCAAATTTTTCAAGTTCCCTTCGTCGATCTGGGCGCGAGGGGTGTCAAAAGACGCGGCTGATCACCAGCTACACGAAGAGACTATCCCGGACACCACCAGGGTTCACGGTCAAAAGTTATTAGCGAAAATAAGCAAAAATTTACTGAGAAGTATGCGGTGACACCACTGTTTTAACTATTTTTGTGTGTTTCAGAGGGTGCAGAAGTGATCCAGAGGTATCCCTAGATTGGTCTCACTGTCCTCAAGCCAAAACAAATGATGCACAGGAATTTGGAATAGGTCTAGTGCTATAGAAAAATTAAAAACTGCAAAAATTTCGTCAATATGTACTAAGTTCCTGAAAAATGTGTAATTTGACACGTGTTCCCGTTGGAGTATAACCAAGGGATAAAAAGTACCTGCTAAAAAGTCAAAAACCAATACGAAACCAAAAGAAAATTTCAAAAAATAGCAAGTAAAATTTCTAAAATTAGCTCACTAAGGTAGACTTTTGTATATATATATGTATATGTGTATAGAACACAAGTCTACGAAAACGTCAAATTTTTCAAGTTCCCTTCGTCGATCTGGGCGCGAGGAGTGTCAAAAGACGCGGCTGATCACCAGCTACAAGAGAAAACTATCCCGGACACCACCAGGGTTCACGGTCAAAAGTTATTAGCGAAAATGTGCAAAAATTTACTGAAAAGTATGCGGTGACACCACTGTTTTAACTATTTTTGTATGTTTCAGAGGGTGCAGAAGTGATCCAGAGATATCCCTAGATAGGTCTCACCGTCCTCAAGCCAAAACAAATGATAAACAGGAATTTGGAATAGGTCTAGTGCTATAGAAAAATTAAAAACTGCAAAATTTCGTCAATATGTACTAAGTTCCTGAAAAATGTGTAATTTGACACGTGTTCCCGTTGGAGTATAACCAAGGTATAAAAAGTACCTGCTAAAAAGTCAAAAACCAATACAAAACCAAAAGAAAATTTCAAAAAATAGCAAGTAAAATTTCTAAAATCAGCTCCCTAAGGTAGACTTTTGTATATTGTATATTTTTCAAGTTCCCTTCGTCGATCTGGGCGCGAGGGGTGTCAAAAGACGCGGCTGATCACCAGCTACAAGAGAAAACTATCCCGGACACCACCAGGGTTCACGGTCAAAAGTTATTAGCGAAAATGTGCAAAAATTTACCGAGAAGTATGCGGGGACACCACTGTTTTAACTATTTTTGTATGTTTCAGAGGGTGCAGAAGCGATCAAGAGATATCCCTAGATAGGTCTCACCGTCCTCAAGCCAAAACAAATGATAAACAGGAATTTGGAATAGGTCTAGTGCTATAGAAAAATTAAAAACTGCAAAAATTTCGTCAATATGTACTAAGTTCCTGAAAAATGTGTAATTTGACACGTGTTCCCGTTGGAGTATAACCAAGGGATGAAAAGTACCTGCTAAAAAGTCAAAAACCAATACGAAACCAAAAGAAAATTTCAAAAAATAGCAAGTAAAATTTCTAAAATCAGCTCCCTAAGGTAGACTTTTGTATATATATATGTATATGTGTATAGAACACAAGTCTACGGAAACGTCAAATTTTTCAAGTTCCCTTCGTCGATCTGGGCGCGAGGGGTGTCAAAAGACGCGGCTGATCACCAGCTACACGAAGAGACTATCCAGGACACCACCAGGGTTCACGGTCAAAAGTTATTAGCGAAAATAAGCAAAAATTTACTGAGAAGTATGCGGTGACACAACTGTTTTAACTATTTTTGTGTATTTCAGAGGGTGCAGAAGCAATCCAGAGATATCCCTAGATAGGTCTCACCGTCCTCAAGCCAAAACAAATGATAAACAGGAATTTGGAATAGGTCTAGTGCTATAGAAAAATTAAAAACTGCAAAAATTTCGTCAATATGTACTAAGTTCCTGAAAAATGTGTAATTTGACACGTGTTCCCGTTGGAGTATAACCAAGGGATAAAAAGTACCTGCTAAAAAGTCAAAAACCAATATGAAACCAAAAGAAAATTTCAAAAAATAGCAAGTAAAATTTCTAAAATCAGCTCCCTAAGGTAGACTTTTGTATATTGTATATTTTTCAAGTTCCCATCGTCGATCTGGGCGCGAGGGGTGTCAAAAGACGCGGCTGAACACCAGCTACAAGAGAAAACTATCCCGGACACCACCAGGGTTCACGGTCAAAAGTTATTAGCGAAAATGTGCAAAAATTTACTGAAAAGTATGCGGTGACACCACTGTTTTAACTATTTTTGTGTATTTCAGAGGGTGCAGAAGCGATCCAGAGATATCCCTAGATAGGTCTCACCGTCCTCAAGCCAAAACAAATGATAAACAGGAATTTGGAATAGGTCTAGTGCTATAGAAAAATTAAAAACTGCAAAAATTTCGTCAATATGTACTAAGTTCCTGAAAAATGTGTAATTTGACACGTGTTCCCGTTGGAGTATAACCAAGGGATAAAAAGTACCTGCTAAAAAGTCAAAAACCAATACGAAACCAAAAGAAAATTTCAAAAAATAGCAAGTAAAATTTCTAAAATCAGCTCCCTAAGGTAGACTTTTGTATATATATATGTATATGTGTATAGAACACAAGTCTACGGAAACGTCAAATTTTTCAAGTTCCCTTCGTCGATCTGGGCGCGAGGGAAGTCAAAAGACGCGGCTGATCACCAGCTACAAGAGAAAACTATCCCGGACACCACCAGGGTCCACGGTCAAAAGTTATTAGCGAAAATGTGCAAAAATTTACTGAAAAGTATGCGGTGACACCACTGTTTTAACTATTTTTGTGTGTTTCAGAGGGTGCAGAAGTGATCCAGAGGTATCCCTAGATTGGTCTCATTGTCCTCAAGCCAAAACAAATGATGCACAGGAATTTGGAATAGGTCTAGTGCTATAGAAAAATTAAAAACTGCAAAAATTTCGTCAATATGTACTAAGTTCCTGAAAAATGTGTAATTTGACACGTGTTCCCGTTGGAGTATAACCAAGGGATAAAAAGTACCTGCTAAAAAGTCAAAAACCAATACGAAACCAAAAGAAAATTTCAAAAAATAGCAAGTAAAATTTCTAAAATCAGCTCCCTAAGGTAGACTTTTGTATATATATATGTATATGTGTATAGAACACGAGTCTACGAAAACGTCAAAATTTTTCAAGTTCCCTTCGCCCGATCTGGACGCGAGGTGTGTCAAAAGACGCGGCTGATCACCAGCTACAAGAGGAGACTATCCCGGACATCACCAGGGTTCACGGTCAAAAGTTATTAGCGAAAATGTGCAAAAATTTACTGAAAAGTATGCGGTGACACCACTGTTTTAACTATTTTTGTATGTTTCAGAGGGTGCAGAAGCGATCCAGAGGTATCCCTACGGTAGTAGATCCACGCTGATTTCAGCATGAATGGGCCGGATCGTCCGGGGTAGTACTACCCTCTCATAGAAGATCGACTTAAGAGTAGTAGTATCCGTACTACTGCGTTTCGTTCGGTGAGTGAGAGCGCCGGAGGCCCAATTTCCCCCCTTTCCTCTTTCCTCACCTCCCGCATTCCCTTCCCCTAACCCCATTCCCAGCCGCCATAGTGGAGGCCACCATACCAGCAGTTTATGACGATGGCTTTTGGTATAGTAGCCGCCACTTCTGGATTCCACTGACTGCTTACCATCAGGCGGGGTGGAGTCACTTTGGTAGGCTATAATATAAAAAAAAAAAAAAAAAAAACCCTAGATTGGTCTCACCGTTCTCAAGCCAAAACAAATGATGCACAGGAATTTGGAATAGGTCTAGTGCTATAGAAAAATTAAAAACTGCAAAAATTTCGTCAATATGTACTAAGTTCCTGAAAAATGTGTAATTTGACACGTGTTCCCGTTGGAGTATAACCAAGGGATGAAAAGTACCTGCTAAAAAGTCAAAAACCAATACGAAACCAAAAGAAAATTTCAAAAAATAGCAAGTAAAATTTCTAAAATCAGCTCCCTAAGGTAGACTTTTGTATATATTTATATATGTATATGTGTATAGAACACAAGTCTACGGAAACGTCAAATTTTTCAAGTTCCCTTCGTCGATCTGGGCGCGAGGGGTGTCAAAAGACGCGGCTGATCACCAGCTACACGAAGAGACTATCCAGGACACCACCAGGGTTCACGGTCAAAAGTTATTAGCGAAAATAAGCAAAAATTTACTGAGAAGTATGCGGTGACACCACTGTTTTAACTATTTTTGTGTATTTCAGAGGGTGCAGAAGCAATCCAGAGATATCCCTAGATAGGTCTCACCGTCCTCAAGCCAAAACAAATGATAAACAGGAATTTGGAATAGGTCTAGTGCTATAGAAAAATTAAAAACTGCAAAAATTTCGTCAATATGTACTAAGTTCCTGAAAAATGTGTAATTTGACACGTGTTCCCGTTGGAGTATAACCAAGGGATAAAAAGTACCTGCTAAAAAGTCAAAAACCAATATGAAACCAAAAGAAAATTTCAAAAAATAGCAAGTAAAATTTCTAAAATCAGCTCCCTAAGGTAGACTTTTGTATATTGTATATTTTTCAAGTTCCCATCGTCGATCTGGGCGCGAGGGGTGTCAAAAGACGCGGCTGATCACCAGCTACAAGAGAAAACTATCCCGGACACCACCAGGGTTCACGGTCAAAAGTTATTAGCGAAAATGTGCAAAAATTTACTGAAAAGTATGCGGTGACACCACTGTTTTAACTATTTTTGTGTATTTCAGAGGGTGCAGAAGCGATCCAGAGATATCCCTAGATAGGTCTCACCGTCCTCAAGCCAAAACAAATGATAAACAGGAATTTGGAATAGGTCTAGTGCTATAGAAAAATTAAAAACTGCAAAAATTTCGTCAATATGTACTAAGTTCCTGAAAAATGTGTAATTTGACACGTGTTCCCGTTGGAGTATAACCAAGGGATAAAAAGTACCTGCTAAAAAGTCAAAAACCAATACGAAACCAAAAGAAAATTTCAAAAAATAGCAAGTAAAATTTCTAAAATCAGCTCCCTAAGGTAGACTTTTGTATATATATATGTATATGTGTATAGAACACAAGTCTACGGAAACGTCAAATTTTTCAAGTTCCCTTCGTCGATCTGGGCGCGAGGGGTGTCAAAAGACGCGGCTGATCACCAGCTACACGAAGAGACTATCCAGGACACCACCAGGGTTCACGGTCAAAAGTTATTAGCGAAAATGTGCAAAAATTTACTGAAAAGTATGCGGTGACACCACTGTTTTAACTATTTTTGTATGTTTCAGAGGGTGCAGAAGCGATCCAGAGATATCCCTAGATAGGTCTCACCGTCCTCAAGCCAAAACAAATGATAAACAGGAATTTGGAATAGGTCTAGTGCTATAGAAAAATTAAAAACTGCAAAAATTTCGTCAATATGTACTAAGTTCCTGAAAAATGTGTAATTTGACACGTGTTCCCGTTGGAGTATAACCAAGGGATGAAAAGTACCTGCTAAAAAGTCAAAAACCAATACGAAACCAAAAGAAAATTTCAAAAAATAGCAAGTAAAATTTCTAAAATCAGCTCCCTAAGGTAGACTTTTGTATATATATATATGTATATGTGTATAGAACACAAGTCTACGGAAACGTCAAATTTTTCAAGTTCCCTTCGTCGATCTGGGCGCGAGGGGTGTCAAAAGACGCGGCTGATCACCAGCTACACGAAGAGACTATCCAGGACACCACCAGGGTTCACGGTCAAAAGTTATTAGCGAAAATAAGCAAAAATTTATTTATTTATTTATTTATTTATTTATATGCACACACAAAACTTATAAAGATAGTACATAAAATAACAAGAGCACAAAGGTACTGCTTATTTCATCAGAAATTTCTTCCAGCAGACCTGCGACAGGAAAATTGATAAGAAACATAGACACAGTGTGTAGATACATTAAATAAAGATAACTAAACTAAAACAAAAACCGCAAAAATAAAATAAAATATAAATACACATACATATAAACAATATATTAAATGAACGTACTTAAATAATATATATATAATATATATACATACATACATAAATATAAATGTAGATAATCACTGTAGTGTTAAAAGGTAATGTTCTTTAACCCGTTTTTTAAAGATAGAGATGGTGTTGGAATCTCGTATGTTAGGCGGAAGTAAATTCCACAACCGAACTGCATGAACAGAAAAGGAATAGGAATAAAAATCAGTTTTATGGGAAGGGATATTAAGAAGAGTTCTAAGATGGGATCTGCAAGGAGCATCGGAAGAGCGAGCAAACGAAAAACGCTCGCGCAAATACGCAGGATAGTTAGGATTAAAAAGAATGTTGAAAAGTAGACATAATATTCGAGTGTTCCTGCGAAGGCGGATAGGGAGCCACTTGAGTTCGCTGCGAAAGTGAGAAACATGGTCGTATTTTCTCAGACCAAAAACAAAACGGATGCATAAGTTTTGCAGGCGCTCAAGCTTATTTAAGAGCTCCTCAGTGGCATCCAGATAGCAGGCATCGGCGTAATCAATTATCGGCTGAATGAGCGTTTGGGCTAGAGAGATTTTAGTTTTAAAGGGCAAGACGCTTTGGAGGCATTTTAACGAGTGAAATGAAAAGTGCACCTTCCGACTAACCTCATTTACTTGAGCTCGCCACGAAAGATTACTGTCAAGTAAGACACCAAGATTCTTAGCCGTATCAGAAAAGGTGATTGTTGAGCCGTTGACAGTTAATGGTGTCAGAGATGTTAAGTCAAGCGCATTGCGAAAGTATCTGCTGCCTATAATCATAGCCTGGGACTTAGTTGGATTAATTTGCAAGCCGAAAGACTTAGCCCAATTACTGATATTATCCAGGTCTAGATTCAAGGAATTAATCGCAGCGTCCGCTTCAGCTAATGAAAAATGTCTGTAAAGCTGCAAATCATCTGCGTACAGATGGAAGTTAGAAGAGATTACCTTGGTAACAGTGTTTATAAAAATGGAGAAAAGAAGAGGCGAAAGGACACCACCCTGAGGCACACCAGCAGTGAGAGCACACCAGTTGGAGAAAGTCTCGTTGAGGCGAACACACTGCGAGCGATCCCGAAGGTATGAGTCAAACCAGGATAACGCAGAGGAAGAGAAGTTAATAGATTTAAGGATCCCTATCAGAATATCAAAATCCACTGAGTTAAAGGCACAACTGAAGTCAAGTAGAACTAAAACAGTGAGCGACTTATTATCCATTGCCCAACGGATATCATCTGTGACCTTAAGCAGCGCAGAAACTGTGCTGTGACCAACACGAAATCCAGACTGGAAGGGAGAATTAAGAGTGTTAGATGAAAGAAAACTGGAAATTTGGCCATGTACAATGTGCTCGAGAACTTTAGAAAGGAAAGGTAGAATAGAAATAGGTCTATAATGAGATAAAGAAGTAGGGTTGCTTATTTTAGGCAGTGGTATTATGTGCGCCAGTTTCCAAGCTAAAGGAAATGTACCGGAGAGTAAAGAACAGTTAAAAATGTGAGTAAGGATAGGTAGCAGTATTGGAAGAATAGGGGTTATCATTCGCGAACACAAATTGTCATTACCAACAGCGGGAGATGAAATAGCAAGAACAGATTTTTTAACAGCGTCTTCAGAGATAGCGCTCAAATTAAAAATTGGGCAATCAGGTATAGGCAAGTTAGAGAGTTCAGATAAAGTAGAAGATCTAATACTAGGGTCAAGAGAGACAGGTGGTAGGGAAAAATGCATGTTTAGCGCACACAAGTCAACATCTTTACAGGTATCCGTAGTAGATTTGCCGACACCAACTGATTTCAAAAATCTCCAGACATCGGAAGAGTTACGGTCAACAAGGGATTCATGAAAGTAGCGTCTCCTAGCTTCTTGACACAAACAGTTGCAGCGGTTACGCACAGCTTTGAAATGAGCGAGATTGTTATCCGAAGGTCTACGCCTGTACCTACTTTTAGCTTTGTCCTTAGATGCTATAGCATTTTTAATCTCAGCAGTCATCCACGGCGCAGGATTGTGTCTGATTTTAATACGCCGACGCGGAGCATGTTTGTCATACAAATCCAGCAACTTGGCATTAAAACAATCAACCTTTTCATCAATACTGGCTCTGTCGACAACCTGCGACCAGTCGATATCACCAGCATCATGTTTCAACGCCTCCACGTCTATACCCTTATAACTACGAAGATAGCAATACCGAGGTTTATGTTTGGGAGGACGGATACGATAAGAAAGATAGATGAGGTCGTGATAAGAGAAAGTTGCAGCGAGCTGCCCAAACTCAGCGACGTTGTTAGGTGATGAAACAATCGTAAGGTCAAGTAAAGAAGGCGTACAGTTAGGAAATTTATGTGTTGCCGCTAACGGTAGAATTTGGAGATTAAAAGAGCATAGAAGAGAACGAAGTTTAAGTGCGCGAGAATCATTTTTTAATAGACATGTATTGAAATCACCCATTAAAATTACATGCTCATACATAGGACAAAGGTTATCAAGATTGGATTCTAAAGAGTCAAAATAGTCAACGTGTAGATTAGGAGAGTAGAATACTGCAAGTAATAATTTTGAGTAATTTAAAGTAATTTCAAGAAATAAAGATTCAGCCGAACCAGAATAATGAGCCGGAGATGCACTGATGATTTTGTATGGTATGTCAGCACGTAAGTATATGGCAACGCCACCACCACCCTTACCAGTCCTATCATTTCTGATAAGAACAAAGCCAGGAAGAGCAAAATGAGTAGACAGGAGAGAAGGCTTGAGGAAAGTCTCAGATATTAAAAGTGCATCAAGGCGTACATTGCTAAAGGATGCCAGAAGATCGGAATAGTGACCAGGAACACTCTGAACATTGATATGTGCAATATGCAAATAATTGGGATAGTTAGAAAAAGCCTTGGAGATATTAGTATGTAACGTCTGAAACTGGGTAGAATCACTGTCCGCACTAACAAAACTTCGAGATGACGAAGAACAAGAGAAAAAACTATCATTTAAGTCTACTAGATTATCCATATTATGTATAAATATAAATATAATAATATAAATATGATAAAATACAATACAGTTATAATAAAGTAAAACAAAACTAAAAACTAAGTATAAATTAGTATAAAACTGGTTGCATAACAACCACCCCAACTCACAGGACGGTTATAAGAAAATACAATATCTAACAATCCACTATGAAAATAAAAATATAAACTACACAGTAAATAACGTGCAACAAGAGAGAAACAAACTAAAAATAAAAGTAGTTTGAAAAATATATATGAATGCTTAATGTAAAATATAACGTGTTACGGAACGCAATTAAACAACAAAACGTCAAGAAGTGTCAAATGTCAGTATCACAACAAAGAGAATTTGACATAACGCTAAAAGTGTTTTTAAATACCGACAAAATAATTAATATGATTATATAAAAACGGACGGTAATACAGCAAAAGGGAAGTACAACTAACGGCAGAGGAAATAATACAAGTAATCATATAACCCGGCAAATTACAGAAGTGACATGACAAACATTTCACAACAATTTATTATCAGTTGCGCCGGCGCGTCTTCCTTTGAGCTTTTCCAACTGTAGCTTCGAGCGCGCTGGCCCTCGTTGGAGAAGTATGTTCTCCAGGCTGAACAGCGTCGTCCGAGTCGGTAGAACACGCTGGAAATCGCGATATGAGTGCTTGAAGTTGACCCGGCGTTTCAATTTTTTGGCGCTTAGTATCAGGTGTGATGACGACTATCTTGCCTTCCACTGACCAGCAGTTCTTCATCCCAAAGTGCTTGCGTGCATCCATAAAAATAGCGTGTCTTGTGTGGGTCAAGAATTCAGATACAGTGATACCTGTACCTTTAAGTGACTTCTTGCTGTCCCAAATTAAGTGGCGGTGCTCAGTGGTGTACAACCTAACTAGGATAGGCCGGCCTTTGCGCTGAGAGGAACCCAATCTGTGGCATACATGAATATTATCCTTTCTAATCTCAGCCAAGTTCATTTGGTTGGTTAATATTTTATGTACAACATCATGCAACTTCTCACCCGGATGTTCACTAACCCCATGAAATAGCAGTACCTTTTTCCGCATTAGAGTTTCATGTCTGTCAAATCCAAGTGATAGCATCTCTATTTGAGTCTTAAATTTAGAGAGAGCTTGCCAAACAAAGGTCTTAAATTCAGTGAACTCACGTGTAAGTGATGTGATATCCAGTGATGGTGCAGTACCAGAGGTAACTTTTTCAAGTTTGCTATCATACTCCAACATCCTAGAGTTGAACAGTTGTTCCAGATCTTCTAGATTGTTAGCTAGTTTGGTGTCCATGATGAAGATGAGAAAAAGTTGATAAGTGGTAGAAAAGGTATCAAAGAGACTTGAAAATAATAGATAGTGAGTATAGGGTGGTTAATAACACAATAATATTATTTACCACATTAAAATGCAATTAATACTTATTAAAAATTAATTAAAACTTGCGAGTACAAAATTTATGTGTGTTTACTGTGTCTACCCACAAAAAAAAAAAAAAAAAAAAAAAAAAAAAAAAAAAAAAAAAAAAAAAAAAAAAAAAAAAAAAAAAAAAAAAAAAAATTTACTGAGAAGTATGCGGTGACACCACTGTTTTAACTATTTTTGTGTGTTTCAGAGGGTGCAGAAGTGATCCAGAGGTATCCCTAGATTGGTCTCACTGTCCTCAAGCCAAAACAAATGATGCACAGGAATTTGGAATAGGTCTAGTGCTATAGAAAAATTAAAAACTGCAAAAATTTCGTCAATATGTACTAAGTTCCTGAAAAGTGTGTAATTTGACACGTGTTCCCGTTGGAGTATAACCAAGGGATAAAAAGTACCTGCTAAAAAGTCAAAAACCAATACGAAACCAAAAGAAAATTTCAAAAAATAGCAAGTAAAATTTCTAAAATCAGCTCCCTAAGGTAGACTTTTGTATATATTTATATATGTATATGTGTATAGAACACAAGTCTACGGAAACGTCAAATTTTTCAAGTTCCCTTCGTCGATCTGGGCGCGAGGGGTGTCAAAAGACGCGGCTGATCACCAGCTACACGAAGAGACTATCCCGGACACCACCAGGGTTCACGGTCAAAAGTTATTAGCGAAAATAAGCAAAAATTTACTGAGAAGTATGCGGTGACACCACTGTTTTAACTATTTTTGTGTGTTTCAGAGGGTGCAGAAGTGATCCAGAGGTATCCCTAGATTGGTCTCACTGTCCTCAAGCCAAAACAAATGATGCACAGGAATTTGGAATAGGTCTAGTGCTATAGAAAAATTAAAAACTGCAAAAATTTCGTCAATATGTACTAAGTTCCTGAAAAATGTGTAATTTGACACGTGTTCCCGTTGGAGTATAACCAAGGGATGAAAAGTACCTGCTAAAAAGTCAAAAACCAATACGAAACCAAAAGAAAATTTCAAAAAATAGCAAGTAAAATTTCTAAAATCAGCTCCCTAAGGTAGACTTTTGTATATATATATGTATATGTGTATAGAACACAAGTCTACGGAAACGTCAAATTTTTCAAGTTCCCTTCGTCGATCTGGGCGCGAGGGGTGCCAAAAGACGCGGCTGATCACCAGCTACACGAAGAGACTATCCAGGACACCACCAGGGTTCACGGTCAAAAGTTATTAGCGAAAATGTGCAAAAATTTACTGAAAAGTATGCGGTGACACCACTGTTTTAACTATTTTTGTATGTTTCAGAGGGTGCAGAAGCGATCCAGAGATATTCCTAGATAGGTCTCACCGTCCTCAAGCCAAAACAAATGATAAACAGGAATTTGGAATAGGTCTAGTGCTATAGAAAAATTAAAAACTGCAAAAATTTCGTCAATATGTACTAAGTTCCTGAAAAATGTGTAATTTGACACGTGTTCCCGTTGGAGTATAACCAAGGGATGAAAAGTACCTGCTAAAAAGTCAAAAACCAATACGAAACCAAAAGAAAATTTCAAAAAATAGCAAGTAAAATTTCTAAAATCAGCTCCCTAAGGTAGACTTTTGTATATATTTATATATGTATATGTGTATAGAACACAAGTCTACGGAAACGTCAAATTTTTCAAGTTCCCTTCGTCGATCTGGGCGCGAGGGGTGTCAAAAGACGCGGCTGATCACCAGCTACACGAAGAGACTATCCCGGACACCACCAGGGTTCACGGTCAAAAGTTATTAGCGAAAATAAGCAAAAATTTACTGAGAAGTATGCGGTGACACCACTGTTTTAACTATTTTTGTGTGTTTCAGAGGGTGCAGAAGTGATCCAGAGGTATCCCTAGATTGGTCTCACTGTCCTCAAGCCAAAACAAATGATGCACAGGAATTTGGAATAGGTCTAGTGCTGTAGAAAAATTAAAAACTGCAAAAATTTCGTCAATATGTACTAAGTTCCTGAAAAATGTGTAATTTGACACGTGTTCCCGTTGGAGTATAACCAAGGGATGAAAAGTACCTGCTAAAAAGTCAAAAACCAATACGAAACCAAAAGAAAATTTCAAAAAATAGCAAGTAAAATTTCTAAAATCAGCTCCCTAAGGTAGACTTTTGTATATATTTATATATGTATATGTGTATAGAACACAAGTCTACGGAAACGTCAAATTTTTCAAGTTCCCTTCGTCGATCTGGGCGCGAGGGGTGTCAAAAGACGCGGCTGATCACCAGCTACACGAAGAGACTATCCCGGACACCACCAGGGTTCACGGTCAAAAGTTATTAGCGAAAATAAGCAAAAATTTACTGAGAAGTATGCGGTGACACCACTGTTTTAACTATTTTTGTGTGTTTCAGAGGGTGCAGAAGTGATCCAGAGGTATCCCTAGATTGGTCTCACTGTCCTCAAGCCAAAACAAATGATGCACAGGAATTTGGAATAGGTCTAGTGCTATAGAAAAATTAAAAACTGCAAAAATTTCGTCAATATGTACTAAGTTCCTGAAAAATGTGTAATTTGACACGTGTTCCCGTTGGAGTATAACCAAGGGATAAAAAGTACCTGCTAAAAAGTCAAAAACCAATACGAAACCAAAAGAAAATTTCAAGAAATAGCAAGTAAAATTTCTAAAATCAGCTCCCTAAGGTAGACTTTTGTATATATATATGTATATGTGTATAGAACACAAGTCTACGGAAACGTCAAATTTTTCAAGTTCCCTTCGTCGATCTGGGCGCGAGGGGTGTCAAAAGACGCGGCTGATCACCAGCTACACGAAGAGACTATCCAGGACACCACCAGGGTTCACGGTCAAAAGTTATTAGCGAAAATGTGCAAAAATTTACTGAAAAGTATGCGGTGACACCACTGTTTTAACTATTTTTGTATGTTTCAGAGGGTGCAGAAGCGATCCAGAGATATTCCTAGATAGGTCTCACCGTCCTCAAGCCAAAACAAATGATAAACAGGAATTTGGAATAGGTCTAGTGCTATAGAAAAATTAAAAACTGCAAAAATTTCGTCAATATGTACTAAGTTCCTGAAAAATGTGTAATTTGACACGTGTTCCCGTTGGAGTATAACCAAGGGATGAAAAGTACCTGCTAAAAAGTCAAAAACCAATACGAAACCAAAAGAAAATTTCAAAAAATAGCAAGTAAAATTTCTAAAATCAGCTCCCTAAGGTAGACTTTTGTATATATATATGTATATGTGTATAGAACACAAGTCTACGGAAACGTCAAATTTTTCAAGTTCCCTTCGTCGATCTGGGCGCGAGGGGTGTCAAAAGACGCGGCTGATCACCAGCTACACGAAGAGACTATCCAGGACACCACCAGGGTTCACGGTCAAAAGTTATTAGCGAAAATGTGCAAAAATTTACTGAAAAGTATGCGGTGACACCACTGTTTTAACTATTTTTGTATGTTTCAGAGGGTGCAGAAGCGATCCAGAGATATCCCTAGATAGGTCTCACCGTCCTCAAGCCAAAACAAATGATAAACAGGAATTTGGAATAGGTCTAGTGCTATAGAAAAATTAAAAACTGCAAAAATTTCGTCAATATGTACTAAGTTCCTGAAAAATGTGTAATTTGACACGTGTTCCCGTTGGAGTATAACCAAGGGATGAAAAGTACCTGCTAAAAAGTCAAAAACCAATACGAAACCAAAAGAAAATTTCAAAAAATAGCAAGTAAAATTTCTAAAATCAGCTCCCTAAGGTAGACTTTTGTATATATATATATGTATATGTGTATAGAACACAAGTCTACGGAAACGTCAAATTTTTCAAGTTCCCTTCGTCGATCTGGGCGCGAGGGGTGTCAAAAGACGCGGCTGATCACCAGCTACACGAAGAGACTATCCAGGACACCACCAGGGTTCACGGTCAAAAGTTATTAGCGAAAATAAGCAAAAATTTACTGAGAAGTATGCGGTGACACCACTGTTTTAACTATTTTTGTGTGTTTCAGAGGGTGCAGAAGTGATCCAGAGGTATCCCTAGATTGGTCTCACTGTCCTCAAGCCAAAACAAATGATGCACAGGAATTTGGAATAGGTCTAGTGCTATAGAAAAATTAAAAACTGCAAAAATTTCGTCAATATGTACTAAGTTCCTGAAAAATGTGTAATTTGACACGTGTTCCCGTTGGAGTATAACCAAGGGATGAAAAGTACCTGCTAAAAAGTCAAAAACCAATACGAAACCAAAAGAAAATTTCAAAAAATAGCAAGTAAAATTTCTAAAATCAGCTCCCTAAGGTAGACTTTTGTATATATATATGTATATGTGTATAGAACACAAGTCTACGGAAACGTCAAATTTTTCAAGTTCCCTTCGTCGATCTGGGCGCGAGGGGTGTCAAAAGACGCGGCTGATCACCAGCTACACGAAGAGACTATCCAGGACACCACCAGGGTTCACGGTCAAAAGTTATTAGCGAAAATGTGCAAAAATTTACTGAAAAGTATGCGGTGACACCACTGTTTTAACTATTTTTGTATGTTTCAGAGGGTGCAGAAGCGATCCAGAGATATCCCTAGATAGGTCTCACCGTCCTCAAGCCAAAACAAATGATAAACAGGAATTTGGAATAGGTCTAGTGCTATAGAAAAATTAAAAACTGCAAAAATTTCGTCAATATGTACTAAGTTCCTGAAAAATGTGTAATTTGACACGTGTTCCCGTTGGAGTATAACCAAGGGATGAAAAGTACCTGCTAAAAAGTCAAAAACCAATACGAAACCAAAAGAAAATTTCAAAAAATAGCAAGTAAAATTTCTAAAATCAGCTCCCTAAGGTAGACTTTTGTATATATATATATGTATATGTGTATAGAACACAAGTCTACGGAAACGTCAAATTTTTCAAGTTCCCTTCGTCGATCTGGGCGCGAGGGGTGTCAAAAGACGCGGCTGATCACCAGCTACACGAAGAGACTATCCAGGACACCACCAGGGTTCACGGTCAAAAGTTATTAGCGAAAATAAGCAAAAATTTACTGAGAAGTATGCGGTGACACCACTGTTTTAACTATTTTTGTGTGTTTCAGAGGGTGCAGAAGTGATCCAGAGGTATCCCTAGATTGGTCTCACTGTCCTCAAGCCAAAACAAATGATGCACAGGAATTTGGAATAGGTCTAGTGCTATAGAAAAATTAAAAACTGCAAAAATTTCGTCAATATGTACTAAGTTCCTGAAAAGTGTGTAATTTGACACGTGTTCCCGTTGGAGTATAACCAAGGGATAAAAAGTACCTGCTAAAAAGTCAAAAACCAATACGAAACCAAAAGAAAATTTCAAAAAATAGCAAGTAAAATTTCTAAAATCAGCTCCCTAAGGTAGACTTTTGTATATATTTATATATGTATATGTGTATAGAACACAAGTCTACGGAAACGTCAAATTTTTCAAGTTCCCTTCGTCGATCTGGGCGCGAGGGGTGTCAAAAGACGCGGCTGATCACCAGCTACACGAAGAGACTATCCCGGACACCACCAGGGTTCACGGTCAAAAGTTATTAGCGAAAATAAGCAAAAATTTACTGAGAAGTATGCGGTGACACCACTGTTTTAACTATTTTTGTGTGTTTCAGAGGGTGCAGAAGTGATCCAGAGGTATCCCTAGATTGGTCTCACTGTCCTCAAGCCAAAACAAATGATGCACAGGAATTTGGAATAGGTCTAGTGCTATAGAAAAATTAAAAACTGCAAAAATTTCGTCAATATGTACTAAGTTCCTGAAAAATGTGTAATTTGACACGTGTTCCCGTTGGAGTATAACCAAGGGATGAAAAGTACCTGCTAAAAAGTCAAAAACCAATACGAAACCAAAAGAAAATTTCAAAAAATAGCAAGTAAAATTTCTAAAATCAGCTCCCTAAGGTAGACTTTTGTATATATATATGTATATGTGTATAGAACACAAGTCTACGGAAACGTCAAATTTTTCAAGTTCCCTTCGTCGATCTGGGCGCGAGGGGTGCCAAAAGACGCGGCTGATCACCAGCTACACGAAGAGACTATCCAGGACACCACCAGGGTTCACGGTCAAAAGTTATTAGCGAAAATGTGCAAAAATTTACTGAAAAGTATGCGGTGACACCACTGTTTTAACTATTTTTGTATGTTTCAGAGGGTGCAGAAGCGATCCAGAGATATTCCTAGATAGGTCTCACCGTCCTCAAGCCAAAACAAATGATAAACAGGAATTTGGAATAGGTCTAGTGCTATAGAAAAATTAAAAACTGCAAAAATTTCGTCAATATGTACTAAGTTCCTGAAAAATGTGTAATTTGACACGTGTTCCCGTTGGAGTATAACCAAGGGATGAAAAGTACCTGCTAAAAAGTCAAAAACCAATACGAAACCAAAAGAAAATTTCAAAAAATAGCAAGTAAAATTTCTAAAATCAGCTCCCTAAGGTAGACTTTTGTATATATTTATATATGTATATGTGTATAGAACACAAGTCTACGGAAACGTCAAATTTTTCAAGTTCCCTTCGTCGATCTGGGCGCGAGGGGTGTCAAAAGACGCGGCTGATCACCAGCTACACGAAGAGACTATCCCGGACACCACCAGGGTTCACGGTCAAAAGTTATTAGCGAAAATAAGCAAAAATTTACTGAGAAGTATGCGGTGACACCACTGTTTTAACTATTTTTGTGTGTTTCAGAGGGTGCAGAAGTGATCCAGAGGTATCCCTAGATTGGTCTCACTGTCCTCAAGCCAAAACAAATGATGCACAGGAATTTGGAATAGGTCTAGTGCTATAGAAAAATTAAAAACTGCAAAAATTTCGTCAATATGTACTAAGTTCCTGAAAAATGTGTAATTTGACACGTGTTCCCGTTGGAGTATAACCAAGGGATGAAAAGTACCTGCT
Source organism: Parascotia fuliginaria (assembly GCA_963082885.1). Taxonomy (NCBI): domain Eukaryota; kingdom Metazoa; phylum Arthropoda; class Insecta; order Lepidoptera; family Erebidae; genus Parascotia; species Parascotia fuliginaria. Next base: position 792,557 of record OY720189.1, on the reverse strand, counting down.
AAAAAGTCAAAAACCAATACGAAACCAAAAGAAAATTTCAAAAAATAGCAAGTAAAATTTCTAAAATCAGCTCCCTAAGGTAGACTTTTGTATATATTTATATATGTATATGTGTATAGAACACAAGTCTACGGAAACGTCAAATTTTTCAAGTTCCCTTCGTCGATCTGGGCGCGAGGGGTGTCAAAAGACGCGGCTGATCACCAGCTACACGAAGAGACTATCCCGGACACCACCAGGGTTCACGGTCAAAAGTTATTAGCGAAAATAAGCAAAAATTTACTGAGAAGTATGCGGTGACACCACTGTTTTAACTATTTTTGTGTGTTTCAGAGGGTGCAGAAGTGATCCAGAGGTATCCCTAGATTGGTCTCACTGTCCTCAAGCCAAAACAAATGATGCACAGGAATTTGGAATAGGTCTAGTGCTATAGAAAAATTAAAAACTGCAAAAATTTCGTCAATATGTACTAAGTTCCTGAAAAATGTGTAATTTGACACGTGTTCCCGTTGGAGTATAACCAAGGGATGAAAAGTACCTGCTAAAAAGTCAAAAACCAATACGAAACCAAAAGAAAATTTTAAAAAATAGCAAGTAAAATTTCTAAAATCAGCTCCCTAAGGTAGACTTTTGTATATATATATGTATATGTGTATAGAACACAAGTCTACGGAAACGTCAAATTTTTCAAGTTCCCTTCGTCGATCTGGGCGCGAGGGGTGTCAAAAGACGCGGCTGATCACCAGCTACACGAAGAGACTATCCAGGACACCACCAGGGTTCACGGTCAAAAGTTATTAGCGAAAATGTGCAAAAATTTACTGAAAAGTATGCGGTGACACCACTGTTTTAACTATTTTTGTATGTTTCAGAGGGTGCAGAAGCGATCCAGAGATATTCCTAGATAGGTCTCACCGTCCTCAAGCCAAAACAAATGATAAACAGGAATTTGGAATAGGTCTAGTGCTATAGAAAAATTAAAAACTGCAAAAATTTCGTCAATATGTACTAAGTTCCTGAAAAATGTGTAATTTGACACGTGTTCCCGTTGGAGTATAACCAAGGGATGAAAAGTACCTGCTAAAAAGTCAAAAACCAATACGAAACCAAAAGAAAATTTCAAAAAATAGCAAGTAAAATTTCTAAAATCAGCTCCCTAAGGTAGACTTTTGTATATATTTATATATGTATATGTGTATAGAACACAAGTCTACGGAAACGTCAAATTTTTCAAGTTCCCTTCGTCGATCTGGGCGCGAGGGGTGTCAAAAGACGCGGCTGATCACCAGCTACACGAAGAGACTATCCCGGACACCACCAGGGTTCACGGTCAAAAGTTATTAGCGAAAATAAGCAAAAATTTACTGAGAAGTATGCGGTGACACCACTGTTTTAACTATTTTTGTGTGTTTCAGAGGGTGCAGAAGTGATCCAGAGGTATCCCTAGATTGGTCTCACTGTCCTCAAGCCAAAACAAATGATGCACAGGAATTTGGAATAGGTCTAGTGCTATAGAAAAATTAAAAACTGCAAAAATTTCGTCAATATGTACTAAGTTCCTGAAAAATGTGTAATTTGACACGTGTTCCCGTTGGAGTATAACCAAGGGATGAAAAGTACCTGCTAAAAAGTCAAAAACCAATACGAAACCAAAAGAAAATTTCAAAAAATAGCAAGTAAAATTTCTAAAATCAGCTCCCTAAGGTAGACTTTTGTATATATATATGTATATGTGTATAGAACACAAGTCTACGGAAACGTCAAATTTTTCAAGTTCCCTTCGTCGATCTGGGCGCGAGGGGTGCCAAAAGACGCGGCTGATCACCAGCTACACGAAGAGACTATCCAGGACACCACCAGGGTTCACGGTCAAAAGTTATTAGCGAAAATGTGCAAAAATTTACTGAAAAGTATGCGGTGACACCACTGTTTTAACTATTTTTGTATGTTTCAGAGGGTGCAGAAGCGATCCAGAGATATTCCTAGATAGGTCTCACCGTCCTCAAGCCAAAACAAATGATAAACAGGAATTTGGAATAGGTCTAGTGCTATAGAAAAATTAAAAACTGCAAAAATTTCGTCAATATGTACTAAGTTCCTGAAAAATGTGTAATTTGACACGTGTTCCCGTTGGAGTATAACCAAGGGATGAAAAGTACCTGCTAAAAAGTCAAAAACCAATACGAAACCAAAAGAAAATTTCAAAAAATAGCAAGTAAAATTTCTAAAATCAGCTCCCTAAGGTAGACTTTTGTATATATTTATATATGTATATGTGTATAGAACACAAGTCTACGGAAACGTCAAATTTTTCAAGTTCCCTTCGTCGATCTGGGCGCGAGGGGTGTCAAAAGACGCGGCTGATCACCAGCTACACGAAGAGACTATCCCGGACACCACCAGGGTTCACGGTCAAAAGTTATTAGCGAAAATAAGCAAAAATTTACTGAGAAGTATGCGGTGACACCACTGTTTTAACTATTTTTGTGTGTTTCAGAGGGTGCAGAAGTGATCCAGAGGTATCCCTAGATTGGTCTCACTGTCCTCAAGCCAAAACAAATGATGCACAGGAATTTGGAATAGGTCTAGTGCTATAGAAAAATTAAAAACTGCAAAAATTTCGTCAATATGTACTAAGTTCCTGAAAAATGTGTAATTTGACACGTGTTCCCGTTGGAGTATAACCAAGGGATGAAAAGTACCTGCTAAAAAGTCAAAAACCAATACGAAACCAAAAGAAAATTTCAAAAAATAGCAAGTAAAATTTCTAAAATCAGCTCCCTAAGGTAGACTTTTGTATATATTTATATATGTATATGTGTATAGAACACAAGTCTACGGAAACGTCAAATTTTTCAAGTTCCCTTCGTCGATCTGGGCGCGAGGGGTGTCAAAAGACGCGGCTGATCACCAGCTACACGAAGAGACTATCCCGGACACCACCAGGGTTCACGGTCAAAAGTTATTAGCGAAAATAAGCAAAAATTTACTGAGAAGTATGCGGTGACACCACTGTTTTAACTATTTTTGTGTGTTTCAGAGGGTGCAGAAGTGATCCAGAGGTATCCCTAGATTGGTCTCACTGTCCTCAAGCCAAAACAAATGATGCACAGGAATTTGGAATAGGTCTAGTGCTATAGAAAAATTAAAAACTGCAAAAATTTCGTCAATATGTACTAAGTTCCTGAAAAATGTGTAATTTGACACGTGTTCCCGTTGGAGTATAACCAAGGGATGAAAAGTACCTGCTAAAAAGTCAAAAACCAATACGAAACCAAAAGAAAATTTTAAAAAATAGCAAGTAAAATTTCTAAAATCAGCTCCCTAAGGTAGACTTTTGTATATATATATGTATATGTGTATAGAACACAAGTCTACGGAAACGTCAAATTTTTCAAGTTCCCTTCGTCGATCTGGGCGCGAGGGGTGTCAAAAGACGCGGCTGATCACCAGCTACACGAAGAGACTATCCAGGACACCACCAGGGTTCACGGTCAAAAGTTATTAGCGAAAATGTGCAAAAATTTACTGAAAAGTATGCGGTGACACCACTGTTTTAACTATTTTTGTATGTTTCAGAGGGTGCAGAAGCGATCCAGAGATATTCCTAGATAGGTCTCACCGTCCTCAAGCCAAAACAAATGATAAACAGGAATTTGGAATAGGTCTAGTGCTATAGAAAAATTAAAAACTGCAAAAATTTCGTCAATATGTACTAAGTTCCTGAAAAATGTGTAATTTGACACGTGTTCCCGTTGGAGTATAACCAAGGGATGAAAAGTACCTGCTAAAAAGTCAAAAACCAATACGAAACCAAAAGAAAATTTCAAAAAATAGCAAGTAAAATTTCTAAAATCAGCTCCCTAAGGTAGACTTTTGTATATATATATGTATATGTGTATAGAACACAAGTCTACGGAAACGTCAAATTTTTCAAGTTCCCTTCGTCGATCTGGGCGCGAGGGGTGTCAAAAGACGCGGCTGATCACCAGCTACACGAAGAGACTATCCAGGACACCACCAGGGTTCACGGTCAAAAGTTATTAGCGAAAATGTGCAAAAATTTACTGAAAAGTATGCGGTGACACCACTGTTTTAACTATTTTTGTATGTTTCAGAGGGTGCAGAAGCGATCCAGAGATATCCCTAGATAGGTCTCACCGTCCTCAAGCCAAAACAAATGATAAACAGGAATTTGGAATAGGTCTAGTGCTATAGAAAAATTAAAAACTGCAAAAATTTCGTCAATATGTACTAAGTTCCTGAAAAATGTGTAATTTGACACGTGTTCCCGTTGGAGTATAACCAAGGGATGAAAAGTACCTGCTAAAAAGTCAAAAACCAATACGAAACCAAAAGAAAATTTCAAAAAATAGCAAGTAAAATTTCTAAAATCAGCTCCCTAAGGTAGACTTTTGTATATATATATATGTATATGTGTATAGAACACAAGTCTACGGAAACGTCAAATTTTTCAAGTTCCCTTCGTCGATCTGGGCGCGAGGGGTGTCAAAAGACGCGGCTGATCACCAGCTACACGAAGAGACTATCCAGGACACCACCAGGGTTCACGGTCAAAAGTTATTAGCGAAAATAAGCAAAAATTTACTGAGAAGTATGCGGTGACACCACTGTTTTAACTATTTTTGTGTGTTTCAGAGGGTGCAGAAGTGATCCAGAGGTATCCCTAGATTGGTCTCACTGTCCTCAAGCCAAAACAAATGATGCACAGGAATTTGGAATAGGTCTAGTGCTATAGAAAAATTAAAAACTGCAAAAATTTCGTCAATATGTACTAAGTTCCTGAAAAGTGTGTAATTTGACACGTGTTCCCGTTGGAGTATAACCAAGGGATAAAAAGTACCTGCTAAAAAGTCAAAAACCAATACGAAACCAAAAGAAAATTTAAAAAAATAGCAAGTAAAATTTCTAAAATCAGCTCCCTAAGGTAGACTTTTGTATATATTTATATATGTATATGTGTATAGAACACAAGTCTACGGAAACGTCAAATTTTTCAAGTTCCCTTCGTCGATCTGGGCGCGAGGGGTGTCAAAAGACGCGGCTGATCACCAGCTACACGAAGAGACTATCCCGGACACCACCAGGGTTCACGGTCAAAAGTTATTAGCGAAAATAAGCAAAAATTTACTGAGAAGTATGCGGTGACACCACTGTTTTAACTATTTTTGTGTGTTTCAGAGGGTGCAGAAGTGATCCAGAGGTATCCCTAGATTGGTCTCACTGTCCTCAAGCCAAAACAAATGATGCACAGGAATTTGGAATAGGTCTAGTGCTATAGAAAAATTAAAAACTGCAAAAATTTCGTCAATATGTACTAAGTTCCTGAAAAATGTGTAATTTGACACGTGTTCCCGTTGGAGTATAACCAAGGGATGAAAAGTACCTGCTAAAAAGTCAAAAACCAATACGAAACCAAAAGAAAATTTCAAAAAATAGCAAGTAAAATTTCTAAAATCAGCTCCCTAAGGTAGACTTTTGTATATATATATGTATATGTGTATAGAACACAAGTCTACGGAAACGTCAAATTTTTCAAGTTCCCTTCGTCGATCTGGGCGCGAGGGGTGTCAAAAGACGCGGCTGATCACCAGCTACACGAAGAGACTATCCAGGACACCACCAGGGTTCACGGTCAAAAGTTATTAGCGAAAATGTGCAAAAATTTACTGAAAAGTATGCGGTGACACCACTGTTTTAACTATTTTTGTATGTTTCAGAGGGTGCAGAAGCGATCCAGAGATATCCCTAGATAGGTCTCACCGTCCTCAAGCCAAAACAAATGATAAACAGGAATTTGGAATAGGTCTAGTGCTATAGAAAAATTAAAAACTGCAAAAATTTCGTCAATATGTACTAAGTTCCTGAAAAATGTGTAATTTGACACGTGTTCCCGTTGGAGTATAACCAAGGGATGAAAAGTACCTGCTAAAAAGTCAAAAACCAATACGAAACCAAAAGAAAATTTCAAAAAATAGCAAGTAAAATTTCTAAAATCAGCTCCCTAAGGTAGACTTTTGTATATATATATATGTATATGTGTATAGAACACAAGTCTACGGAAACGTCAAATTTTTCAAGTTCCCTTCGTCGATCTGGGCGCGAGGGGTGTCAAAAGACGCGGCTGATCACCAGCTACACGAAGAGACTATCCAGGACACCACCAGGGTTCACGGTCAAAAGTTATTAGCGAAAATAAGCAAAAATTTACTGAGAAGTATGCGGTGACACCACTGTTTTAACTATTTTTGTGTGTTTCAGAGGGTGCAGAAGTGATCCAGAGGTATCCCTAGATTGGTCTCACTGTCCTCAAGCCAAAACAAATGATGCACAGGAATTTGGAATAGGTCTAGTGCTATAGAAAAATTAAAAACTGCAAAAATTTCGTCAATATGTACTAAGTTCCTGAAAAGTGTGTAATTTGACACGTGTTCCCGTTGGAGTATAACCAAGGGATAAAAAGTACCTGCTAAAAAGTCAAAAACCAATACGAAACCAAAAGAAAATTTCAAAAAATAGCAAGTAAAATTTCTAAAATCAGCTCCCTAAGGTAGACTTTTGTATATATTTATATATGTATATGTGTATAGAACACAAGTCTACGGAAACGTCAAATTTTTCAAGTTCCCTTCGTCGATCTGGGCGCGAGGGGTGTCAAAAGACGCGGCTGATCACCAGCTACACGAAGAGACTATCCCGGACACCACCAGGGTTCACGGTCAAAAGTTATTAGCGAAAATAAGCAAAAATTTACTGAGAAGTATGCGGTGACACCACTGTTTTAACTATTTTTGTGTGTTTCAGAGGGTGCAGAAGTGATCCAGAGGTATCCCTAGATTGGTCTCACTGTCCTCAAGCCAAAACAAATGATGCACAGGAATTTGGAATAGGTCTAGTGCTATAGAAAAATTAAAAACTGCAAAAATTTCGTCAATATGTACTAAGTTCCTGAAAAATGTGTAATTTGACACGTGTTCCCGTTGGAGTATAACCAAGGGATGAAAAGTACCTGCTAAAAAGTCAAAAACCAATACGAAACCAAAAGAAAATTTCAAAAAATAGCAAGTAAAATTTCTAAAATCAGCTCCCTAAGGTAGACTTTTGTATATATATATGTATATGTGTATAGAACACAAGTCTACGGAAACGTCAAATTTTTCAAGTTCCCTTCGTCGATCTGGGCGCGAGGGGTGCCAAAAGACGCGGCTGATCACCAGCTACACGAAGAGACTATCCAGGACACCACCAGGGTTCACGGTCAAAAGTTATTAGCGAAAATGTGCAAAAATTTACTGAAAAGTATGCGGTGACACCACTGTTTTAACTATTTTTGTATGTTTCAGAGGGTGCAGAAGCGATCCAGAGATATTCCTAGATAGGTCTCACCGTCCTCAAGCCAAAACAAATGATAAACAGGAATTTGGAATAGGTCTAGTGCTATAGAAAAATTAAAAACTGCAAAAATTTCGTCAATATGTACTAAGTTCCTGAAAAATGTGTAATTTGACACGTGTTCCCGTTGGAGTATAACCAAGGGATGAAAAGTACCTGCTAAAAAGTCAAAAACCAATACGAAACCAAAAGAAAATTTCAAAAAATAGCAAGTAAAATTTCTAAAATCAGCTCCCTAAGGTAGACTTTTGTATATATTTATATATGTATATGTGTATAGAACACAAGTCTACGGAAACGTCAAATTTTTCAAGTTCCCTTCGTCGATCTGGGCGCGAGGGGTGTCAAAAGACGCGGCTGATCACCAGCTACACGAAGAGACTATCCCGGACACCACCAGGGTTCACGGTCAAAAGTTATTAGCGAAAATAAGCAAAAATTTACTGAGAAGTATGCGGTGACACCACTGTTTTAACTATTTTTGTGTGTTTCAGAGGGTGCAGAAGTGATCCAGAGGTATCCCTAGATTGGTCTCACTGTCCTCAAGCCAAAACAAATGATGCACAGGAATTTGGAATAGGTCTAGTGCTATAGAAAAATTAAAAACTGCAAAAATTTCGTCAATATGTACTAAGTTCCTGAAAAATGTGTAATTTGACACGTGTTCCCGTTGGAGTATAACCAAGGGATGAAAAGTACCTGCTAAAAAGTCAAAAACCAATACGAAACCAAAAGAAAATTTCAAAAAATAGCAAGTAAAATTTCTAAAATCAGCTCCCTAAGGTAGACTTTTGTATATATATATGTATATGTGTATAGAACACAAGTCTACGGAAACTTCAAATTTTTCAAGTTCCCTTCGTCGATCTGGGCGCGAGGGGTGCCAAAAGACGCGGCTGATCACCAGCTACACGAAGAGACTATCCAGGACACCACCAGGGTTCACGGTCAAAAGTTATTAGCGAAAATGTGCAAAAATTTACTGAAAAGTATGCGGTGACACCACTGTTTTAACTATTTTTGTATGTTTCAGAGGGTGCAGAAGCGATCCAGAGATATTCCTAGATAGGTCTCACCGTCCTCAAGCCAAAACAAATGATAAACAGGAATTTGGAATAGGTCTAGTGCTATAGAAAAATTAAAAACTGCAAAAATTTCGTCAATATGTACTAAGTTCCTGAAAAATGTGTAATTTGACACGTGTTCCCGTTGGAGTATAACCAAGGGATGAAAAGTACCTGCTAAAAAGTCAAAAACCAATACGAAACCAAAAGAAAATTTCAAAAAATAGCAAGTAAAATTTCTAAAATCAGCTCCCTAAGGTAGACTTTTGTATATATTTATATATGTATATGTGTATAGAACACAAGTCTACGGAAACGTCAAATTTTTCAAGTTCCCTTCGTCGATCTGGGCGCGAGGGGTGTCAAAAGACGCGGCTGATCACCAGCTACACGAAGAGACTATCCCGGACACCACCAGGGTTCACGGTCAAAAGTTATTAGCGAAAATAAGCAAAAATTTACTGAGAAGTATGCGGTGACACCACTGTTTTAACTATTTTTGTGTGTTTCAGAGGGTGCAGAAGTGATCCAGAGGTATCCCTAGATTGGTCTCACTGTCCTCAAGCCAAAACAAATGATGCACAGGAATTTGGAATAGGTCTAGTGCTATAGAAAAATTAAAAACTGCAAAAATTTCGTCAATATGTACTAAGTTCCTGAAAAATGTGTAATTTGACACGTGTTCCCGTTGGAGTATAACCAAGGGATGAAAAGTACCTGCTAAAAAGTCAAAAACCAATACGAAACCAAAAGAAAATTTCAAAAAATAGCAAGTAAAATTTCTAAAATCAGCTCCCTAAGGTAGACTTTTGTATATATTTATATATGTATATGTGTATAGAACACAAGTCTACGGAAACGTCAAATTTTTCAAGTTCCCTTCGTCGATCTGGGCGCGAGGGGTGTCAAAAGACGCGGCTGATCACCAGCTACACGAAGAGACTATCCCGGACACCACCAGGGTTCACGGTCAAAAGTTATTAGCGAAAATAAGCAAAAATTTACTGAGAAGTATGCGGTGACACCACTGTTTTAACTATTTTTGTGTGTTTCAGAGGGTGCAGAAGTGATCCAGAGGTATCCCTAGATTGGTCTCACTGTCCTCAAGCCAAAACAAATGATGCACAGGAATTTGGAATAGGTCTAGTGCTATAGAAAAATTAAAAACTGCAAAAATTTCGTCAATATGTACTAAGTTCCTGAAAAATGTGTAATTTGACACGTGTTCCCGTTGGAGTATAACCAAGGGATGAAAAGTACCTGCTAAAAAGTCAAAAACCAATACGAAACCAAAAGAAAATTTTAAAAAATAGCAAGTAAAATTTCTAAAATCAGCTCCCTAAGGTAGACTTTTGTATATATATATGTATATGTGTATAGAACACAAGTCTACGGAAACGTCAAATTTTTCAAGTTCCCTTCGTCGATCTGGGCGCGAGGGGTGTCAAAAGACGCGGCTGATCACCAGCTACACGAAGAGACTATCCAGGACACCACCAGGGTTCACGGTCAAAAGTTATTAGCGAAAATGTGCAAAAATTTACTGAAAAGTATGCGGTGACACCACTGTTTTAACTATTTTTGTATGTTTCAGAGGGTGCAGAAGCGATCCAGAGATATTCCTAGATAGGTCTCACCGTCCTCAAGCCAAAACAAATGATAAACAGGAATTTGGAATAGGTCTAGTGCTATAGAAAAATTAAAAACTGCAAAAATTTCGTCAATATGTACTAAGTTCCTGAAAAATGTGTAATTTGACACGTGTTCCCGTTGGAGTATAACCAAGGGATGAAAAGTACCTGCTAAAAAGTCAAAAACCAATACGAAACCAAAAGAAAATTTCAAAAAATAGCAAGTAAAATTTCTAAAATCAGCTCCCTAAGGTAGACTTTTGTATATATATATGTATATGTGTATAGAACACAAGTCTACGGAAACGTCAAATTTTTCAAGTTCCCTTCGTCGATCTGGGCGCGAGGGGTGTCAAAAGACGCGGCTGATCACCAGCTACACGAAGAGACTATCCAGGACACCACCAGGGTTCACGGTCAAAAGTTATTAGCGAAAATGTGCAAAAATTTACTGAAAAGTATGCGGTGACACCACTGTTTTAACTATTTTTGTATGTTTCAGAGGGTGCAGAAGCGATCCAGAGATATCCCTAGATAGGTCTCACCGTCCTCAAGCCAAAACAAATGATAAACAGGAATTTGGAATAGGTCTAGTGCTATAGAAAAATTAAAAACTGCAAAAATTTCGTCAATATGTACTAAGTTCCTGAAAAATGTGTAATTTGACACGTGTTCCCGTTGGAGTATAACCAAGGGATGAAAAGTACCTGCTAAAAAGTCAAAAACCAATACGAAACCAAAAGAAAATTTCAAAAAATAGCAAGTAAAATTTCTAAAATCAGCTCCCTAAGGTAGACTTTTGTATATATATATATGTATATGTGTATAGAACACAAGTCTACGGAAACGTCAAATTTTTCAAGTTCCCTTCGTCGATCTGGGCGCGAGGGGTGTCAAAAGACGCGGCTGATCACCAGCTACACGAAGAGACTATCCAGGACACCACCAGGGTTCACGGTCAAAAGTTATTAGCGAAAATAAGCAAAAATTTACTGAGAAGTATGCGGTGACACCACTGTTTTAACTATTTTTGTGTGTTTCAGAGGGTGCAGAAGTGATCCAGAGGTATCCCTAGATTGGTCTCACTGTCCTCAAGCCAAAACAAATGATGCACAGGAATTTGGAATAGGTCTAGTGCTATAGAAAAATTAAAAACTGCAAAAATTTCGTCAATATGTACTAAGTTCCTGAAAAGTGTGTAATTTGACACGTGTTCCCGTTGGAGTATAACCAAGGGATAAAAAGTACCTGCTAAAAAGTCAAAAACCAATACGAAACCAAAAGAAAATTTCAAAAAATAGCAAGTAAAATTTCTAAAATCAGCTCCCTAAGGTAGACTTTTGTATATATTTATATATGTATATGTGTATAGAACACAAGTCTACGGAAACGTCAAATTTTTCAAGTTCCCTTCGTCGATCTGGGCGCGAGGGGTGTCAAAAGACGCGGCTGATCACCAGCTACACGAAGAGACTATCCCGGACACCACCAGGGTTCACGGTCAAAAGTTATTAGCGAAAATAAGCAAAAATTTACTGAGAAGTATGCGGTGACACCACTGTTTTAACTATTTTTGTGTGTTTCAGAGGGTGCAGAAGTGATCCAGAGGTATCCCTAGATTGGTCTCACTGTCCTCAAGCCAAAACAAATGATGCACAGGAATTTGGAATAGGTCTAGTGCTATAGAAAAATTAAAAACTGCAAAAATTTCGTCAATATGTACTAAGTTCCTGAAAAATGTGTAATTTGACACGTGTTCCCGTTGGAGTATAACCAAGGGATGAAAAGTACCTGCTAAAAAGTCAAAAACCAATACGAAACCAAAAGAAAATTTCAAAAAATAGCAAGTAAAATTTCTAAAATCAGCTCCCTAAGGTAGACTTTTGTATATATATATGTATATGTGTATAGAACACAAGTCTACGGAAACGTCAAATTTTTCAAGTTCCCTTCGTCGATCTGGGCGCGAGGGGTGCCAAAAGACGCGGCTGATCACCAGCTACACGAAGAGACTATCCAGGACACCACCAGGGTTCACGGTCAAAAGTTATTAGCGAAAATGTGCAAAAATTTACTGAAAAGTATGCGGTGACACCACTGTTTTAACTATTTTTGTATGTTTCAGAGGGTGCAGAAGCGATCCAGAGATATTCCTAGATAGGTCTCACCGTCCTCAAGCCAAAACAAATGATAAACAGGAATTTGGAATAGGTCTAGTGCTATAGAAAAATTAAAAACTGCAAAAATTTCGTCAATATGTACTAAGTTCCTGAAAAATGTGTAATTTGACACGTGTTCCCGTTGGAGTATAACCAAGGGATGAAAAGTACCTGCTAAAAAGTCAAAAACCAATACGAAACCAAAAGAAAATTTCAAAAAATAGCAAGTAAAATTTCTAAAATCAGCTCCCTAAGGTAGACTTTTGTATATATTTATATATGTATATGTGTATAGAACACAAGTCTACGGAAACGTCAAATTTTTCAAGTTCCCTTCGTCGATCTGGGCGCGAGGGGTGTCAAAAGACGCGGCTGATCACCAGCTACACGAAGAGACTATCCCGGACACCACCAGGGTTCACGGTCAAAAGTTATTAGCGAAAATAAGCAAAAATTTACTGAGAAGTATGCGGTGACACCACTGTTTTAACTATTTTTGTGTGTTTCAGTGGGTGCAGAAGTGATCCAGAGGTATCCCTAGATTGGTCTCACTGTCCTCAAGCCAAAACAAATGATGCACAGGAATTTGGAATAGGTCTAGTGCTATAGAAAAATTAAAAACTGCAAAAATTTCGTCAATATGTACTAAGTTCCTGAAAAATGTGTAATTTGACACGTGTTCCCGTTGGAGTATAACCAAGGGATGAAAAGTACCTGCTAAAAAGTCAAAAAACAATACGAAACCAAAAGAAAATTTCAAAAAATAGCAAGTAAAATTTCTAAAATCAGCTCCCTAAGGTAGACTTTTGTATATATATATGTATATGTGTATAGAACACAAGTCTACGGAAACGTCAAATTTTTCAAGTTCCCTTCGTCGATCTGGGCGCGAGGGGTGTCAAAAGACGCGGCTGATCACCAGCTACACGAAGAGACTATCCAGGACACCACCAGGGTTCACGGTCAAAAGTTATTAGCGAAAATGTGCAAAAATTTACTGAAAAGTATGCGGTGACACCACTGTTTTAACTATTTTTGTATGTTTCAGAGGGTGCAGAAGCGATCCAGAGATATTCCTAGATAGGTCTCACCGTCCTCAAGCCAAAACAAATGATAAACAGGAATTTGGAATAGGTCTAGTGCTATAGAAAAATTAAAAACTGCAAAAATTTCGTCAATATGTACTAAGTTCCTGAAAAATGTGTAATTTGACACGTGTTCCCGTTGGAGTATAACCAAGGGATGAAAAGTACCTGCTAAAAAGTCAAAAACCAATACGAAACCAAAAGAAAATTTCAAAAAATAGCAAGTAAAATTTCTAAAATCAGCTCCCTAAGGTAGACTTTTGTATATATATATGTATATGTGTATAGAACACAAGTCTACGGAAACGTCAAATTTTTCAAGTTCCCTTCGTCGATCTGGGCGCGAGGGGTGTCAAAAGACGCGGCTGATCACCAGCTACACGAAGAAACTATCCAGGACACCACCAGGGTTCACGGTCAAAAGTTATTAGCGAAAATGTGCAAAAATTTACTGAAAAGTATGCGGTGACACCACTGTTTTAACTATTTTTGTATGTTTCAGAGGGTGCAGAAGCGATCCAGAGATATCCCTAGATAGGTCTCACCGTCCTCAAGCCAAAACAAATGATGCACAGGAATTTGGAATAGGTCTAGTGCTATAGAAAAATTAAAAACTGCAAAAATTTCGTCAATATGTACTAAGTTCCTGAAAAATGTGTAATTTGACACGTGTTCCCGTTGGAGTATAACCAAGGGATAAAAAGTACCTGCTAAAAAGTCAAAAACCAATACGAAACCAAAAGAAAATTTCAAAAAATAGCAAGTAAAATTTCTAAAATTAGCTCACTAAGGTAGACTTTTGTATATATATATGTATATGTGTATAGAACACAAGTCTACGAAAACGTCAAATTTTTCAAGTTCCCTTCGTCGATCTGGGCGCGAGGAGTGTCAAAAGACGCGGCTGATCACCAGCTACAAGAGAAAACTATCCCGGACACCACCAGGGTTCACGGTCAAAAGTTATTAGCGAAAATGTGCAAAAATTTACTGAAAAGTATGCGTGGACACCACTGTTTTAACTATTTTTGTATGTTTCAGAGGGTGCAGAAGCGATCAAGAGATATCCCTAGATAGGTCTCACCGTCCTCAAGCCAAAACAAATGATAAACAGGAATTTGGAATAGGTCTAGTGCTATAGAAAAATAAAAAACTGCAAAATTTCGTCAATATGTACTAAGTTCCTGAAAAATGTGTAATTTGACACGTGTTCCCGTTGGAGTATAACCAAGGGATAAAAAGTACCTGCTAAAAAGTCAAAAACCAATACAAAACCAAAAGAAAATTTCAAAAAATAGCAAGTAAAATTTCTAAAATCAGCTCCCTAAGGTAGACTTTTGTATATTGTATATTTTTCAAGTTCCCTTCGTCGATCTGGGCGCGAGGAGTGTCAAAAGACGCGGCTGATCACCAGCTACACGAAGAGACTATCCAGGACACCACCAGGGTTCACGGTCAAAAGTTATTAGCGAAAATGTGCAAAAATTTACTGAAAAGTATGCGGTGACACCACTGTTTTAACTATTTTTGTATGTTTCAGAGGGTGCAGAAGCGATCCAGAGATATCCCTAGATAGGTCTCACCGTCCTCAAGCCAAAACAAATGATAAACAGGAATTTGGAATAGGTCTAGTGCTATAGAAAAATTAAAAACTGCAAAAATTTCGTCAATATGTACTAAGTTCCTGAAACATGTGTAATTTGACACGTGTTCCCGTTGGAGTATAACCAAGGGATGAAAAGTACCTGCTAAAAAGTCAAAAACCAATACGAAACCAAAAGAAAATTTCAAAAAATAGCAAGTAAAATTTCTAAAATCAGCTCCCTAAGGTAGACTTTTGTATATATATATATGTATATGTGTATGGAACACAAGTCTACGGAAACGTCAAATTTTTCAAGTTCCCTTCGTCGATCTGGGCGCGAGGGGTGTCAAAAGACGCGGCTGATCACCAGCTACACGAAGAGACTATCCAGGACACCACCAGGGTTCACGGTCAAAAGTTATTAGCGAAAATAAGCAAAAATTTACTGAGAAGTATGCGGTGACACCACTGTTTTAACTATTTTTGTGTGTTTCAGAGGGTGCAGAAGTGATCCAGAGGTATCCCTAGATTGGTCTCACTGTCCTCAAGCCAAAACAAATGATGCACAGGAATTTGGAATAGGTCTAGTGCTATAGAAAAATTAAAAACTGCAAAAATTTCGTCAATATGTACTAAGTTCCTGAAAAATGTGTAATTTGACACGTGTTCCCGTTGGAGTATAACCAAGGGATGAAAAGTACCTGCTAAAAAGTCAAAAACCAATACGAAACCAAAAGAAAATTTCAAAAAATAGCAAGTAAAATTTCTAAAATCAGCTCCCTAAGGTAGACTTTTGTATATATATATATGTATATGTGTATGGAACACAAGTCTACGGAAACGTCAAATTTTTCAAGTTCCCTTCGTCGATCTGGGCGCGAGGGGTGTCAAAAGACGCGGCTGATCACCAGCTACACGAAGAGACTATCCAGGACACCACCAGGGTTCACGGTCAAAAGTTATTAGCGAAAATGTGCAAAAATTTACTGAAAAGTATGCGGTGACACCACTGTTTTAACTATTTTTGTATGTTTCAGAGGGTGCAGAAGCGATCCAGAGATATCCCTAGATAGGTCTCACCGTCCTCAAGCCAAAACAAATGATAAACAGGAATTTGGAATAGGTCTAGTGCTATAGAAAAATTAAAAACTGCAAAAATTTCGTCAATATGTACTAAGTTCCTGAAAAATGTGTAATTTGACACGTGTTCCCGTTGGAGTATAACCAAGGGATGAAAAGTACCTGCTAAAAAGTCAAAAACCAATACGAAACCAAAAGAAAATTTCAAAAAATAGCAAGTAAAATTTCTAAAATCAGCTCCCTAAGGTAGACTTTTGTATATATATATATGTATATGTGTATAGAACACAAGTCTACGGAAACGTCAAATTTTTCAAGTTCCCTTCGTCGATCTAGGCGCGAGGGGTGTCAAAAGACGCGGCTGATCACCAGCTACAAGAGAAAACTATCCCGGACACCACCAGGGTTCACGGTCAAAAGTTATTAGCGAAAATGTGCAAAAATTTACTGAAAAGTATGCGGTGACACCACTGTTTTAACTATTTTTGTGTGTTTCAGAGGGTGCAGAAGTGATCCAGAGGTATCCCTAGATTGGTCTCACTGTCCTCAAGCCAAAACAAATGATGCACAGGAATTTGGAATAGGTCTAGTGCTATAGAAAAATTAAAAACTGCAAAAATTTCGTCAATATGTACTAAGTTCCTGAAAAATGTGTAATTTGACACGTGTTCCCGTTGGAGTATAACCAAGGGATAAAAAGTACCTGCTAAAAAGTCAAAAACCAATACGAAACCAAAAGAAAATTTCAAAAAATAGCAAGTAAAATTTCTAAAATTAGCTCACTAAGGTAGACTTTTGTATATATATATGTATATGTGTATAGAACACAAGTCTACGAAAACGTCAAATTTTTCAAGTTCCCTTCGTCGATCTGGGCGCGAGGAGTGTCAAAAGACGCGGCTGATCACCAGCTACAAGAGAAAACTATCCCGGACACCACCAGGGTCCACGGTCAAAAGTTATTAGCGAAAATGTGCAAAAATTTACTGAAAAGTATGCGGTGACACCACTGTTTTAACTATTTTTGTGTGTTTCAGAGGGTGCAGAAGTGATCCAGAGGTATCCCTAGATTGGTCTCATTGTCCTCAAGCCAAAACAAATGATGCACAGGAATTTGGAATAGGTCTAGTGCTATAGAAAAATTAAAAACTGCAAAAATTTCGTCAATATGTACTAAGTTCCTGAAAAATGTGTAATTTGACACGTGTTCCCGTTGGAGTATAACCAAGGGATAAAAAGTACCTGCTAAAAAGTCAAAAACCAATACGAAACCAAAAGAAAATTTCAAAAAATAGCAAGTAAAATTTCTAAAATCAGCTCCCTAAGGTAGACTTTTGTATATATATATGTATATGTGTATAGAACACGAGTCTACGAAAACGTCAAAATTTTTCAAGTTCCCTTCGCCCGATCTGGACGCGAGGTGTGTCAAAAGACGCGGCTGATCACCAGCTACAAGAGGAGACTATCCCGGACATCACCAGGGTTCACGGTCAAAAGTTATTAGCGAAAATGTGCAAAAATTTACTGAAAAGTATGCGGTGACACCACTGTTTTAACTATTTTTGTATGTTTCAGAGGGTGCAGAAGCGATCCAGAGGTATCCCTACGGTAGTAGATCCACGCTGATTTCAGCATGAATGGGCCGGATCGTCCGGGGTAGTACTACCCTCTCATAGAAGATCGACTTAAGAGTAGTAGTATCCGTACTACTGCGTTTCGTTCGGTGAGTGAGAGCGCCGGAGGCCCAATTTCCCCCCTTTCCTCTTTCCTCACCTCCCGCATTCCCTTCCCCTAACCCCATTCCCAGCCGCCATAGTGGAGGCCACCATACCAGCAGTTTATGACGATGGCTTTTGGTATAGTAGCCGCCACTTCTGGATTCCACTGACTGCTTACCATCAGGCGGGGTGGAGTCACTTTGGTAGGCTATAAAATAAAAAAAAAAAAAAAAAAAACCCTAGATTGGTCTCACCGTTCTCAAGCCAAAACAAATGATGCACAGGAATTTGGAATAGGTCTAGTGCTATAGAAAAATTAAAAACTGCAAAAATTTCGTCAATATGTACTAAGTTCCTGAAAAATGTGTAATTTGACACGTGTTCCCGTTGGAGTATAACCAAGGGATGAAAAGTACCTGCTAAAAAGTCAAAAACCAATACGAAACCAAAAGAAAATTTCAAAAAATAGCAAGTAAAATTTCTAAAATCAGCTCCCTAAGGTAGACTTTTGTATATATATATGTATATGTGTATAGAACACAAGTCTACGGAAACGTCAAATTTTTCAAGTTCCCTTCGTCGATCTGGGCGCGAGGGGTGTCAAAAGACGCGGCTGATCACCAGCTACACGAAGAGACTATCCAGGACACCACCAGGGTTCACGGTCAAAAGTTATTAGCGAAAATGTGCAAAAATTTACTGAAAAGTATGCGGTGACACCACTGTTTTAACTATTTTTGTATGTTTCAGAGGGTGCAGAAGCGATCCAGAGATATTCCTAGATAGGTCTCACCGTCCTCAAGCCAAAACAAATGATAAACAGGAATTTGGAATAGGTCTAGTGCTATAGAAAAATTAAAAACTGCAAAAATTTCGTCAATATGTACTAAGTTCCTGAAAAATGTGTAATTTGACACGTGTTCCCGTTGGAGTATAACCAAGGGATGAAAAGTACCTGCTAAAAAGTCAAAAACCAATACGAAACCAAAAGAAAATTTCAAAAAATAGCAAGTAAAATTTCTAAAATCAGCTCCCTAAGGTAGACTTTTGTATATATATATGTATATGTGTATAGAACACAAGTCTACGGAAACGTCAAATTTTTCAAGTTCCCTTCGTCGATCTGGGCGCGAGGGGTGTCAAAAGACGCGGCTGATCACCAGCTACACGAAGAGACTATCCAGGACACCACCAGGGTTCACGGTCAAAAGTTATTAGCGAAAATGTGCAAAAATTTACTGAAAAGTATGCGGTGACACCACTGTTTTAACTATTTTTGTATGTTTCAGAGGGTGCAGAAGCGATCCAGAGATATCCCTAGATAGGTCTCACCGTCCTCAAGCCAAAACAAATGATAAACAGGAATTTGGAATAGGTCTAGTGCTATAGAAAAATTAAAAACTGCAAAAATTTCGTCAATATGTACTAAGTTCCTGAAAAATGTGTAATTTGACACGTGTTCCCGTTGGAGTATAACCAAGGGATGAAAAGTACCTGCTAAAAAGTCAAAAACCAATACGAAACCAAAAGAAAATTTCAAAAAATAGCAAGTAAAATTTCTAAAATCAGCTCCCTAAGGTAGACTTTTGTATATATATATATGTATATGTGTATAGAACACAAGTCTACGGAAACGTCAAATTTTTCAAGTTCCCTTCGTCGATCTGGGCGCGAGGGGTGTCAAAAGACGCGGCTGATCACCAGCTACACGAAGAGACTATCCCGGACACCACCAGGGTTCACGGTCAAAAGTTATTAGCGAAAATAAGCAAAAATTTACTGAGAAGTATGCGGTGACACCACTGTTTTAACTATTTTTGTGTGTTTCAGAGGGTGCAGAAGTGATCCAGAGGTATCCCTAGATTGGTCTCACTGTCCTCAAGCCAAAACAAATGATGCACAGGAATTTGGAATAGGTCTAGTGCTATAGAAAAATTAAAAACTGCAAAAATTTCGTCAATATGTACTAAGTTCCTGAAAAATGTGTAATTTGACACGTGTTCCCGTTGGAGTATAACCAAGGGATGAAAAGTACCTGCTAAAAAGTCAAAAACCAATACGAAACCAAAAGAAAATTTCAAAAAATAGCAAGTAAAATTTCTAAAATCAGCTCCCTAAGGTAGACTTTTGTATATATATATGTATATGTGTATAGAACACAAGTCTACGGAAACGTCAAATTTTTCAAGTTCCCTTCGTCGATCTGGGCGCGAGGGGTGTCAAAAGACGCGGCTGATCACCAGCTACACGAAGAGACTATCCAGGACACCACCAGGGTTCACGGTCAAAAGTTATTAGCGAAAATGTGCAAAAATTTACTGAAAAGTATGCGGTGACACCACTGTTTTAACTATTTTTGTATGTTTCAGAGGGTGCAGAAGCGATCCAGAGATATTCCTAGATAGGTCTCACCGTCCTCAAGCCAAAACAAATGATAAACAGGAATTTGGAATAGGTCTAGTGCTATAGAAAAATTAAAAACTGCAAAAATTTCGTCAATATGTACTAAGTTCCTGAAAAATGTGTAATTTGACACGTGTTCCCGTTGGAGTATAACCAAGGGATGAAAAGTACCTGCTAAAAAGTCAAAAACCAATACGAAACCAAAAGAAAATTTCAAAAAATAGCAAGTAAAATTTCTAAAATCAGCTCCCTAAGGTAGACTTTTGTATATATATATGTATATGTGTATAGAACACAAGTCTACGGAAACGTCAAATTTTTCAAGTTCCCTTCGTCGATCTGGGCGCGAGGGGTGTCAAAAGACGCGGCTGATCACCAGCTACACGAAGAGACTATCCAGGACACCACCAGGGTTCACGGTCAAAAGTTATTAGCGAAAATGTGCAAAAATTTACTGAAAAGTATGCGGTGACACCACTGTTTTAACTATTTTTGTATGTTTCAGAGGGTGCAGAAGCGATCCAGAGATATCCCTAGATAGGTCTCACCGTCCTCAAGCCAAAACAAATGATGCACAGGAATTTGGAATAGGTCTAGTGCTATAGAAAAATTAAAAACTGCAAAAATTTCGTCAATATGTACTAAGTTCCTGAAAAATGTGTAATTTGACACGTGTTCCCGTTGGAGTATAACCAAGGGATAAAAAGTACCTGCTAAAAAGTCAAAAACCAATACGAAACCAAAAGAAAATTTCAAAAAATAGCAAGTAAAATTTCTAAAATTAGCTCACTAAGGTAGACTTTTGTATATATATATGTATATGTGTATAGAACACAAGTCTACGAAAACGTCAAATTTTTCAAGTTCCCTTCGTCGATCTGGGCGCGAGGAGTGTCAAAAGACGCGGCTGATCACCAGCTACAAGAGAAAACTATCCCGGACACCACCAGGGTTCACGGTCAAAAGTTATTAGCGAAAATGTGCAAAAATTTACTGAAAAGTATGCGGTGACACCACTGTTTTAACTATTTTTGTATGTTTCAGAGGGTGCAGAAGTGATCCAGAGATATCCCTAGATAGGTCTCACCGTCCTCAAGCCAAAACAAATGATAAACAGGAATTTGGAATAGGTCTAGTGCTATAGAAAAATTAAAAACTGCAAAATTTCGTCAATATGTACTAAGTTCCTGAAAAATGTGTAATTTGACACGTGTTCCCGTTGGAGTATAACCAAGGTATAAAAAGTACCTGCTAAAAAGTCAAAAACCAATACAAAACCAAAAGAAAATTTCAAAAAATAGCAAGTAAAATTTCTAAAATCAGCTCCCTAAGGTAGACTTTTGTATATTGTATATTTTTCAAGTTCCCTTCGTCGATCTGGGCGCGAGGGGTGTCAAAAGACGCGGCTGATCACCAGCTACAAGAGAAAACTATCCCGGACACCACCAGGGTTCACGGTCAAAAGTTATTAGCGAAAATGTGCAAAAATTTACTGAAAAGTATGCGGTGACACCACTGTTTTAACTATTTTTGTGTGTTTCAGAGGGTGTAGAAGCGATCCAGAGGTATCCTTAGATTAGTCTCACCGTCCTCAAGCCAAAACAAATGATGCACAGGAATTTGAAATAGGTCTAGTGCTATAGAAAAATTAAAAACTGCAAAAATTTCGTCAATATGTACTAAGTTCCTGAAAAATGTGTAATTTGACACGTGTTCCCGTTGGAGTATAACCAAGGGATAAAAAGTACCTGCTAAAAAGTCAAAAACCAATACGAAACCAAAAGAAAATTTCAAAAAATAGCAAGTAAAATTTCTAAAATCAGCTCACTAAGGTAGACTTTTGTATATATACAGGGTGATTTTGAATTCATTAGCATCCTTTTAACCTGTTATTCTATACATAGTACCAAGTACTTATGCACTATAAAATTCAGTATTAAGCACATAAAAAAAAAAAAAAAAATTTGGTCGAAAACATCATGTCTAAGTAAATTAAGTAAATTATTAACAAATAAAATCGAAAAAAACCAATAATTCCAAAATAAAAAGAAAATCGAATAAAAAATACAATAAATAAAGGAAAGTATCGAGACGTTTACGCGCTAAAATTATTACCTACGCATTTTACTATCAAGGGCGGCCGAAGTGACTCGGAGCTACAGCTGACTGCCATGTAGAGGCGCTGTACGGTCAACGGCCGCGGCCGTCTTACCTATCCGTACAATGTCTACAATCGAACGAACCAGCTGAATCAAGACCCATTTTGATGCTATTAAAATTCGTTTAAAACTGTCAAACTAGTAAGATCTATCGTTTTTAATGCACTTAGGACTTTTTAAATACTAGGGCCTAAGGTAACAACAGTGTACTCAGTAAAATTTCAGTGTCTAATAAAATGTTATCAAGTACGTTGCAAAAGAAATCTGTCATCAGGCGAATTTCGACCTACTTTGACAGTACCTACGGTACGCACATCACCATTCAAATACAACCGCAATATTATTTATACCAATTACCTATTTACCAAATGTAATTCGTATCTACGCACTTTTCTTAAATTGTTACACAGCAAGTCATGCAGTCTAAATAAATTAGTTAAAATAATCTCTCTTGACGTAGGCACATAATAAAGGCAATTTTAACAGCAGATGCACCAAATAGTATTTTAAATGTTTTTTTATGATAAAATGGTAATAAAAATGTAAATTTTTTTGGAATTTTTAATCCACATCCAAAAAGAGATTTGTGTCCAACGTGGGCTCGAACCCACGACTCCGAGAATAAGAGTCTCATGCTCTACCGACTGAGCCGTGTCGTGCCATGGGTTCAATCAATATCTTTACACAGAACGCACGTGTATACCTACAGTTGTGCAACGTGAACAACTGTTTTTCCAGTAAGAATTAATCACGGACTAAGTAATGTGATAAGCAGCCGTCCTGACATTGCCCTGACAATTTCGGTACCTACCTATCTACTTCCATTAAGTTAGTGTTATTGATGACTAGGCGACCGAGGTAGCAGGCAGGAAGGACGTATTACTCACATTAATAGCTTATTTTATTGTACCTACTTACCTACATGCAATTCCGTTCATGATAGATTCTTTGTGCTAATAATTTCTTGTACACATAATACTTATTACGGGCATGTAGGTAGGTTCTTACTGCCCGTATTAGGTATAATGAATTTGATGTATTATTAAATTTATTACTTTCTCAGTGCTTGTGCAATAATGGGTGTACTGAGTTTACCTGAGTTTTGTGCGCAAATATGTAGGGTATTTAGTTGCAGGTTAGACAATGTAGTAATAATTTTTTTAGTTGTAAACATAACTACATAAGTAAGACAACGAACAATTCGATAGCAATGTTAATCAAGTAAGCATGTAGGTAGGTATTGTGTTGTTAGGTAGGTCTTATCTAGGTGTTCTTGAGAAGATATTTAAAATTAGCTACCCAATTACTTAACTTTCGGTCGCCATGGTAACTGTGTTTTGCAACCAACATGTTTGTCATTTCCTTTCATAACGATGTAGGTATTAGATAAAAATTATGTAATTATTCGTGTTGTTAGAACATTTAGCTCATTTCGAGTGTTAAACCCGTAACTAACTAGGAGATACTTTTATCAGTAATAATAAGAGCGTAGCTGTTTAGATTAAATAGGTACCTACCTACCTATTATTGAAATTTTACACACTTACTTATTTACTAGTTCGACGTTAAGGGAGTGCTTATTATTAATACCGAAATAAAGTTTTATGTTATGAATTTGTTGCGTTAGTTTGTTGCTCTAATAATTGTTTTTTTTTCTTGAACTGTCTTGAACAGAAATAATAACTTAGATTAGATTAGATTTAATTTAGTTGTAAGCTAGACAGGTATGTACGTACCTACTAGACGTATTAGACAGTAACAGAATAAAGATAGCGCGCGTAAGGATTATTCGATAACGTTGGTACTTACCTACCTAATGAAAGTAAGAAATAATTTGTATCCAAGTACCTACTTTATGTTGTTATGTGCTTACCTAGATGTACTTGAGAAGATGTTCAAAGTGATCACCTCCTCTTTGCACGCAGAGTTCAGCACGGCGTTGGTGATTATGTTTTACACGCTGTAAGACAAATCGTTGTGCTCTTACTGTGTTAAATGCAGCAACAATTTTTTGTTGAAGCTCCTCTCTTGTTTCACTCTCATGTTCATAAACGAGTCTTTTGATTTCTCCCCATAAAAAGAAATCTAAAGGAGTCAAATCAGGCGAGCGCGGTGGCCACGCCACGGGCCCGCCACGCCCTATCCATCGTGCTCCGAACCTGCGGTCTAGGTAGCCACGAACGTCGCGCTGGAAATGGGCCGGAGCACCATCGTGCTGATAATACAGCTCATTGAGGAACCGTATGGGTCCTTCTTCTAATTGTTCCTCTACGACGTGCTCCAACATTCGTAAGTAGTTTGCCCCGTTTAACCTGCCTTCAATAAAATATGGACCGATAATGGTCGTGTTTAATATGCCAGCCCACACGTTTATTGAGAAACGATTTTGAAAGGCGTGTCTTCGTATAACGTGTGGGTTATCACCGCGCAGAGACCACCAATGCTCATTGTGTATGTTAAACATACCAAGGCGTGTAAATGTCGCCTCATCGGTCCACAAGATGTTGGCATTTAAATTTTGTAACAACCAATTACAAAACTGCACCCTGGGCCTGTAGTCTGCTAACGCCAATTCTTGCACCTTTTCAAAATGGTATGGATGCATTTCAGACGCATTCAACACATTCCACACGAAGTGTTGGCTAACATGAAACCGCCTTGCCGCCTGTCGTGTGCTAGCTTGTGGATTTCTCTGAAAATACATCCTTATCCGTCGGTGCAGGTTTATTGGATAGACTGGTCTTCTACCACGCCCTTGAGCATGCGCAGGCACGTGGAACGACGCAAAATCTAATAAATTTTGCGTGCATCGTAGGATTCGATCTCGCGTAGGTATCGGCACATTCGGATAGCGTCGGTGAAACATTTGCCGAGCTCGCACAAGGTTATGACCGGCGCGGTCATAAAACAACACCATGTCCAAATATTGTTGATTGGTGTACATAATTATTAAACTTCACAACACAACACACATACACACACACAAAGTCACTGAATCCAACCACGAGCGTCACGGTTTGAAAATCTACGAAGAGATGAATTTTACGTCACACTTGAAAGTAGTGAAATTCGTAACTGATAGAAAATAAAAAATTGCACTCTGAACTTGCTCCCGCACACACACACCTAATGCACACGCACACCGCGCCTTGTCGCCGGCGGGTCGCCGAGTCGCCGGCGCAACCTATCAGGAAGCAGGAGCGCGCCTGGCGGTATTTATTTCATTTCAATAGAACTGCGAAGTAGCCTACATCTGAGGTGCCGCGCGCCGCCACACGGCTTGCGCGGTGCATTTATTCAATAATAGGTTTATCAATGAATGCCGCGCGTAGGTAATACTATCGTCTTGATGGTATACAGCGGCCAAACGTTGTTGATTTGCGCGCAATATTAATTAACACTTATTAAAATGTAATATTTTTTTAGTATGTTTTAATTTTTTATTTGTTTGTTTGAGACTTTATTTACGTAGATATAATGTTTTAAAGCGTTTTTAAAAAAATAATTTTGATAACATTAATTTTTAATTTTATGGTCCATAAGTACTTGGTACTATGTATAGAATCTCAGGTTAAAAGGATGCTAATGAATTCAAAATCACCCTGTATATGTATATGTGTATAGAACACATGTCTACGAAAACGTCAAATTTTTCAAGTTCCCTTCGTCGATCTGGGCGCGAGGGGTGTCAAAAGACGCGGCTGATCACCAGCTACAAGAGGAAACTATACCAGACACCACCAGGGTTCACGATCAAAAGTTATTAGCGAAAATGTGCAAAAATTTACCGAGAAGTATGCGTGGACACCACTGTTTTAACTATTTTTGTATGTTTCAGAGGGTGCAGAAGCGATCAAGAGATATCCCTAGATAGGTCTCACCGTCCTCAAGCCAAAACAAATGATAAACAGGAATTTGGAATAGGTCTAGTGCTATAGAAAAATAAAAAACTGCAAAATTTCGTCAATATGTACTAAGTTCCTGAAAAATGTGTAATTTGACACGTGTTCCCGTTGGAGTATAACCAAGGGATAAAAAGTACCTGCTAAAAAGTCAAAAACCAATACAAAACCAAAAGAAAATTTCAAAAAATAGCAAGTAAAATTTCTAAAATCAGCTCCCTAAGGTAGACTTTTGTATATTGTATATTTTTCAAGTTCCCTTCGTCGATCTGGGCGCGAGGAGTGTCAAAAGACGCGGCTGATCACCAGCTACACGAAGAGACTATCCAGGACACCACCAGGGTTCACGGTCAAAAGTTATTAGCGAAAATGTGCAAAAATTTACTGAAAAGTATGCGGTGACACCACTGTTTTAACTATTTTTGTATGTTTCAGAGGGTGCAGAAGCGATCCAGAGATATCCCTAGATAGGTCTCACCGTCCTCAAGCCAAAACAAATGATAAACAGGAATTTGGAATAGGTCTAGTGCTATAGAAAAATTAAAAACTGCAAAAATTTCGTCAATATGTACTAAGTTCCTGAAAAATGTGTAATTTGACACGTGTTCCCGTTGGAGTATAACCAAGGGATGAAAAGTACCTGCTAAAAAGTCAAAAACCAATACGAAACCAAAAGAAAATTTCAAAAAATAGCAAGTAAAATTTCTAAAATCAGCTCCCTAAGGTAGACTTTTGTATATATATATATGTATATGTGTATAGAACACAAGTCTACGGAAACGTCAAATTTTTCAAGTTCCCTTCGTCGATCTGGGCGCGAGGGGTGTCAAAAGACGCGGCTGATCACCAGCTACACGAAGAGACTATCCAGGACACCACCAGGGTTCACGGTCAAAAGTTATTAGCGAAAATAAGCAAAAATTTACTGAGAAGTATGCGGTGACACCACTGTTTTAACTATTTTTGTGTGTTTCAGAGGGTGCAGAAGTGATCCAGAGGTATCCCTAGATTGGTCTTACTGTCCTCAAGCCAAAACAAATGATGCACAGGAATTTGGAATAGGTCTAGTGCTATAGAAAAATTAAAAACTGCAAAAATTTCGTCAATATGTACTAAGTTCCTGAAAAATGTGTAATTTGACACGTGTTCCCGTTGGAGTATAACCAAGGGATAAAAAGTACCTGCTAAAAAGTCAAAAACCAATACGAAACCAAAAGAAAATTTCAAGAAATAGCAAGTAAAATTTCTAAAATCAGCTCCCTAAAGTAGACTTTTGTATATATATATGTATATGTGTATAGAACACAAGTCTACGGAAACGTCAAATTTTTCAAGTTCCCTTCGTCGATCTGGGCGCGAGGGGTGTCAAAAGACGCGGCTGATCACCAGCTACACGAAGAGACTATCCAGGACACCACCAGGGTTCACGGTCAAAAGTTATTAGCGAAAATGTGCAAAAATTTACTGAAAAGTATGCGGTGACACCACTGTTTTAACTATTTTTGTATGTTTCAGAGGGTGCAGAAGCGATCCAGAGATATCCCTAGATAGGTCTCACCGTCCTCAAGCCAAAACAAATGATAAACAGGAATTTGGAATAGGTCTAGTGCTATAGAAAAATTAAAAACTGCAAAAATTTCGTCAATATGTACTAAGTTCCTGAAAAATGTGTAATTTGACACGTGTTCCCGTTGGAGTATAACCAAGGGATGAAAAGTACCTGCTAAAAAGTCAAAAACCAATACGAAACCAAAAGAAAATTTCAAAAAATAGCAAGTAAAATTTCTAAAATCAGCTCCCTAAGGTAGACTTTTGTATATATATATATGTATATGTGTATAGAACACAAGTCTACGGAAACGTCAAATTTTTCAAGTTCCCTTCGTCGATCTAGGCGCGAGGGGTGTCAAAAGACGCGGCTGATCACCAGCTACAAGAGAAAACTATCCCGGACACCACCAGGGTTCACGGTCAAAAGTTATTAGCGAAAATGTGCAAAAATTTACTGAAAAGTATGCGGTGACACCACTGTTTTAACTATTTTTGTGTGTTTCAGAGGGTGCAGAAGTGATCCAGAGGTATCCCTAGATTGGTCTCACTGTCCTCAAGCCAAAACAAATGATGCACAGGAATTTGGAATAGGTCTAGTGCTATAGAAAAATTAAAAACTGCAAAAATTTCGTCAATATGTACTAAGTTCCTGAAAAATGTGTAATTTGACACGTGTTCCCGTTGGAGTATAACCAAGGGATAAAAAGTACCTGCTAAAAAGTCAAAAACCAATACGAAACCAAAAGAAAATTTCAAAAAATAGCAAGTAAAATTTCTAAAATTAGCTCACTAAGGTAGACTTTTGTATATATATATGTATATGTGTATAGAACACAAGTCTACGAAAACGTCAAATTTTTCAAGTTCCCTTCGTCGATCTGGGCGCGAGGAGTGTCAAAAGACGCGGCTGATCACCAGCTACAAGAGAAAACTATCCCGGACACCACCAGGGTTCACGGTCAAAAGTTATTAGCGAAAATGTGCAAAAATTTACTGAAAAGTATGCGGTGACACCACTGTTTTAACTATTTTTGTATGTTTCAGAGGGTGCAGAAGTGATCCAGAGATATCCCTAGATAGGTCTCACCGTCCTCAAGCCAAAAAAAATGATAAACAGGAATTTGGAATAGGTCTAGTGCTATAGAAAAATAAAAAACTGCAAAATTTCGTCAATATGTACTAAGTTCCTGAAAAATGTGTAATTTGACACGTGTTCCCGTTGGAGTATAACCAAGGGATAAAAAGTACCTGCTAAAAAGTCAAAAACCAATACAAAACCAAAAGAAAATTTCAAAAAATAGCAAGTAAAATTTCTAAAATCAGCTCCCTAAGGTAGACTTTTGTATATTGTATATTTTTCAAGTTCCCTTCGTCGATCTGGGCGCGAGGAGTGTCAAAAGACGCGGCTGATCACCAGCTACACGAAGAGACTATCCAGGACACCACCAGGGTTCACGGTCAAAAGTTATTAGCGAAAATGTGCAAAAATTTACTGAAAAGTATGCGGTGACACCACTGTTTTAACTATTTTTGTATGTTTCAGAGGGTGCAGAAGCGATCCAGAGATATCCCTAGATAGGTCTCACCGTCCTCAAGCCAAAACAAATGATAAACAGGAATTTGGAATAGGTCTAGTGCTATAGAAAAATTAAAAACTGCAAAAATTTCGTCAATATGTACTAAGTTCCTGAAAAATGTGTAATTTGACACGTGTTCCCGTTGGAGTATAACCAAGGGATGAAAAGTACCTGCTAAAAAGTCAAAAACCAATACGAAACCAAAAGAAAATTTCAAAAAATAGCAAGTAAAATTTCTAAAATCAGCTCCCTAAGGTAGACTTTTGTATATATATATATGTATATGTGTATAGAACACAAGTCTACGGAAACGTCAAATTTTTCAAGTTCCCTTCGTCGATCTGGGCGCGAGGGGTGTCAAAAGACGCGGCTGATCACCAGCTACACGAAGAGACTATCCAGGACACCACCAGGGTTCACGGTCAAAAGTTATTAGCGAAAATAAGCAAAAATTTACTGAGAAGTATGCGGTGACACCACTGTTTTAACTATTTTTGTGTGTTTCAGAGGGTGCAGAAGTGATCCAGAGGTATCCCTAGATTGGTCTCACTGTCCTCAAGCCAAAACAAATGATGCACAGGAATTTGGAATAGGTCTAGTGCTATAGAAAAATTAAAAACTGCAAAAATTTCGTCAATATGTACTAAGTTCCTGAAAAATGTGTAATTTGACACGTGTTCCCGTTGGAGTATAACCAAGGGATAAAAA
Source organism: Parascotia fuliginaria (assembly GCA_963082885.1). Classification (NCBI taxonomy): domain Eukaryota; kingdom Metazoa; phylum Arthropoda; class Insecta; order Lepidoptera; family Erebidae; genus Parascotia; species Parascotia fuliginaria. Next base: position 762,519 of record OY720189.1, on the reverse strand, counting down.
GTACCTGCTAAAAAGTCAAAAACCAATACGAAACCAAAAGAAAATTTCAAGAAATAGCAAGTAAAATTTCTAAAATCAGCTCCCTAAAGTAGACTTTTGTATATATATATGTATATGTGTATAGAACACAAGTCTACGGAAACGTCAAATTTTTCAAGTTCCCTTCGTCGATCTGGGCGCGAGGGGTGTCAAAAGACGCGGCTGATCACCAGCTACACGAAGAGACTATCCAGGACACCACCAGGGTTCACGGTCAAAAGTTATTAGCGAAAATGTGCAAAAATTTACTGAAAAGTATGCGGTGACACCACTGTTTTAACTATTTTTGTATGTTTCAGAGGGTGCAGAAGCGATCCAGAGATATCCCTAGATAGGTCTCACCGTCCTCAAGCCAAAACAAATGATAAACAGGAATTTGGAATAGGTCTAGTGCTATAGAAAAATTAAAAACTGCAAAAATTTCGTCAATATGTACTAAGTTCCTGAAAAATGTGTAATTTGACACGTGTTCCCGTTGGAGTATAACCAAGGGATGAAAAGTACCTGCTAAAAAGTCAAAAACCAATACGAAACCAAAAGAAAATTTCAAAAAATAGCAAGTAAAATTTCTAAAATCAGCTCCCTAAGGTAGACTTTTGTATATATATATATGTATATGTGTATAGAACACAAGTCTACGGAAACGTCAAATTTTTCAAGTTCCCTTCGTCGATCTAGGCGCGAGGGGTGTCAAAAGACGCGGCTGATCACCAGCTACAAGAGAAAACTATCCCGGACACCACCAGGGTTCACGGTCAAAAGTTATTAGCGAAAATGTGCAAAAATTTACTGAAAAGTATGCGGTGACACCACTGTTTTAACTATTTTTGTGTGTTTCAGAGGGTGCAGAAGTGATCCAGAGGTATCCCTAGATTGGTCTCACTGTCCTCAAGCCAAAACAAATGATGCACAGGAATTTGGAATAGGTCTAGTGCTATAGAAAAATTAAAAACTGCAAAAATTTCGTCAATATGTACTAAGTTCCTGAAAAATGTGTAATTTGACACGTGTTCCCGTTGGAGTATAACCAAGGGATAAAAAGTACCTGCTAAAAAGTCAAAAACCAATACGAAACCAAAAGAAAATTTCAAAAAATAGCAAGTAAAATTTCTAAAATTAGCTCACTAAGGTAGACTTTTGTATATATATATGTATATGTGTATAGAACACAAGTCTACGAAAACGTCAAATTTTTCAAGTTCCCTTCGTCGATCTGGGCGCGAGGAGTGTCAAAAGACGCGGCTGATCACCAGCTACAAGAGAAAACTATCCCGGACACCACCAGGGTTCACGGTCAAAAGTTATTAGCGAAAATGTGCAAAAATTTACTGAAAAGTATGCGGTGACACCACTGTTTTAACTATTTTTGTATGTTTCAGAGGGTGCAGAAGTGATCCAGAGATATCCCTAGATAGGTCTCACCGTCCTCAAGCCAAAACAAATGATAAACAGGAATTTGGAATAGGTCTAGTGCTATAGAAAAATTAAAAACTGCAAAATTTCGTCAATATGTACTAAGTTCCTGAAAAATGTGTAATTTGACACGTGTTCCCGTTGGAGTATAACCAAGGTATAAAAAGTACCTGCTAAAAAGTCAAAAACCAATACAAAACCAAAAGAAAATTTCAAAAAATAGCAAGTAAAATTTCTAAAATCAGCTCCCTAAGGTAGACTTTTGTATATTGTATATTTTTCAAGTTCCCTTCGTCGATCTGGGCGCGAGGGGTGTCAAAAGACGCGGCTGATCACCAGCTACAAGAGAAAACTATCCCGGACACCACCAGGGTTCACGGTCAAAAGTTATTAGCGAAAATGTGCAAAAATTTACCGAGAAGTATGCGGGGACACCACTGTTTTAACTATTTTTGTATGTTTCAGAGGGTGCAGAAGCGATCAAGAGATATCCCTAGATAGGTCTCACCGTCCTCAAGCCAAAACAAATGATAAACAGGAATTTGGAATAGGTCTAGTGCTATAGAAAAATTAAAAACTGCAAAAATTTCGTCAATATGTACTAAGTTCCTGAAAAATGTGTAATTTGACACGTGTTCCCGTTGGAGTATAACCAAGGGATGAAAAGTACCTGCTAAAAAGTCAAAAACCAATACGAAACCAAAAGAAAATTTCAAAAAATAGCAAGTAAAATTTCTAAAATCAGCTCCCTAAGGTAGACTTTTGTATATATATATGTATATGTGTATAGAACACAAGTCTACGGAAACGTCAAATTTTTCAAGTTCCCTTCGTCGATCTGGGCGCTAGGGGTGTCAAAAGACGCGGCTGATCACCAGCTACACGAAGAGACTATCCAGGACACCACCAGGGTTCACGGTCAAAAGTTATTAGCGAAAATAAGCAAAAATTTACTGAGAAGTATGCGGTGACACCACTGTTTTAACTATTTTTGTGTATTTCAGAGGGTGCAGAAGCAATCCAGAGATATCCCTAGATAGGTCTCACCGTCCTCAAGCCAAAACAAATGATAAACAGGAATTTGGAATAGGTCTAGTGCTATAGAAAAATTAAAAACTGCAAAAATTTCGTCAATATGTACTAAGTTCCTGAAAAATGTGTAATTTGACACGTGTTCCCGTTGGAGTATAACCAAGGGATAAAAAGTACCTGCTAAAAAGTCAAAAACCAATACGAAACCAAAAGAAAATTTCAAAAAATAGCAAGTAAAATTTCTAAAATCAGCTCCCTAAGGTAGACTTTTGTATATTGTATATTTTTCAAGTTCCCTTCGTCGATCTGGGCGCGAGGGGTGTCAAAAGACGCGGCTGATCACCAGCTACAAGAGAAAACTATCCCGGACACCACCAGGGTTCACGGTCAAAAGTTATTAGCGAAAATGTGCAAAAATTTACTGAAAAGTATGCGGTGACACCACTGTTTTAACTATTTTTGTGTGTTTCAGAGGGTGCAGAAGTGATCCAGAGGTATCCCTAGATTGGTCTCACTGTCCTCAAGCCAAAACAAATGAGGCACAGGAATTTGGAATAGGTCTAGTGCTATAGAAAAATTAAAAACTGCAAAAATTTCGTCAATATGTACTAAGTTCCTGAAAAATGTGTAATTTGACACGTGTTCCCGTTGGAGTATAACCAAGGGATAAAAAGTACCTGCTAAAAAGTCAAAAACCAATACGAAACCAAAAGAAAATTTCAAAAAATAGCAAGTAAAATTTCTAAAATCAGCTCCCTAAGGTAGACTTTTGTATATATATATGTATATGTGTATAGAACACAAGTCTACGGAAACGTCAAATTTTTCAAGTTCCCTTCGTCGATCTGGGCGCGAGGGGTGTCAAAAGACGCGGCTGATCACCAGCTACACGAAGAGACTATCCAGGACACCACCAGGGTTCACGGTCAAAAGTTAATAGCGAAAATAAGCAAAAATTTACTGAGAAGTATGCGGTGACACCACTGTTTTAACTATTTTTGTGTATTTCAGAGGGTGCAGAAGCGATCCAGAGATATCCCTAGATAGGTCTCACCGTCCTCAAGCCAAAACAAATGATAAACAGGAATTTGGAATAGGTCTAGTGCTATAGAAAAATTAAAAACTGCAAAAATTTCGTCAATATGTACTAAGTTCCTGAAAAATGTGTAATTTGACACGTGTTCCCGTTGGAGTATAACCAAGGGATGAAAAGTACCTGCTAAAAAGTCAAAAACCAATACGAAACCAAAAGAAAATTTCAAAAAATAGCAAGTAAAATTTCTAAAATCAGCTCCCTAAGGTAGACTTTTGTATATATATATATGTATATGTGTATAGAACACAAGTCTACGGAAACGTCAAATTTTTCAAGTTCCCTTCGTCGATCTGGGCGCGAGGGGTGTCAAAAGACGCGGCTGATCACCAGCTACACGAAGAGACTATCCAGGACACCACCAGGGTTCACGGTCAAAAGTTATTAGCGAAAATGTGCAAAAATTTACTGAAAAGTATGCGGTGACACCACTGTTTTAACTATTTTTGTGTGTTTCAGAGGGTGCAGAAGTGATCCAGAGGTATCCCTAGATTGGTCTCACTGTCCTCAAGCCAAAACAAATGATGCACAGGAATTTGGAATAGGTCTAGTGCTATAGAAAAATTAAAAACTGCAAAAATTTCGTCAATATGTACTAAGTTCCTGAAAAATGTGTAATTTGACACGTGTTCCCGTTGGAGTATAACCAAGGGATAAAAAGTACCTGCTAAAAAGTCAAAAACCAATACGAAACCAAAAGAAAATTTCAAAAAATAGCAAGTAAAATTTCTAAAATTAGCTCACTAAGGTAGACTTTTGTATATATATATGTATATGTGTATAGAACACAAGTCTACGAAAACGTCAAATTTTTCAAGTTCCCTTCGTCGATCTGGGCGCGAGGAGTGTCAAAAGACGCGGCTGATCACCAGCTACAAGAGAAAACTATCCCGGACACCACCAGGGTTCACGGTCAAAAGTTATTAGCGAAAATGTGCAAAAATTTACTGAAAAGTATGCGGTGACACCACTGTTTTAACTATTTTTGTATGTTTCAGAGGGTGCAGAAGTGATCCAGAGATATCCCTAGATAGGTCTCACCGTCCTCAAGCCAAAACAAATGATAAACAGGAATTTGGAATAGGTCTAGTGCTATAGAAAAATTAAAAACTGCAAAATTTCGTCAATATGTACTAAGTTCCTGAAAAATGTGTAATTTGACACGTGTTCCCGTTGGAGTATAACCAAGGTATAAAAAGTACCTGCTAAAAAGTCAAAAACCAATACAAAACCAAAAGAAAATTTCAAAAAATAGCAAGTAAAATTTCTAAAATCAGCTCCCTAAGGTAGACTTTTGTATATTGTATATTTTTCAAGTTCCCTTCGTCGATCTGGGCGCGAGGGGTGTCAAAAGACGCGGCTGATCACCAGCTACAAGAGAAAACTATCCCGGACACCACCAGGGTTCACGGTCAAAAGTTATTAGCGAAAATGTGCAAAAATTTACTGAAAAGTATGCGGTGACACCACTGTTTTAACTATTTTTGTGTGTTTCAGAGGGTGTAGAAGCGATCCAGAGGTATCCTTAGATTAGTCTCACCGTCCTCAAGCCAAAACAAATGATGCACAGGAATTTGGAATAGGTCTAGTGCTATAGAAAAATTAAAAACTGCAAAAATTTCGTCAATATGTACTAAGTTCCTGAAAAATGTGTAATTTGACACGTGTTCCCGTTGGAGTATAACCAAGGGATGAAAAGTACCTGCTAAAAAGTCAAAAACCAATACGAAACCAAAAGAAAATTTCAAAAAATAGCAAGTAAAATTTCTAAAATCAGCTCACTAAGGTAGACTTTTGTATATATATATGTATATGTGTATAGAACACATGTCTACGAAAACGTCAAATTTTTCAAGTTCCCTTCGTCGATCTGGGCGCGAGGGGTGTCAAAAGACGCGGCTGATCACCAGCTACAAGAGGAAACTATACCAGACACCACCAGGGTTCACGGTCAAAAGTTATTAGCGAAAATGTGCAAAAATTTACCGAGAAGTATGCGTGGACACCACTGTTTTAACTATTTTTGTATGTTTCAGAGGGTGCAGAAGCGATCAAGAGATATCCGTAGATAGGTCTCACCGTCCTCAAGCCAAAACAAATGATAAACAGGAATTTGGAATAGGTCTAGTGCTATAGAAAAATTAAAAACTGCAAAATTTCGTCAATATGTACTAAGTTCCTGAAAAATGTGTAATTTGACACGTGTTCCCGTTGGAGTATAACCAAGGGATAAAAAGTACCTGCTAAAAAGTCAAAAACCAATACAAAACCAAAAGAAAATTTAAAAAAATAGCAAGTAAAATTTCTAAAATCAGCTCCCTAAGGTAGACTTTTGTATATTGTATATTTTTCAAGTTCCCTTCGTCGATCTGGGCGCGAGGGGTGTCAAAAGACGCGGCTGATCACCAGCTACAAGAGAAAACTATCCCGGACACCACCAGGGTTCACGGTCAAAAGTTATTAGCGAAAATGTGCAAAAATTTACTGAAAAGTATGCGGTGACACCACTGTTTTAACTATTTTTGTATGTTTCAGAGGGTGCAGAAGTGATCCAGAGATATCCCTAGATAGGTCTCACCGTCCTCAAGCCAAAACAAATGATAAACAGGAATTTGGAATAGGTCTAGTGCTATAGAAAAATTAAAAACTGCAAAATTTCGTCAATATGTACTAAGTTCCTGAAAAATGTGTAATTTGACACGTGTTCCCGTTGGAGTATAACCAAGGTATAAAAAGTACCTGCTAAAAAGTCAAAAACCAATACAAAACCAAAAGAAAATTTCAAAAAATAGCAAGTAAAATTTCTAAAATCAGCTCCCTAAGGTAGACTTTTGTATATTGTATATTTTTCAAGTTCCCTTCGTCGATCTGGGCGCGAGGGGTGTCAAAAGACGCGACTGATCACCAGCTACAAGAGAAAACTATCCCGGACACCACCAGGGTTCACGGTCAAAAGTTATTAGCGAAAATGTGCAAAAATTTACTGAAAAGTATGCGGTGACACCACTGTTTTAACTATTTTTGTGTGTTTCAGAGGGTGTAGAAGCGATCCAGAGGTATCCTTAGATTAGTCTCACCGTCCTCAAGCCAAAACAAATGATGCACAGGAATTTGGAATAGGTCTAGTGCTATAGAAAAATTAAAAACTGCAAAAATTTCGTCAATATGTACTAAGTTCCTGAAAAATGTGTAATTTGACACGTGTTCCCGTTGGAGTATAACCAAGGGATGAAAAGTACCTGCTAAAAAGTCAAAAACCAATACGAAACCAAAAGAAAATTTCAAAAAATAGCAAGTAAAATTTCTAAAATCAGCTCACTAAGGTAGACTTTTGTATATATATATGTATATGTGTATAGAACACATGTCTACGAAAACGTCAAATTTTTCAAGTTCCCTTCGTCGATCTGGGCGCGAGGGGTGTCAAAAGACGCGGCTGATCACCAGCTACAAGAGGAAACTATACCAGACACCACCAGGGTTCACGGTCAAAAGTTATTAGCGAAAATGTGCAAAAATTTACCGAGAAGTATGCGTGGACACCACTGTTTTAACTATTTTTGTATGTTTCAGAGGGTGCAGAAGCGATCAAGAGATATCCGTAGATAGGTCTCACCGTCCTCAAGCCAAAACAAATGATAAACAGGAATTTGGAATAGGTCTAGTGCTATAGAAAAATTAAAAACTGCAAAATTTCGTCAATATGTACTAAGTTCCTGAAAAATGTGTAATTTGACACGTGTTCCCGTTGGAGTATAACCAAGGGATAAAAAGTACCTGCTAAAAAGTCAAAAACCAATACAAAACCAAAAGAAAATTTAAAAAAATAGCAAGTAAAATTTCTAAAATCAGCTCCCTAAGGTAGACTTTTGTATATTGTATATTTTTCAAGTTCCCTTCGTCGATCTGGGCGCGAGGGGTGTCAAAAGACGCGGCTGATCACCAGCTACACGAAGAGACTATCCAGGACACCACCAGGGTTCACGGTCAAAAGTTATTAGCGATAATAAGCAAAAATTTACTGAGAAGTATGCGGTGACACCACTGTTTTAACTATTTTTGTGTGTTTCAGAGGGTGCAGAAGTGATCCAGAGGTATCCCTAGATTGGTCTCACTGTCCTCAAGCTAAAACAAATGATGCACAGGAATTTGGAATAGGTCTAGTGCTATAGAAAAATTAAAAACTGCAAAAATTTCGTCAATATGTACTAAGTTCCTGAAAAATGTGTAATTTGACACGTGTTCCCGTTGGAGTATAACCAAGGGATAAAAAGTACCTGCTAAAAAGTCAAAAACCAATACGAAACCAAAAGAAAATTTCAAAAAATAGCAAGTAAAATTTCTAAAATCAGCTCACTAAGGTAGACTTTTGTATATATATATGTATATGTGTATAGAACACAAGTCTACGAAAACGTCAAATTTTTCAAGTTCCCTTCGTCGATCTGGGCGCGAGGAGTGTCAAAAGACGCGGCTGATCACCAGCTACAAGAGGAGACAATCCCGGACACCACCAGGGTTCACGGTCAAAAGTTATTAGCGAAAATGTGCAAAAATTTACTGAAAAGTATGCGGTGACACCACTGTTTTAACTATTTTTGTATGTTTCAGAGGGTGCAGAAGCGATCCAGAGGTATCCCTACGGTAGTAGATCCACGCTGATTTCAGCATGAATGGGCCGGATCGTCCGGGGTAGTACTACCCTCTCATAGAAGATCGACTTAAGAGTAGTAGTATCCGTACTACTGCGTTTCGTTCGGTGAGTGAGAGCGCCGGAGGCCCAATTTCCCCCCTTTCCTCTTTCCTCACCTCCCGCATTCCCTTCCCCTAACCCCATTCCCAGCCGCCATAGTGGAGGCCACCATACCAGCAGTTTATGACGATGGCTTTTGGTATAGTAGCCGCCACTTCTGGATTCCACTGACTGCTTACCATCAGGCGGGGTGGAGTCACTTTGGTAGGCTATAATATATAAAAAAAAAAAAAAAAAAAAAAAAAAAAAAAAAAAAAAAAACCCTAGATTGGTCTCACCGTTCTCAAGCCAAAACAAATGATGCACAGGAATTTGGAATAGGTCTAGTGCTATAGAAAAATTAAAAACTGCAAAAATTTCGTCAATATGTACTAAGTTCCTGAAAAATGTGTAATTTGACACGTGTTCCCGTTGGAGTATAACCAAGGGATGAAAAGTACCTGCTAAAAAGTCAAAAACCAATACGAAACCAAAAGAAAATTTCAAAAAATAGCAAGTAAAATTTCTAAAATCAGCTCCCTAAGGTAGACTTTTGTATATATATATGTATATGTGTATAGAACACAAGTCTACGGAAACGTCAAATTTTTCAAGTTCCCTTCGTCGATCTGGGCGCGAGGGGTGTCAAAAGACGCGGCTGATCACCAGCTACACGAAGAGACTATCCAGGACACCACCAGGGTTCACGGTCAAAAGTTATTAGCGAAAATAAGCAAAAATTTACTGAGAAGTATGCGGTGACACCACTGTTTTAACTATTTTTGTGTGTTTCAGAGGGTGCAGAAGTGATCCAGAGGTATCCCTAGATTGGTCTCACTGTCCTCAAGCCAAAACAAATGATGCACAGGAATTTGGAATAGGTCTAGTGCTATAGAAAAATTAAAAACTGCAAAAATTTCGTCAATATGTACTAAGTTCCTAAAAAATGTGTAATTTGACACGTGTTCCCGTTGGAGTATAACCAAGGGATAAAAAGTACCTGCTAAAAAGTCAAAAACCAATACGAGACCAAAAGAAAATTTCAAAAAATAGCAAGTTAAATTTCTAAAATCAGCTCCCTAAGGTAGACTTTTGTATATTGTATATTTTTCAAGTTCCCTTCGTCGATCTGGGCGCGAGGGGTGTCAAAAGACGCGGCTGATCACCAGCTACAAGAGAAAACTATCCCGGACACCACCAGGGTTCACGGTCAAAAGTTATTAGCGAAAATGTGCAAAAATTTACCGAGAAGTATGCGGGGACACCACTGTTTTAACTATTTTTGTATGTTTCAGAGGGTGCAGAAGCGATCAAGAGATATCCCTAGATAGGTCTCACCGTCCTCAAGCCAAAACAAATGATAAACAGGAATTTGGAATAGGTCTAGTGCTATAGAAAAATTAAAAACTGCAAAAATTTCGTCAATATGTACTAAGTTCCTGAAAAATGTGTAATTTGACACGTGTTCCCGTTGGAGTATAACCAAGGGATGAAAAGTACCTGCTAAAAAGTCAAAAACCAATACGAAACCAAAAGAAAATTTCAAAAAATAGCAAGTAAAATTTCTAAAATCAGCTCCCTAAGGTAGACTTTTGTATATATATATGTATATGTGTATAGAACACAAGTCTACGGAAACGTCAAATTTTTCAAGTTCCCTTCGTCGATCTGGGCGCGAGGGGTGTCAAAAGACGCGGCTGATCACCAGCTACAAGAGAAAACTATCCCGGACACCACCAGGGTTCACGGTCAAAAGTTATTAGCGAAAATGTGCAAAAATTTACTGAAAAGTATGCGGTGACACCACTGTTTTAACTATTTTTGTGTGTTTCAGAGGGTGCAGAAGTGATACAGAGGTATCCCTAGATTGGTCTCACTGTCCTCAAGCCAAAACAAATGATGCACAGGAATTTGGAATAGGTCTAGTGCTATAGAAAAATTAAAAACTGCAAAAATTTCGTCAATATGTACTAAGTTCCTGAAAAATGTGTAATTTGACACGTGTTCCCGTTGGAGTATAACCAAGGGATAAAAAGTACCTGCTAAAAAGTCAAAAACCAATACGAAACCAAAAGAAAATTTCAAAAAATAGCAAGTAAAATTTCTAAAATCAGCTCCCTAAGGTAGACTTTTGTATATATATATGTATATGTGTATAGAACACAAGTCTACGAAAACGTCAAATTTTTTAAGTTCCCTTCGTCGATCTGGGCGCGAGGGGTGTCAAAAGACGCGGCTGATCACCAGCTACAAGAGGAGACTATTCCGGACACCACCAGGGTTCACGGTCAAAAGTTATTAGCGAAAATGTGCAAAAATTTACTGAAAAGTATGCGGTGACACCTTTGTTTTAACTATTTTTGTGTATTTCAGAGGGTGCAGAAGCGATCCAGAGATATCCCTAGATAGGTCTCACCGTCCTCAAGCCAAAACAAATGATAAACAGGAATTTGGAATAGGTCTAGTGCTATAGAAAAATTAAAAACTGCAAAAATTTCGTCAATATGTACTAAGTTCCTGAAAAATGTGTAATTTGACACGTGTTCCCGTTGGAGTATAACCAAGGGATGAAAAGCACCTGCTAAAAAGTCAAAAACCAATACGAAACCAAAAGAAAATTTCAAAAAATAGCAAGTAAAATTTCTAAAATCAGCTCCCTAAGGTAGACTTTTGTATATATATATGTATATGTGTATAGAACACAAGTCTACGGAAACGTCAAATTTTTCAAGTTCCCTTCGTCGATCTGGGCGCGAGGGGTGTCAAAAGACGCGGCTGATCACCAGCTACACGAAGAGACTATCCAGGACACCACCAGGGTTCACGGTCAAAAGTTATTAGCGAAAATAAGCAAAAATTTACTGAGAAGTATGCGGTGACACCACTGTTTTAACTATTTTTGTGTATTTCAGAGGGTGCAGAAGCGATCCAGAGATATCCCTAGATAGGTCTCACCGTCCTCAAGCCAAAACAAATGATAAACAGGAATTTGGAATAGGTCTAGTGCTATAGAAAAATTAAAAACTGCAAAAATTTCGTCAATATGTACTAAGTTCCTGAAAAATGTGTAATTTGACACGTGTTCCCGTTGGAGTATAACCAAGGGATAAAAAGTACCTGCTAAAAAGTCAAAAACCAATACGAAACCAAAAGAAAATTTCAAAAAATAGCAAGTAAAATTTCTAAAATCAGCTCCCTAAGGTAGACTTTTGTATATTGTATATTTTTCAAGTTCACTTCGTCGATCTGGGCGCGAGGGGTGTCAAAAGACGCGGCTGATCACCAGCTACAAGAGAAAACTATCCCGGACACCACCAGGGTTCACGGTCAAAAGTTATTAGCGAAAATGTGCAAAAATTTACTGAAAAGTATGCGGTGACACCACTGTTTTAACTATTTTTGTGTATTTCAGAGGGTGCAGAAGCGATCCAGAGATATCCCTAGATAGGTCTCACCGTCCTCAAGCCAAAACAAATGATAAACAGGAATTTGGAATAGGTCTAGTGCTATAGAAAAATTAAAAACTGCAAAAATTTCGTCAATATGTACTAAGTTCCTGAAAAATGTGTAATTTGACACGTGTTCCCGTTGGAGTATAACCAAGGGATAAAAAGTACCTGCTAAAAAGTCAAAAACCAATACGAAACCAAAAGAAAATTTCAAAAAATAGCAAGTAAAATTTCTAAAATCAGCTCCCTAAGGTAGACTTTTGTATATTGTATATTTTTCAAGTTCCCTTCGTCGATCTGGGCGCGAGGGGTGTCAAAAGACGCGGCTGATCACCAGCTACAAGAGAAAACTATTCCGGACACCACCAGGGTTCACGGTCAAAAGTTATTAGCGAAAATGTGCAAAAATTTACTGAAAAGTATGCGGTGACACCACTGTTTTAACTATTTTTGTGTGTTTCAGAGGGTGTAGAAGCGATCCAGAGGTATCCTTAGATTAGTCTCACCGTCCTCAAGCCAAAACAAATGATGCACAGGAATTTGGAATAGGTCTAGTGCTATAGAAAAATTAAAAACTGCAAAAATTTCGTCAATATGTACTAAGTTCCTGAAAAATGTGTAATTTGACACGTGTTCCCGTTGGAGTATAACCAAGGGATAAAAAGTACCTGCTAAAAAGTCAAAAACCAATACGACACCTAAAGAAAATTTCAAAAAATAGGAAGTTAAATTTCTAAAATCAGCTCCCTAAGGTAGACTTTTGTATATATATATGTATATGGGTATAGAACACGAGTCTACGAAAACGTCAAAATTTTTCAAGTTCCCTTCGCCCGATCTGGACGCGAGGGGTGTCAAAAGACGCGGCTGATCACCAGCTAAAAGAGGAGACTATCCCGGACACCACCAGGGTTTACGGTCAAAAGTTATTAGCGAAAATGTGCAAAAATTTACTGAAAAGTATGCGGTGACACCACTGTTATAACTATTTTTGTGTGTTTTAGAGGGTGTAGAAGCGATCCAGAGGTATCCTTAGATTAGTCTCACCGTCCTCAAGCCAAAACAAATGATGCATAGGAATTTGGAATAGGTCTAGTGCTATAGAAAAATTAAAAACTGCAAAAATTTCGTCAATATGTACTAAGTTCCTGAAAAATGTGTAATTTGACACGTGTTCCCGTTGGAGTATAACCAAGGGATAAAAAGTACCTGCTAAAAAGTCAAAAACCAATACGAAACCAAAAGAAAATTTCAAAAAATAGCAAGTAAAATTTCTAAAATCAGCTCCCTAAGGTAGACTTTTGTATATTGTATATTTTTCAAGTTCCCTTCGTCGATCTGGGCGCGAGGGGTGTCAAAAGACGCGGCTGATCACCAGCTACAAGAGGAGACTATCCCGGACACCACCAGGGTTCACGGTCAAAAGTTATTAGCGAAAATGTGCAAAAATTTACTGAAAAGTATGCGGTGACACCACTGTTTTAACTATTTTTGTGTGTTTCAGAGGGTGTAGAAGCGATCCAGAGGTATCCTTAGATTAGTCTCACCGTCCTCAAGCCAAAACAAATGATGCATAGGAATTTGGAATAGGTCTAGAGAAAAATTAAAAACTGCAAAAATTTCGTCAATATGTACTAAGTTCCTGAAAAATGTGTAATTTGACACGTGTTCCCGTTGGAGTATAACCAAGGGATAAAAAGTACCTGCTAAAAAGTCAAAAACCAATACGACACCTAAAGAAAATTTCAAAAAATAGGAAGTTAAATTTCTAAAATCAGCTCCCTAAGGTAGACTTTTGTATATATATATGTATATGGGTATAGAACACGAGTCTACGAAAACGTCAAAATTTTTCAAGTTCCCTTCGCCCGATCTGGACGCGAGGGGTGTCAAAAGACGCGGCTGATCACCAGCTAAAAGAGGAGACTATCCCGGACACCACCAGGGTTTACGGTCAAAAGTTATTAGCGAAAATGTGCAAAAATTTACTGAAAAGTATGCGGTGACACCACTGTTATAACTATTTTTGTGTGTTTTAGAGGGTGTAGAAGCGATCCAGAGGTATCCTTAGATTAGTCTCACCGTCCTCAAGCCAAAACAAATGATGCATAGGAATTTGGAATAGGTCTAGTGCTATAGAAAAATTAAAAACTGCAAAAATTTCGTCAATATGTACTAAGTTCCTGAAAAATGTGTAATTTGACACGTGTTCCCGTTGGAGTATAACCAAGGGATAAAAAGTACCTGCTAAAAAGTCAAAAACCAATACGAAACCAAAAGAAAATTTCAAAAAATAGCAAGTAAAATTTCTAAAATCAGCTCCCTAAGGTAGACTTTTGTATATTGTATATTTTTCAAGTTCCCTTCGTCGATCTGGGCGCGAGGGGTGTCAAAAGACGCGGCTGATCACCAGCTACAAGAGGAGACTATCCCGGACACCACCAGGGTTCACGGTCAAAAGTTATTAGCGAAAATGTGCAAAAATTTACTGAAAAGTATGCGGTGACACCACTGTTTTAACTATTTTTGTGTGTTTCAGAGGGTGTAGAAGCGATCCAGAGGTATCCTTAGATTAGTCTCACCGTCCTCAAGCCAAAACAAATGATGCATAGGAATTTGGAATAGGTCTAGAGAAAAATTAAAAACTGCAAAAATTTCGTCAATATGTACTAAGTTCCTGAAAAATGTGTAATTTGACACGTGTTCCCGTTGGAGTATAACCAAGGGATAAAAAGTACCTGCTAAAAAGTCAAAAACCAATACGAAACCAAAAGAAAATTTCAAAAAATAGCAAGTAAAATTTCTAAAATCAGCTCCCTAAGGTAGACTTTTGTATATATATATATGTATATGTGTATAGAACACAAGTCTACGAAAACGTCAAATTTTTCAAGTTCCCTTCGTCGATCTGGGCGCGAGGGGTGTCAAAAGACGCGGCTGATCACCAGCTACAAGAGGAGACTATCCCGGACACCACCAGGGTTCACGGTCAAAAGTTATTAGCGAAAATGTGCAAAAATTTACCGAGAAGTATGCGGGGACACCACTGTTTTAACTATTTTTGTATGTTTCAGAGGGTGCAGAAGCGATCAAGAGATATCCCTAGATAGGTCTCACCGTCCTCAAGCCAAAACAAATGATAAACAGGAATTTGGAATAGGTCTAGTGCTATAGAAAATCTAAAAACTGCAAAAATTTCGTCAATATGTACTAAGTTCCTGAAAAATGTGTAATTTGACACGTGTTCCCGTTGGAGTATAACCAAGGGATAAAAAGTGCCTGCTAAAAAGTCAAAAACCAATACGAAACCAAAAGAAAATTTCAAAAAATAGCAAGTAAAATTTCTAAAATCAGCTCCCTAAGGTAGACTTTTGTATATATATATGTATATGTGTATAGAACACAAGTCTACGAAAACGTCAAATTTTTCAAGTTCCCTTCGTCGATCTGGGCGCGAGGGGTGTCGAAAGACGCGGCTGATCACCAGCTACAAGTGGAGACTATCCCGGACACCACCAGGGTTCACGGTCAAAAGTTATTAGCGAAAATGTGCAAAAATTTACTGAAAAGTATGCGGTGACACCACTGTTTTAACTATTTTTGTATGTTTCAGAGGGTGCAGAAGCGATCCAGAGGTATCCCTACGGTAGTAGATCCACGCTGATTTCAGCATGAATGGGCCGGATCGTCCGGGGTAGTACTACCCTCTCATAGAAGATCGACTTAAGAGTAGTAGTATCCGTACTACTGCGTTTCGTTCGGTGAGTGAGAGCGCCGGAGGCCCAATTTCCCCCCTTTCCTCTTTCCTCACCTCCCTCATTCCCTTCCCCTAACCCCATTCCCAGCCGCCATAGTGGAGGCCACCATACCAGCAGTTTATGACGATGGCTTTTGGTATAGTAGCCGCCACTTCTGGATTCCACTGACTGCTTACCATCAGGCGGGGTGGAGTCACTTTGGTAGGCTATAATATAAAAAAAAAAAAAAAAAAAAAAAAATCCCTAGATTGGTCTCACCGTTCTCAAGCCAAAACAAATGATGCACAGGAATTTGGAATAGGTCTAGTGCTATAGAAAAATTAAAAACTGCAAAAATTTCGTCAATATGTACTAAGTTCCTGAAAAATGTGTAATTTGACACGTGTTCCCGTTGGAGTATAACCAAGGGATGAAAAGTACCTGCTAAAAAGTCAAAAACCAATACGAAACCAAAAGAAAATTTCAAAAAATAGCAAGTAAAATTTCTAAAATCAGCTCCCTAAGGTAGACTTTTGTATATATATATGTATATGTGTATAGAACACAAGTCTACGAAAACGTCAAATTTTTCAAGTTCCCTTCGTCGATCTGGGCGCGAGGGGTGTCAAAAGACGCGGCTGATCACCAGCTACACGAAGAGACTATCCAGGACACCACCAGGGTTCACGGTCAAAAGTTATTAGCGAAAATAAGCAAAAATTTACTGAGAAGTATGCGGTGACACCACTGTTTTAACTATTTTTGTGTGTTTCAGAGGGTGCAGAAGCGATCCAGAAGTATCCCTAGATTGGTCTCACTGTCCTCAAGCCAAAACAAATGATGCACAGGAATTTGGAATAGGTCTAGTGCTATAGAAAAATTAAAAACTGCAAAAAATTCGTCAATATGTACTAAGTTCCTGAAAAATGTGTAATTTGACACGTGTTTCCGTTGGAGTATAACCAAGGGATAAAAAGTACCTGCAAAAAGTCAAAAACCAATACGAAACCAAAAGAAAATTTCAAAAAATAGCAAGTAAAATTTCTAAAATCAGCTCCCTAAGGTAGACTTTTGTATATTGTATATTTTTCAAGTTCCCTTCGTCGATCTGGGCGCGAGGGGTGTCAAAAGACGCGGCTGATCACCAGCTACAAGAGGAGACTATCCCGGACACCACCAGGGTTCACGGTCAAAAGTTATTAGCGAAAATGTGCAAAAATTTACTGAAAAGTATGCGGTGACACCATTGTTTTAACTATTATTGTATGTTTCAGAGGGTGCAGAAGCGATCCAGAGATATCCCTAGATAGGTCTCACCGTCCTCAAGCCAAAACAAATGATAAACAGGAATTTGGAATAGGTCTAGTGCTATAGAAAAATTAAAAACTGCAAAAATTTCGTCAATATGTACTAAGTTCCTGAAAAATGTGTAATTTGACACGTGTTCCCGTTGGAGTATAACCAAGGGATAAAAAGTACCTGCTAAAAAGTCAAAAACCAATACGAAACCAAAAGAAAATTTCAAAAAATAGCAAGTAAAATTTCTAAAATCAGCTCCCTAAGGTAGACTTTTGTATATATTTATATATGTATATGTGTATAGAACACAAGTCTACGGAAACGTCAAATTTTTCAAGTTCCCTTCGTCGATCTGGGCGCGAGGGGTGTCAAAAGACGCGGCTGATCACCAGCTACACGAAGAGACTATCCCGGACACCACCAGGGTTCACGGTCAAAAGTTATTAGCGAAAATAAGCAAAAATTTACTGAGAAGTATGCGGTGACACCACTGTTTTAACTATTTTTGTGTGTTGCAGAGGGTGCAGAAGTGATCCAGAGGTATCCCTAGATTGGTCTCACTGTCCTCAAGCCAAAACAAATGATGCACAGGAATTTGGAATAGGTCTAGTGCTATAGAAAAATTAAAAACTGCAAAAATTTCGTCAATATGTACTAAGTTCCTGAAAAATGTGTAATTTGACACGTGTTCCCGTTGGAGTATAACCAAGGGATAAAAAGTGCCTGCTAAAAAGTCAAAAACCAATACGAAACCAAAAGAAAATTTCAAAAAATAGCAAGTAAAATTTCTAAAATCAGCTCCCTAAGGTAGACTTTTGTATATATATATGTATATGTGTATAGAACACAAGTCTACGAAAACGTCAAATTTTTCAAGTTCCCTTCGTCGATCTGGGCGCGAGGGGTGTCGAAAGACGCGGCTGATCACCAGCTACAAGTGGAGACTATCCCGGACACCACCAGGGTTCACGGTCAAAAGTTATTAGCGAAAATGTGCAAAAATTTACTGAAAAGTATGCGGTGACACCACTGTTTTAACTATTTTTGTATGTTTCAGAGGGTGCAGAAGCGATCCAGAGGTATCCCTACGGTAGTAGATCCACGCTGATTTCAGCATGAATGGGCCGGATCGTCCGGGGTAGTACTACCCTCTCATAGAAGATCGACTTAAGAGTAGTAGTATCCGTACTACTGCGTTTCGTTCGGTGAGTGAGAGCGCCGGAGGCCCAATTTCCCCCCTTTCCTCTTTCCTCACCTCCCTCATTCCCTTCCCCTAACCCCATTCCCAGCCGCCATAGTGGAGGCCACCATACCAGCAGTTTATGACGATGGCTTTTGGTATAGTAGCCGCCACTTCTGGATTCCACTGACTGCTTACCATCAGGCGGGGTGGAGTCACTTTGGTAGGCTATAATATAAAAAAAAAAAAAAAAAAAAAAAAATCCCTAGATTGGTCTCACCGTTCTCAAGCCAAAACAAATGATGCACAGGAATTTGGAATAGGTCTAGTGCTATAGAAAAATTAAAAACTGCAAAAATTTCGTCAATATGTACTAAGTTCCTGAAAAATGTGTAATTTGACACGTGTTCCCGTTGGAGTATAACCAAGGGATGAAAAGTACCTGCTAAAAAGTCAAAAACCAATACGAAACCAAAAGAAAATTTCAAAAAATAGCAAGTAAAATTTCTAAAATCAGCTCCCTAAGGTAGACTTTTGTATATATATATGTATATGTGTATAGAACACAAGTCTACGAAAACGTCAAATTTTTCAAGTTCCCTTCGTCGATCTGGGCGCGAGGGGTGTCAAAAGACGCGGCTGATCACCAGCTACACGAAGAGACTATCCAGGACACCACCAGGGTTCACGGTCAAAAGTTATTAGCGAAAATAAGCAAAAATTTACTGAGAAGTATGCGGTGACACCACTGTTTTAACTATTTTTGTGTGTTTCAGAGGGTGCAGAAGCGATCCAGAAGTATCCCTAGATTGGTCTCACTGTCCTCAAGCCAAAACAAATGATGCACAGGAATTTGGAATAGGTCTAGTGCTATAGAAAAATTAAAAACTGCAAAAAATTCGTCAATATGTACTAAGTTCCTGAAAAATGTGTAATTTGACACGTGTTTCCGTTGGAGTATAACCAAGGGATAAAAAGTACCTGCAAAAAGTCAAAAACCAATACGAAACCAAAAGAAAATTTCAAAAAATAGCAAGTAAAATTTCTAAAATCAGCTCCCTAAGGTAGACTTTTGTATATTGTATATTTTTCAAGTTCCCTTCGTCGATCTGGGCGCGAGGGGTGTCAAAAGACGCGGCTGATCACCAGCTACAAGAGGAGACTATCCCGGACACCACCAGGGTTCACGGTCAAAAGTTATTAGCGAAAATGTGCAAAAATTTACTGAAAAGTATGCGGTGACACCATTGTTTTAACTATTATTGTATGTTTCAGAGGGTGCAGAAGCGATCCAGAGATATCCCTAGATAGGTCTCACCGTCCTCAAGCTAAAACAAATGATAAACAGGAATTTGGAATAGGTCTAGTGCTATAGAAAAATTAAAAACTGCAAAAATTTCGTCAATATGTACTAAGTTCCTGAAAAATGTGTAATTTGACACGTGTTCCCGTTGGAGTATAACCAAGGGATAAAAAGTACCTGCTAAAAAGTCAAAAACCAATACGAAACCAAAAGAAAATTTCAAAAAATAGCAAGTTAAATTTCTAAAATCAGCTCCCTAAGGTAGACTTTTGTATATATATATGTATATGTGTATAGAACACAAGTCTACGAAAACGTCAAATTTTTCAAGTTCCCTTCGTCGATCTGGGCGCGAGGGGTGTCAAAAGACGCGGCTGATCACCAGCTACACGAAGAGACTATCCAGGACACCACCAGGGTTCACGGTCAAAAGTTATTAGCGAAAATAAGCAAAAATTTACTGAGAAGTATGCGGTGACACCACTGTTTTAACTATTTTTGTGTGTTTCAGAGGGTGCAGAAGCGATCCAGAAGTATCCCTAGATTGGTCTCACTGTCCTCAAGCCAAAACAAATGATGCACAGGAATTTGGAATAGGTCTAGTGCTATAGAAAAATTAAAAACTGCAAAAATTTCGTCAATATGTACTAAGTTCCTGAAAAATGTGTAATTTGACACGTGTTCCCGTTGGAGTATAACCAAGGGATAAAAAGTACCTGCTAAAAAGTCAAAAACCAATACGAAACCAAAAGAAAATTTCAAAAAATAGGAAGTTAAATTTCTAAAATCAGCTCCCTAAGGTAGACTTTTGTATATTGTATATTTTTCAAGTTCCCTTCGTCGATCTGGGCGCGAGGGGTGTCAAAAGACGCGGCTGATCACCAGCTACAAGAGGAGACTATCCCGGACACCACCAGGGTTCACGGTCAAAAGTTATTAGCGAAAATGTGCAAAAATTTACTGAAAAGTATGCGGTGACACCACTGTTATAACTATTTTTGTGTGTTTTAGAGGGTGTAGAAGCGATCCAGAGGTATCCTTAGATTAGTCTCACCGTCCTCAAGCCAAAACAAATGATGCACAGGAATTTGGAATAGGTCTAGTGCTATAGAAAAATTAAAAACTGCAAAAATTTCGTCAATATGTACTAAGTTCCTGAAAAATGTGTAATTTGACACGTGTTCCCGTTGGAGTATAACCAAGGGATAAAAAGTACCTGCTAAAAAGTCAAAAACCAATACGAAACCAAACGAAAATTTCAAAAAATAGCAAGTTAAATTTCTAAAATCAGCTCCCTAAGGTAGACTTTTGTATATATATATGTATATGTGTATAGAACACAAGTCTACGAAAACGTCAAATTTTTCAAGTTCCCTTCGTCGATCTGGGCGCGAGGGGTGTCAAAAGACGCGGCTGATCACCAGCTACAAGAAGAAACTATCCCGGACACCACCAGGGTTCACGGTCAAAAGTTATTAGCGAAAATGTGCAAAAATTTACTGAAAAGTATGCGGTGACACCACTGTTTTAACTATTTTTGTGTGTTTCAGAGGGTGCAGAAGCGATCCAGATATATCCCTAGATTGGTCTCACCGTCCTCAAGCCAAAACAAATGATGCACAGGAATTTGGAATAGGTCTAGTGCTATAGAAAAATTAAAAACTGCAAAAATTTCGTCAATATGTACTAAGTTCCTGAAAAATGTGTAATTTGACACGTGTTCCCGTTGGAGTATAACCAAGGGATAAAAAGTGCCTGCTAAAAAGTCAAAAACCAATACGAAACCAAAAGAAAATTTCAAAAAATAGCAAGTAAAATTTCTAAAATCAGCTCCCTAAGGTAGACTTTTGTATATATATATATGTATATGTGTATAGAACACAAGTCTACGAAAACGTCAAATTTTTCAAGTTCCCTTCGTCGATCTGGGCGCGAGGGGTGTCAAAAGACGCGGCTGATCACCAGCTACAAGAGGAGACTATCCCGGACACCACCAGGGTTCACGGTCAAAAGTTATTAGCGAAAATGTGCAAAAATTTACCGAGAAGTATGCGGGGACACCACTGTTTTAACTATTTTTGTATGTTTCAGAGGGTGCAGAAGCGATCAAGAGATATCCCTAGATAGGTCTCACCGTCCTCAAGCCAAAACAAATGATAAACAGGAATTTGGAATAGGTCTAGTGCTATAGAAAATCTAAAAACTGCAAAAATTTCGTCAATATGTACTAAGTTCCTGAAAAATGTGTAATTTGACACGTGTTCCCGTTGGAGTATAACCAAGGGATAAAAAGTGCCTGCTAAAAAGTCAAAAACCAATACGAAACCAAAAGAAAATTTCAAAAAATAGCAAGTAAAATTTCTAAAATCAGCTCCCTAAGGTAGACTTTTGTATATATATATGTATATGTGTATAGAACACAAGTCTACGAAAACGTCAAATTTTTCAAGTTCCCTTCGTCGATCTGGGCGCGAGGGGTGTCGAAAGACGCGGCTGATCACCAGCTACAAGTGGAGACTATCCCGGACACCACCAGGGTTCACGGTCAAAAGTTATTAGCGAAAATGTGCAAAAATTTACTGAAAAGTATGCGGTGACACCACTGTTTTAACTATTTTTGTATGTTTCAGAGGGTGCAGAAGCGATCCAGAGGTATCCCTACGGTAGTAGATCCACGCTGATTTCAGCATGAATGGGCCGGATCGTCCGGGGTAGTACTACCCTCTCATAGAAGATCGACTTAAGAGTAGTAGTATCCGTACTACTGCGTTTCGTTCGGTGAGTGAGAGCGCCGGAGGCCCAATTTCCCCCCTTTCCTCTTTCCTCACCTCCCTCATTCCCTTCCCCTAACCCCATTCCCAGCCGCCATAGTGGAGGCCACCATACCAGCAGTTTATGACGATGGCTTTTGGTATAGTAGCCGCCACTTCTGGATTCCACTGACTGCTTACCATCAGGCGGGGTGGAGTCACTTTGGTAGGCTATAATATAAAAAAAAAAATCCCTAGATTGGTCTCACCGTTCTCAAGCCAAAACAAATGATGCACAGGAATTTGGAATAGGTCTAGTGCTATAGAAAAATTAAAAACTGCAAAAATTTCGTCAATATGTACTAAGTTCCTAAAAAATGTGTAATTTGACACGTGTTCCCGTTGGAGTATAACCAAGGGATAAAAAGTACCTGCTAAAAAGTCAAAAACCAATACGAAACCAAAAGAAAATTTCAAAAAATAGCAAGTTAAATTTCTAAAATCAGCTCCCTAAGGTAGACTTTTGTATATTGTATATTTTTCAAGTTCCCTTCGTCGATCTGGGCGCGAGGGGTGTCAAAAGACGCGGCTGATCACCAGCTACAAGAGAAAACTATCCCGGACACCACCAGGGTTCACGGTCAAAAGTTATTAGCGAAAATGTGCAAAAATTTACTGAAAAGTATGCGGTGACACCACTGTTTTAACTATTTTTGTGTGTTTCAGAGGGTGCAGAAGTGATCCAGAGGTATCCCTAGATTGGTCTCACTGTCCTCAAGCCAAAACAAATGATGCACAGGAATTTGGAATAGGTCTAGTGCTATAGAAAAATTAAAAACTGCAAAAATTTCGTCAATATGTACTAAGTTCCTGAAAAATGTGTAATTTGACACGTGTTCCCGTTGGAGTATAACCAAGGGATAAAAAGTACCTGCAAAAAGTCAAAAACCAATACGAAACCAAAAGAAAATTTCAAAAAATAGCA
This sequence comes from Parascotia fuliginaria, assembly GCA_963082885.1. Taxonomy (NCBI): domain Eukaryota; kingdom Metazoa; phylum Arthropoda; class Insecta; order Lepidoptera; family Erebidae; genus Parascotia; species Parascotia fuliginaria. The sequence goes on along the minus strand of OY720189.1, from coordinate 739,507 downwards.
AGTAAAATTTCTAAAATCGGCTCCCTAAGGTAGACTTTTGTATATTGTATATTTTTCAAGTTCCCTTCGTCGATCTGGGCGCGAGGGGTGTCAAAAGACGCGGCTGATCACCAGCTACAAGAGGAGACTATCCCGGACACCACCAGGGTTCACGGTCAAAAGTTATTAGCGAAAATGTGCAAAAATTTACTGAAAAGTATGCGGTGACACCATTGTTTTAACTATTATTGTATGTTTCAGAGGGTGCAGAAGCGATCCAGAGATATCCCTAGATAGGTCTCACCGTCCTCAAGCCAAAACAAATGATAAACAGGAATTTGGAATAGGTCTAGTGCTATAGAAAAATTAAAAACTGCAAAAATTTCGTCAATATGTACTAAGTTCCTGAAAAATGTGTAATTTGACACGTGTTCCCGTTGGAGTATAACCAAGGGATAAAAAGTACCTGCTAAAAAGTCAAAAACCAATACGAAACCAAAAGAAAATTTCAAAAAATAGCAAGTAAAATTTCTAAAATCAGCTCCCTAAGGTAGACTTTTGTATATTGTATATTTTTCAAGTTCCCTTCGTCGATCTGGGCGCGAGGGGTGTCAAAAGACGCGGCTGATCACCAGCTACAAGAGGAGACTATCCCGGACACCACCAGGGTTCACGGTCAAAAGTTATTAGCGAAAATGTGCAAAAATTTACTGAAAAGTATGCGGTGACACCACTGTTTTAACTATTTTTGTGTGTTTCAGAGGGTGTAGAAGCGATCCAGAGGTATCCTTAGATTAGTCTCACCGTCCTCAAGCCAAAACAAATGATGCATAGGAATTTGGAATAGGTCTAGTGCTATAGAAAAATTAAAAACTGCAAAAATTTCGTCAATATGTACTAAGTTCCTGAAAAATGTGTAATTTGACACGTGTTCCCGTTGGAGTATAACCAAGGGATAAAAAGTACCTGCTAAAAAGTCAAAAACCAATACGAAACCAAAAGAAAATTTCAAAAAATAGCAAGTAAAATTTCTAAAATCAGCTCCCTAAGGTAGACTTTTGTATATATATATGTATATGTGTATAGAACACAAGTCTACGAAAACGTCAAATTTTTCAAGTTCCCTTCGTCGATCTGGGCGCGAGGTGTGTCAAAAGACGCGGCTGATCACCAGCTACAAGAGGAGACTATCCCGGACACCACCAGGGTTCACGGTCAAAAGTTATTAGCAAAAATGTGCAAAAATTTACCGAGAAGTATGCGGGGACACCACTGTTTTAACTATTTTTGTATGTTTCAGAGGGTGCAGAAGCGATCCAGAGATATCCCTAGATTGGTCTCACCGTCCTCAAGCCAAAACAAATGATGCACAGGAATTTGGAATAGGTCTAGTGCTATAGAAAAATTAAAAACTGCAAAAATTTCGTCAATATGTACTAAGTTCCAGAAAAATGTGTAATTTGACACGTGTTCCCGTTGGAGTATAACCAAGGGATAAAAAGTACCTGCTAAAAAGTCAAAAACCAATACGAAACCAAAAGAAAATTTCAAAAAATAGCAAGTAAAATTTCTAAAATCAGCTCCCTAAGGTAGACTTTTGTATATATATATGTATATGTGTATAGAACACAAGTCTACGAAAACGTCAAATTTTTCAAGTTCCCTTCGTCGATCTGGGCGCGAGGGGTGTCAAAAGACGCGGCTGATCACCAGCTACAAGAGGAAACTATACCGGACACCACCAGGGTTCACGGTCAAAAGTTATTAGCGAAAATGTGCAAAAATTTACTGAAAAGTATGCGGTGACACCACTGTTTTAACTATTTTTGTGTATTTCAGAGGGTGCAGAAGCGATCCAGAGATATCCCTAGATTGGTCTCACCGTCCTCAAGCCAAAACAAATGATGCACAGGAATTTGGAATAGGTCTAGTGCTATAGAAAAATTAAAAACTGCAAAAATTTCGTCAATATGTACTAAGTTCCTGAAAAATGTGTAATTTGACACGTGTTACCGTTGGAGTATAACCAAGGGATAAAAAGTACCTGCTAAAAAGTCAAAAACCAATACGAAACCAAAAGAAAATTTCAAAAAATAGCAAGTAAAATTTCTAAAATCAGCTCCCTAAGGTAGACTTTTGTATATATATATGTATATGTGTATAGAACACAAGTCTACGAAAACGTCAAATTTTTCAAGTTCCCTTCGTCGATCTGGGCGCGAGGGGTGTCAAAAGACGCGGCTGATCACCAGCTACAAGAGGAAACTATACCGGACACCACCAGGGTTCACGGTCAAAAGTTATTAGCGAAAATGTGCAAAAATTTACTGAAAAGTATGCGGTGACACCACTGTTTTAACTATTTTTGTGTATTTCAGAGGGTGCAGAAGCGATCCAGAGATATCCCTAGATTGGTCTCACCGTCCTCAAGCCAAAACAAATGATGCACAGGAATTTGGAATAGGTCTAGTGCTATAGAAAAATTAAAAACTGCAAAAATTTCGTCAATATGTACTAAGTTCCTGAAAAATGTGTAATTTGACACGTGTTCCCGTTGGAGTATAACCAAGGGATAAAAAGTACCTGCTAAAAAGTCAAAAACCAATACGAAACCAAAAGAAAATTTCAAAAAATAGCAAGTAAAATTTCTAAAATCAGCTCCCTAAGGTAGACTTTTGTATATATATATGTATATGTGTATAGAACACAAGTCTACGAAAACGTCAAATTTTTCAAGTTCCCTTCGTCGATCTGGGCGCGAGGGGTGTCAAAAGACGCGGCTGATCACCAGCTACAAGAGGAGACTATCCCGGACACCACCAGGGTTTACGGTCAAAAGTTATTAGCGAAAATGTGCAAAAATTTACTGAAAAGTATGCGGTGACACCACTGTTTTAACTATTTTTGTGTGTTTCAGAGGGTGCAGAAGCGATCCAGAGGTATCCCTAGATAGGTCTCACCGTCCTTAAGCCAAAACAAATGATAAACAGGAATTTGGAATAGGTCTAGTGCTATAGAAAAATTAAAAACTGCAAAAATTTCGTCAATATGTACTAAGTTCCTGAAAAATGTGTAATTTGACACGTGTTCCCGTTGGAGTATAACCAAGGGATAAAAAGTACCTGCTAAAAAGTCAAAAACCAATACGAAACCAAAAGAAAATTTCACAAAATAGCAAGTAAAATTTCTAAAATCAGCTCCCTAAGGTAGACTTTTGTATATATATATGTATATGTGTATAGAACACAAGTCTACGAAAACGTCAAATTTTTCAAGTTCCCTTCGTCGATCTGGGCGCGAGGGGTGTCAAAAGACGCGGCTGATCACCAGCTATAAGAGGAGACTATCTCGGACACCACCAGGGTTCACGGTCAAAAGTTATTAGCGAAAATGTGCAAAAATTTACTGAAAAGTATGCGGTGACACCACTGTTTTAACTATTTTTGTGTGTTTCAGAGGGTGCAGAAGCGATCCAGATATATCCCTAGATTGGTATCACCGTCCTCAAGCCAAAACAAATGATGCACAGGAATTTGGAATAGGTCTAGTGCTATAGAAAAATTAAAAACTGCAAAAATTTCGTCAATATGTACTAAGTTCCTGAAAAATGTGTAATTTGACACGTGTTCCCGTTGGAGTATAACCAAGGGATAAAAAGTGCCTGCTAAAAAGTCAAAAACCAATACGAAACCAAAAGAAAATTTCAAAAAATAGCAAGTAAAATTTCTAAAATCAGCTCCCTAAGGTAGACTTTTGTATATATATATGTATATGTGTATAGAACACAAGTCTACGAAAACGTCAAATTTTTCAAGTTCCCTTCGTCGATCTGGGCGCGAGGGGTGTCGAAAGACGCGGCTGATCACCAGCTACAAGAGGAGACTATCCCGGACACCACCAGGGTTCACGGTCAAAAGTTATTAGCGAAAATGTGCAAAAATTTACTGAAAAGTATGCGGTGACACCACTGTTTTAACTATTTTTGTATGTTTCAGAGGGTGCAGAAGCGATCCAGAGGTATCCCTACGGTAGTAGATCCACGCTGATTTCAGCATGAATGGGCCGGATCGTCCGGGGTAGTACTACCCTCTCATAGAAGATCGACTTAAGAGTAGTAGTATCCGTACTACTGCGTTTCGTTCGGTGAGTGAGAGCGCCGGAGGCCCAATTTCCCCCCTTTCCTCTTTCCTCACCTCCCTCATTCCCTTCCCCTAACCCCATTCCCAGCCGCCATAGTGGAGGCCACCATACCAGCAGTTTATGACGATGGCTTTTGGTATAGTAGCCGCCACTTCTGGATTCCACTGACTGCTTACCATCAGGCGGGGTGGAGTCACTTTGGTAGGCTATAATATAAAAAAAAAAAAAAAAAAAAAAAAAAATCCCTAGATTGGTCTCACCGTTCTCAAGCCAAAACAAATGATGCACAGGAATTTGGAATAGGTCTAGTGCTATAGAAAAATTAAAAACTGCAAAAATTTCGTCAATATGTACTAAGTTCCTGAAAAATGTGTAATTTGACACGTGTTCCCGTTGGAGTATAACCAAGGGATGAAAAGTACCTGCTAAAAAGTCAAAAACCAATACGAAACCAAAAGAAAATTTCAAAAAATAGCAAGTAAAATTTCTAAAATCAGCTCCCTAAGGTAGACTTTTGTATATATATATGTATATGTGTATAGAACACAAGTCTACGAAAACGTCAAATTTTTCAAGTTCCCTTCGTCGATCTGGGCGCGAGGGGTGTCGAAAGACGCGGCTGATCACCAGCTACAAGAGGAGACTATCCCGGACACCACCAGGGTTCACGGTCAAAAGTTATTAGCGAAAATGTGCAAAAATTTACTGAAAAGTATGCGGTGACACCACTGTTTTAACTATTTTTGTATGTTTCAGAGGGTGCAGAAGCGATCCAGAGGTATCCCTACGGTAGTAGATCCACGCTGATTTCAGCATGAATGGGCCGGATCGTCCGGGGTAGTACTACCCTCTCATAGAAGATCGACTTAAGAGTAGTAGTATCCGTACTACTGCGTTTCGTTCGGTGAGTGAGAGCGCCGGAGGCCCAATTTCCCCCCTTTCCTCTTTCCTCACCTCCCTCATTCCCTTCCCCTAACCCCATTCCCAGCCGCCATAGTGGAGGCCACCATACCAGCAGTTTATGACGATGGCTTTTGGTATAGTAGCCGCCACTTCTGGATTCCACTGACTGCTTACCATCAGGCGGGGTGGAGTCACTTTGGTAGGCTATAATATAAAAAAAATAAAAAAAAAAAAAAAAAATCCCTAGATTGGTCTCACCGTTCTCAAGCCAAAACAAATGATGCACAGGAATTTGGAATAGGTCTAGTGCTATAGAAAAATTAAAAACTGCAAAAATTTCGTCAATATGTACTAAGTTCCTGAAAAATGTGTAATTTGACACGTGTTCCCGTTGGAGTATAACCAAGGGATGAAAAGTACCTGCTAAAAAGTCAAAAACCAATACGAAACCAAAAGAAAATTTCAAAAAATAGCAAGTTAAATTTCTAAAATCAGCTCCCTAAGGTAGACTTTTGTATATATATATGTATATGTGTATAGAACACAAGTCTACGAAAACGTCAAATTTTTCAAGTTCCCTTCGTCGATCTGGGCGCGAGGGGTGTCGAAAGACGCGGCTGATCACCAGCTACACGAAGAGACTATCCAGGACACCACCAGGGTTCACGGTCAAAAGTTATTAGCGAAAATAAGCAAAAATTTACTGAGAAGTATGCGGTGACACCACTGTTTTAACTATTTTTGTGTGTTTCAGAGGGTGCAGAAGCGATCCAGAAGTATCCCTAGATTGGTCTCACTGTCCTCAAGCCAAAACAAATGATGCACAGGAATTTGGAATAGGTCTAGTGCTATAGAAAAATTAAAAACTGCAAAAATTTCGTCAATATGTACTAAGTTCCTGAAAAATGTGTAATTTGACACGTGTTCCCGTTGGAGTATAACCAAGGGATAAAAAGTACCTGCTAAAAAGTCAAAAACCAATACGAAACCAAAAGAAAATTTCAAAAAATAGCAAGTAAAATTTCTAAAATCAGCTCCCTAAGGTAGACTTTTGTATATATATATGTATATGTGTATAGAACACAAGTCTACGAAAACGTCAAATTTTTCAAGTTCCCTTCGTCGATCTGGGCGCGAGGGGTGTCAAAAGACGCGGCTGATCACCAGCTATAAGAGGAGACTATCCCGGACACCACCAGGGTTCACGGTCAAAAGTTATTAGCGAAAATGTGCAAAAATTTACCGAGAAGTATGCGGGGACACCACTGTTTTAACTATTTTTGTATGTTTCAGAGGGTGCAGAAGCGATCCAGAGATATCCCTAGATTGGTCTCACCGTTCTCAAGCCAAAACAAATGATGCACAGGAATTTGGAATAGGTCTAGTGCTATAGAAAAATTAAAAACTGCAAAAATTTCGTCAATATGTACTAAGTTCCTGAAAAATGTGTAATTTGACACGTGTTACCGTTGGAGTATAACCAAGGGATAAAAAGTACCTGCTAAAAAGTCAAAAACCAATACGAAACCAAAAGAAAATTTCAAAAAATAGCAAGTAAAATTTCTAAAATCAGCTCCCTAAGGTAGACTTTTGTATATATATATGTATATGTGTATAGAACACAAGTCTACGAAAACGTCAAATTTTTCAAGTTCCCTTCGTCGATCTGGGCGCGAGGGGTGTCAAAAGACGCGGCTGATCACCAGCTACACAAAGAGACTATCCAGGACACCACCAGGGTTCACGGTCAAAAGTTATTAGCGAAAATAAGCAAAAATTTACTGAGAAGTATGCGGTGACACCACTGTTTTAACTATTTTTGTGTGTTTCAGAGGGTGCAGAAGCGATCCAGAGGTATCCCTAGATTGGTCTCACTGTCCTCAAGCCAAAACAAATGATGCACAGGAATTTGGAATAGGTCTAGTGCTATAGAAAAATTAAAAACTGCAAAAATTTCGTCAATATGTACTAAGTTCCTGAAAAATGTGTAATTTGACACGTGTTCCCGTTGGAGTATAACCAAGGGATAAAAAGTACCTGCTAAAAAGTCAAAAACCAATACGAAACCAAAAGAAAATTTCAAAAAATAGCAAGTAAAATTTCTAAAATCAGCTCCCTAAGGTAGACTTTTGTATATATATATGTATATGTGTATAGAACACAAGTCTACGAAAACGTCAAATTTTTCAAGTTCCCTTCGTCGATCTGGGCGCGAGGGGTGTCAAAAGACGCGGCTGATCACCAGCTACAAGAGGAAACTATACCGGACACCACCAGGGTTCACGGTCAAAAGTTATTAGCGAAAATGTGCAAAAATTTACTGAAAAGTATGCGGTGACACCACTGTTTTAACTATTTTTGTGTATTTCAGAGGGTGCAGAAGCGATCCAGAGATATCCCTAGATTGGTCTCACCGTCCTCAAGCCAAAACAAATGATGCACAGGAATTTGGAATAGGTCTAGTGCTATAGAAAAATTAAAAACTGCAAAAATTTCGTCAATATGTACTAAGTTCCTGAAAAATGTGTAATTTGACACGTGTTCCCGTTGGAGTATAACCAAGGGATAAAAAGTACCTGCTAAAAAGTCAAAAACCAATACGAAACCAAAAGAAAATTTCAAAAAATAGCAAGTAAAATTTCTAAAATCAGCTCCCTAAGGTAGACTTTTGTATATATATATGTATATGTGTATAGAACACAAGTCTACGAAAACGTCAAATTTTTCAAGTTCCCTTCGTCGATCTGGGCGCGAGGGGTGTCAAAAGACGCGGCTGATCACCAGCTACAAGAGGAGACTATCCCGGACACCACCAGGGTTTACGGTCAAAAGTTATTAGCGAAAATGTGCAAAAATTTACTGAAAAGTATGCGGTGACACCACTGTTTTAACTATTTTTGTGTGTTTCAGAGGGTGCAGAAGCGATCCAGAGGTATCCCTAGATAGGTCTCACCGTCCTTAAGCCAAAACAAATGATAAACAGGAATTTGGAATAGGTCTAGTGCTATAGAAAAATTAAAAACTGCAAAAATTTCGTCAATATGTACTAAGTTCCTGAAAAATGTGTAATTTGACACGTGTTCCCGTTGGAGTATAACCAAGGGATAAAAAGTACCTGCTAAAAAGTCAAAAACCAATACGAAACCAAAAGAAAATTTCAAAAAATAGCAAGTAAAATTTCTAAAATCAGCTCCCTAAGGTAGACTTTTGTATATATATATGTATATGTGTATAGAACACAAGTCTACGAAAACGTCAAATTTTTCAAGTTCCCTTCGTCGATCTGGGCGCGAGGGGTGTCAAAAGACGCGGCTGATCACCAGCTATAAGAGGAGACTATCTCGGACACCACCAGGGTTCACGGTCAAAAGTTATTAGCGAAAATGTGCAAAAATTTACTGAAAAGTATGCGGTGACACCACTGTTTTAACTATTTTTGTGTGTTTCAGAGGGTGCAGAAGCGATCCAGATATATCCCTAGATTGGTATCACCGTCCTCAAGCCAAAACAAATGATGCACAGGAATTTGGAATAGGTCTAGTGCTATAGAAAAATTAAAAACTGCAAAAATTTCGTCAATATGTACTAAGTTCCTGAAAAATGTGTAATTTGACACGTGTTCCCGTTGGAGTATAACCAAGGGATAAAAAGTGCCTGCTAAAAAGTCAAAAACCAATACGAAACCAAAAGAAAATTTCAAAAAATAGCAAGTAAAATTTCTAAAATCAGCTCCCTAAGGTAGACTTTTGTATATATATATGTATATGTGTATAGAACACAAGTCTACGAAAACGTCAAATTTTTCAAGTTCCCTTCGTCGATCTGGGCGCGAGGGGTGTCGAAAGACGCGGCTGATCACCAGCTACAAGAGGAGACTATCCCGGACACCACCAGGGTTCACGGTCAAAAGTTATTAGCGAAAATGTGCAAAAATTTACTGAAAAGTATGCGGTGACACCACTGTTTTAACTATTTTTGTATGTTTCAGAGGGTGCAGAAGCGATCCAGAGGTATCCCTACGGTAGTAGATCCACGCTGATTTCAGCATGAATGGGCCGGATCGTCCGGGGTAGTACTACCCTCTCATAGAAGATCGACTTAAGAGTAGTAGTATCCGTACTACTGCGTTTCGTTCGGTGAGTGAGAGCGCCGGAGGCCCAATTTCCCCCCTTTCCTCTTTCCTCACCTCCCTCATTCCCTTCCCCTAACCCCATTCCCAGCCGCCATAGTGGAGGCCACCATACCAGCAGTTTATGACGATGGCTTTTGGTATAGTAGCCGCCACTTCTGGATTCCACTGACTGCTTACCATCAGGCGGGGTGGAGTCACTTTGGTAGGCTATAATATAAAAAAAAAAAAAAAAAAAAAAAAAAATCCCTAGATTGGTCTCACCGTTCTCAAGCCAAAACAAATGATGCACAGGAATTTGGAATAGGTCTAGTGCTATAGAAAAATTAAAAACTGCAAAAATTTCGTCAATATGTACTAAGTTCCTGAAAAATGTGTAATTTGACACGTGTTCCCGTTGGAGTATAACCAAGGGATGAAAAGTACCTGCTAAAAAGTCAAAAACCAATACGAAACCAAAAGAAAATTTCAAAAAATAGCAAGTAAAATTTCTAAAATCAGCTCCCTAAGGTAGACTTTTGTATATATATATGTATATGTGTATAGAACACAAGTCTACGAAAACGTCAAATTTTTCAAGTTCCCTTCGTCGATCTGGGCGCGAGGGGTGTCGAAAGACGCGGCTGATCACCAGCTACAAGAGGAGACTATCCCGGACACCACCAGGGTTCACGGTCAAAAGTTATTAGCGAAAATGTGCAAAAATTTACTGAAAAGTATGCGGTGACACCACTGTTTTAACTATTTTTGTATGTTTCAGAGGGTGCAGAAGCGATCCAGAGGTATCCCTACGGTAGTAGATCCACGCTGATTTCAGCATGAATGGGCCGGATCGTCCGGGGTAGTACTACCCTCTCATAGAAGATCGACTTAAGAGTAGTAGTATCCGTACTACTGCGTTTCGTTCGGTGAGTGAGAGCGCCGGAGGCCCAATTTCCCCCCTTTCCTCTTTCCTCACCTCCCTCATTCCCTTCCCCTAACCCCATTCCCAGCCGCCATAGTGGAGGCCACCATACCAGCAGTTTATGACGATGGCTTTTGGTATAGTAGCCGCCACTTCTGGATTCCACTGACTGCTTACCATCAGGCGGGGTGGAGTCACTTTGGTAGGCTATAATATAAAAAAAATAAAAAAAAAAAAAAAAAATCCCTAGATTGGTCTCACCGTTCTCAAGCCAAAACAAATGATGCACAGGAATTTGGAATAGGTCTAGTGCTATAGAAAAATTAAAAACTGCAAAAATTTCGTCAATATGTACTAAGTTCCTGAAAAATGTGTAATTTGACACGTGTTCCCGTTGGAGTATAACCAAGGGATGAAAAGTACCTGCTAAAAAGTCAAAAACCAATACGAAACCAAAAGAAAATTTCAAAAAATAGCAAGTTAAATTTCTAAAATCAGCTCCCTAAGGTAGACTTTTGTATATATATATGTATATGTGTATAGAACACAAGTCTACGAAAACGTCAAATTTTTCAAGTTCCCTTCGTCGATCTGGGCGCGAGGGGTGTCGAAAGACGCGGCTGATCACCAGCTACACGAAGAGACTATCCAGGACACCACCAGGGTTCACGGTCAAAAGTTATTAGCGAAAATAAGCAAAAATTTACTGAGAAGTATGCGGTGACACCACTGTTTTAACTATTTTTGTGTGTTTCAGAGGGTGCAGAAGCGATCCAGAAGTATCCCTAGATTGGTCTCACTGTCCTCAAGCCAAAACAAATGATGCACAGGAATTTGGAATAGGTCTAGTGCTATAGAAAAATTAAAAACTGCAAAAATTTCGTCAATATGTACTAAGTTCCTGAAAAATGTGTAATTTGACACGTGTTCCCGTTGGAGTATAACCAAGGGATAAAAAGTACCTGCTAAAAAGTCAAAAACCAATACGAAACCAAAAGAAAATTTCAAAAAATAGCAAGTAAAATTTCTAAAATCAGCTCCCTAAGGTAGACTTTTGTATATATATATGTATATGTGTATAGAACACAAGTCTACGAAAACGTCAAATTTTTCAAGTTCCCTTCGTCGATCTGGGCGCGAGGGGTGTCAAAAGACGCGGCTGATCACCAGCTATAAGAGGAGACTATCCCGGACACCACCAGGGTTCACGGTCAAAAGTTATTAGCGAAAATGTGCAAAAATTTACCGAGAAGTATGCGGGGACACCACTGTTTTAACTATTTTAGTATGTTTCAGAGGGTGCAGAAGCGATCCAGAGATATCCCTAGATTGGTCTCACCGTTCTCAAGCCAAAACAAATGATGCACAGGAATTTGGAATAGGTCTAGTGCTATAGAAAAATTAAAAACTGCAAAAATTTCGTCAATATGTACTAAGTTCCTGAAAAATGTGTAATTTGACACGTGTTACCGTTGGAGTATAACCAAGGGATAAAAAGTACCTGCTAAAAAGTCAAAAACCAATACGAAACCAAAAGAAAATTTCAAAAAATAGCAAGTAAAATTTCTAAAATCAGCTCCCTAAGGTAGACTTTTGTATATATATATGTATATGTGTATAGAACACAAGTCTACGAAAACGTCAAATTTTTCAAGTTCCCTTCGTCGATCTGGGCGCGAGGGGTGTCAAAAGACGCGGCTGATCACCAGCTACACGAAGAGACTATCCAGGACACCACCAGGGTTCACGGTCAAAAGTTATTAGCGAAAATAAGCAAAAATTTACTGAGAAGTATGCGGTGACACCACTGTTTTAACTATTTTTGTGTGTTTCAGAGGGTGCAGAAGCGATCCAGAGGTATCCCTAGATTGGTCTCACTGTCCTCAAGCCAAAACAAATGATGCACAGGAATTTGGAATAGGTCTAGTGCTATAGAAAAATTAAAAACTGCAAAAATTTCGTCAATATGTACTAAGTTCCTGAAAAATGTGTAATTTGACACGTGTTCCCGTTGGAGTATAACCAAGGGATAAAAAGTACCTGCTAAAAAGTCAAAAACCAATACGAAACCAAAAGAAAATTTCAAAAAATAGCAAGTAAAATTTCTAAAATCAGCTCCCTAAGGTAGACTTTTGTATATATATATGTATATGTGTATAGAACACAAGTCTACGAAAACGTCAAATTTTTCAAGTTCCCTTCGTCGATCTGGGCGCGAGGGGTGTCAAAAGACGCGGCTGATCACCAGCTACAAGAGGAAACTATACCGGACACCACCAGGGTTCACGGTCAAAAGTTATTAGCGAAAATGTGCAAAAATTTACTGAAAAGTATGCGGTGACACCACTGTTTTAACTATTTTTGTGTATTTCAGAGGGTGCAGAAGCGATCCAGAGATATCCCTAGATTGGTCTCACCGTCCTCAAGCCAAAACAAATGATGCACAGGAATTTGGAATAGGTCTAGTGCTATAGAAAAATTAAAAACTGCAAAAATTTCGTCAATATGTACTAAGTTCCTGAAAAATGTGTAATTTGACACGTGTTCCCGTTGGAGTATAACCAAGGGATAAAAAGTACCTGCTAAAAAGTCAAAAACCTATACGAAACCAAAAGAAAATTTCAAAAAATAGCAAGTTAAATTTCTAAAATCAGCTCCCTAAGGTAGACTTTTGTATATATATATATGTATATGTGTATAGAACACAAGTCTACGAAAACGTCAAATTTTTCAAGTTCCCTTCGTCGATCTGGGCGCGAGGGGTGTCAAAAGACGCGGCTGATCACCAGCTACAAGAGGAGACTATCCCGGACACCACCAGGGTTTACGGTCAAAAGTTATTAGCGAAAATGTGCAAAAATTTACTGAAAAGTATGCGGTGACACCACTGTTTTAACTATTTTTGTGTGTTTCAGAGGGTGCAGAAGCGATCCAGAGGTATCCCTAGATAGGTCTCACCGTCCTCAAGCCAAAACAAATGATAAACAGGAATTTGGAATAGGTCTAGTGCTATAGAAAAATTAAAAACTGCAAAAATTTCGTCAATATGTACTAAGTTCCTGAAAAATGTGTAATTTGACACGTGTTCCCGTTGGAGTATAACCAAGGGATAAAAAGTACCTGCTAAAAAGTCAAAAACCAATACGAAACCAAAAGAAAATTTCAAAAAATAGCAAGTAAAATTTCTAAAATCAGCTCCCTAAGGTAGACTTTTGTATATATATATGTATATGTGTATAGAACACAAGTCTACGAAAACGTCAAATTTTTCAAGTTCCCTTCGTCGATCTGGGCGCGAGGGGTGTCAAAAGACGCGGCTGATCACCAGCTACAAGAGGAGACTATCCCGGACACCACCAGGGTTTACGGTCAAAAGTTATTAGCGAAAATGTGCAAAAATTTACTGAAAAGTATGCGGTGACACCACTGTTTTAACTATTTTTGTGTGTTTCAGAGGGTGCAGAAGCGATCCAGAGGTATCCCTAGATAGGTCTCACCGTCCTCAAGCCAAAACAAATGATAAACAGGAATTTGGAATAGGTCTAGTGCTATAGAAAAATTAAAAACTGCAAAAATTTCGTCAATATGTACTAAGTTCCTGAAAAATGTGTAATTTGACACGTGTTCCCGTTGGAGTATAACCAAGGGATAAAAAGTACCTGCTAAAAAGTCAAAAACCAATACGAAACCAAAAGAAAATTTCAAAAAATAGCAAGTAAAATTTCTAAAATCAGCTCCCTAAGGTAGACTTTTGTATATATATATGTATATGTGTATAGAACACAAGTCTACGAAAACGTCAAATTTTTCAAGTTCCCTTCGTCGATCTGGGCGCGAGGGGTGTCAAAAGACGCGGCTGATCACCAGCTATAAGAGGAGACTATCCCGGACACCACCAGGGTTCACGGTCAAAAGTTATTAGCGAAAATGTGCAAAAATTTACCGAGAAGTATGCGGGGACACCACTGTTTTAACTGTTTTTGTATGTTTCAGAGGGTGCAGAAGCGATCCAGAGATATCCCTAGATTGGTCTCACCGTTCTCAAGCCAAAACAAATGATGCACAGGAATTTGGAATAGGTCTAGTGCTATAGATAAATTAAAAACTGCAAAAATTTCGTCAATATGTACTAAGTTCCAGAAAAATGTGTAATTTGACACGTGTTCCCGTTGGAGTATAACCAAGGGATAAAAAGTACCTGCCAAAAAGTCAAAAACCAATACGAAACCAACAGAAAATTTCAAAAAATAGCAAGTAAAATTTCTAAAATCAGCTCCCTAAGGTAGACTTTTGTATTTATATGTATATGTGTATAGAACACAAGTATACGAAAACGTCAAGTTCCCTTCAAGTTTCCTTCGTCCGATCTGGGCGCGAGGGGTGTCAAAAGACGCGACTGATCACCAGCTACACGAAGAGACTATCCCGGACACCACCAGGGTTTACGGTCAAAAGTTATTAGTGAAAATGTGCAAAAATTTACTGAAAATCTGCGGTGACACCACTGTTTTAGCTATTTTTGTATGTTTCAGAGGGTGCAGATGCGATCCAGAGATATCCCTAGATAGGTCTCACCGTCCTCAAGCCAAAACAAATGATAAACAGGAATTTGGAACAGGTCTAGTGCTATAGAAAAATTAAAAACTGCAAAAATTTCGTCAATATGTACTAAGTTCCTGAAAAATGTGTAATTTGACACGTGTTCCCGTTGGAGTATAACCAAGGGATAAAAAGTACCTGCTAAAAAGTCAAAAACCAATACGAAACCAAAAGAAAATTTCAAAAAATAGCAAGTAAAATTTCTAAAATCAGCTCCCTAAGGTAGACTTTTGTATATATATATGTATATGTGTATAGAACACAAGTCTACGAAAACGTCAAGTTCCCTTCAAGTTTCCTTAGTCCGATCTGGGCGCGAGGGGTGTCAAAAGACGCGGCTGATCACCAGCTACACGAAGAGACTATCCCGGACAACACCAGGGTTTACGGTCAAAAGTTATTAGTGAAAATGTGCAAAAATTTACTGAAAATCTGCGGTGACACCACTGTTTTAACTATTTTTGTGTGTTTCAGAGGGTGCAGAAGCGATCCAGAGGTATCCCTAGATAGGTCTCACCGTCCTCAAGCCAAAACAAATGATAAACAGGAATTTGGAATAGGTCTAGTGCTATAGAAAAATTAAAAACTGCAAAAATTTCGTCAATATGTACCAAGTTCCTGAATATAAAAATAAAAAGTACCTGCTAAAAAGTCAAAAACCAATACAAAAAGGAATATTTCCGGATGCCCTTAAAATCTCAATTGTGAAACTCTTATTTAAAAAAGAGGATAGAGAGCTGTTAGAATATTATAGACCAATCGTTAGTTATGGTACATTTATATTGACAACACTAATCTGTGGATATGCATCTATAATCAATGTTGGTGTCCCGGCGAGGTAGCTTGCGTGTGATAAGATTGCGTAAAATGTAAATGTGAAAGTATAGTTAATAAAACAGTGTTTCCAAGCCTGCTCATTTATTTCAACAACCCAACATGGTAGCAGAGAGTGGTTGCTAAAAGTAGTGACCAGCCGAAGAAGAAAAGTGAAAAAAAAATAGAATTACAAGGACGAAAAGGAAAAAATGGCGACTAAGAGCGAAATTAATATTCCGTTATTCGATGAAGCAGATTATGGAAGCTGGAAACTGAGAATGTTGAAATTCCTACAATTTAAGAAATGTAAGGATGTGGCGTTGCGGGCTAAAATTAACACAGATGATAAAAAGTGGGATGATCGAGATGTCCAAGCTACAAACCACATTGAAAGCGCCATTACGAACAAACAATCAGAATATATTTACGAATTGGATTCTGCGTATGACATAATGCAGAAGTTTGATGAAATGTATTTGAAGAAGTCTACCGCTTTGCAGATTGTGTGCCGACACAACTTGGAGAATATAAAATTAAAAAATATTCGAATATTGATATGTATATTTACTTTTAAACTTTCGCGTTGCATGATATAAATTTATAAACATACGGGAATTAACGCGATCATGCATTAGGTATTTACATACCTTATTTTGCTTGACGTTTCGACCAGGTTAGACCGGCCGTGGTCACAAGCACAGACTAAGTAGAGAACAAGTTCAGACCGCCAACTGCCGAACAAAATTCTTAGCTTTGTTACAATGATGTATGACAGTTATTTTTCTGAGTGTGTCACAACTGTCACACCTGTGTGATGTTTTAATATCTGCGACGAACCAAGGCAAAGGCAAGACGGCATACAGCCAATTTATCAGTATCGATTACTGCCAATATTGCTTTAATTTTATTGAATTAATTTAGGTATAATGTAACTTAAAAAAAAAACATCAATGTTATTTATTAAAAGATTTATTTTTTAATTTTTTATGATATTTTTCTAGAGCTTTTTTCTGCATTAGAGGCAAGACGGAATTTCGTAGGCGACATATATCTGTACCCTTTAAAATTTTGTTAATTATGTTGCACCAATTATTTATAGTGAATCTTACAGTTAAGTCGATAAAATGATTAACCAGGGTTTCATGATGATCAGCACAATCAATAAACTCAAATGAATACTTGGAAATTAACATTTCTTTAATTTTTGCAGATATTTTATCTTGGTGAGCGTTATTTTCCAAGTATTCATTTGTTTCTTCAATGATTGCACCGAAACATCTAATTGCACTTTCGGATGGGTAGTTTAAGCGGTTCTTGGTCACTGTGTATTCCCGATGACTTATCCATTCATGAATGTTTGATATTTCTTTAGTCATCAGGCTGTTCATACAGGGCTTACAGTTCTGTAAAGATAAATTATTACATATTTTTCGCACTACCCATCCGGCAGTGTAGGCCCGTGAGTGTACATTCATTCTCTCTCGCCGGGCCTGTTCCACAATTGTTTCTACATTTATATTTTTTGAATGACCAGGCTGTACATTTTCTGATGTTTCCTTAAATAACAATCTTAAATTAATCACTTGCTTAGCCTGATCATCCTCACAATTAAAGGTGTTGCTGTGGAACTTTATAACCCTGGTTATCAATAAAGACTTAAAGGTGCAACTAATACTGTGGCAGTTTGGGTTATTGTTTCTATAATTATATGCTCTTACTTGGCCAAAAAAATTTTCAATAGGGTCCGAGTTAAAATATCTTGGCCTCATAATTTTAATCCCTAGGGTTTCCCAAACCTTTTTTTTTTTTTTTTTTTTTTACGTGGGAAATGCATTACGCATACGCTCCCGCCCGGGCAAGGCGGGGGTTATGTCGGACTCTCCGACCGCACTCAAAGCGCGGCCAGCATACCGACTAAAACCCACGGTGTTCCTCCAGACGGCCAGAGTGTCGGGGTCACGGGAGTCGCTTGCGCATTCATCCGCGACCCCGACGGGCCATGGCCCGCTCACCGCGAGCGGGCCCCGTCCGATTTAGGGGCCTAGCCCCCCCTCCTTCGAGAGGCGCGTGCGGAACACGCGCACTGCCGTCTCGGGCCCGTGCTGTTCGGGCGGCGACTGCCCGATCGCCGCCCGCAGGCCACCTCCTAACTCGGCCGCAGAGGATAGGGAGAACGGCGCATCGCAATACCGACACTCCTCTTCCCCTGCGGCCCCACCGCGTCCGCAATCTGGCGGTTGCGGCCCCGCCGAGGCCGCGGAAGGTAGGGAGAGCGGCGCACCGTTATACCGGCACTCCTCTCCCGCCGCGGCCCCGCCACTCCTCAGCCGCAGTGTCGCCGAAGCAACACTGCAGCCCACCAGAGCCGCTCCATCGTGGGCTTAACAGCAAAGCCCAGAGGAGCGGCGCCTCCTTGGGGTTCCTCTTGGTTCGCCGTGGTTCTGCGTAACCACGGTTACTAAGCCCCCCCGCCGCGACAAGGCGAGAACCCCGATCGGGGGGGAGGGTTTCCCAAACCTGCCACAGTCTCATATAACTTTTTAAAGTTGTAACAAAATTTTTAAGAGTGGGCACAGTTTTTTCTTTGCCTGTACTATCAATGTATTTAATTTTTTCTAATTTTATAATTGCCTCTTTCCAAAATTGGTGGTGAGTAGAACCGGCTACTACTGCAGTCCGTAAAGGTTTTCCTCTATTTTTTTTTGGAAAATGTTGCTGCTCCATTGACACTGTCAAACAGCTCGTCAAAAAATAATATTACTTCAGCAGTGTTCTGCAACGTGGGGCTGACAGGTCTGCCATCCGCATAATGAGCTAAAAAAAAAGATTCATTTATGGGACTTTCTAAACTTAGTTCTAGATTCTCATCAGGTAGCAGGTTATTTACATTTAATTAAATTACATTTCAATTATATTGTTATTATTTCAATACTTACAAAAATTTGCTGTATACAACAATGCAGCAGATACAGTTTTGCTGAATACCTTCACGCAATTGTTGTTCGCGACACCTGTGAAAATAGTGTTAAAACAGTGTATACAGTGATAGACAGAACCTAGATAGATTTAAAAAACTAGAATACATCGCACGCGCGTGCTAGCATAAAATTTAATGAACAGTGTTTTTTAAGTGCCACACGTTTATATATGAGAGCGAGAACGAAAACGTCGTTCGTCTACCGCCATTAGTAAAAGTTAATAGCGAACTATTTTTTGTTTACCTTATGGTGAAATTGTTTAGTGCTAATCTAAAATCTAGATTTATAATGTTTAGAATCACTTCTTATTGTGCTCCTTAGTGTTCTAATCACGAATATGTATTTGCCTTTTAGATAAAACAAATAGTTTATAAGTTATAGCAGAAACAAAAATTATTTTTATGTTTAGGTCATAATTTGGTCTGTAACTTAGGTTTTAATCAATAAAGAATGGTTACTTTGGTGTTTCATTTTAGAGAATGGTGTCCCCTAGATGTACGTAAAATCTTATTAAAATAGATTCAGTAGTTTAGAAAATATAAGCAGATAAAGTTCAAAGTACGTCTAGGAGGCACTAAAATTCTAGGTTTATACTACGATATCTAGGTAATCGTAAAGTTTAGAGTTATAGTATAGATATTTCATGTTAGGTAACATCGATACCTATCTAACGGTACCTAGATGATTATTGTATTATTAAAATTGACGTAGTTATAACCAGAAATGTAATGTTTTGATAATGAAAATAAAGTTTGTACGAGGTGTTTTGCACACGGCACTAACCGAGGCAAATGGTATATAAGCGCGCGCGCGCGGACACAGATCGTTCACTGTTAATCAGTAACCCATAGAAGACTCTTCAAGCCTCAACACCTAATGGCCTAAGCAGAACACCTCAAGCATTGAACCAAGATCGTTTGTTTTACTTCAGTATGCCCCTATAGTGAAGCCCTACGCGACGTCTTCGAAGATCAGCGCTGTATCCGGAACCTATAGGTGTAGGACGACAGCGGGTCGTTCATAGATCTACACAACACACTCGTGTTGGGTTCGATTACCGCCCGTCCGGCACATTTGTTAACCTAGAAGCAAAAAGAAAAATATTAGGTTGTTAGAATAGCAAAGCAAAATTTTCTGATTATAATACTTCTAGGTAAATTATGTGTAAGTAGGAATATATTAATATTAATTGTTACAATTCATTAACATATTATACCTTCATCTTCTTTATTTTATCTGGTATTATATGTTGATCCGTTAATTTGTGGAGGAGCCTTGCTTCGGTGTGTTTGCAGTCTGTTTCATAGACATCAACTATATCGCTCCATTTTGATATCTTTCCCTCATAGATAATATTTTTATTTAAAAAATTATTTCTTAATCCCTATATAAGATGTGAGGGGTCGTATATAATGCTCAGATTTACATTATTAATAATAATAGTGCCATCTGGAATAAAAAAAATATAATAAAAATTAAATAATTAAACATTTCAAAGTAATAATCAAATTAATAATAAATGAAATGAAATGAAAATATGTTTATTCATATAGGTTAATTAAATTAATTAACACTTAAGAACGTCAAAGTTCAATATTTGAAGATGAAAAGAAGCAAAATTAATTCAATTTTTAATAATTTTTTATACAACTTTAGTTAATAGTTTGCATTTCATTTTCTTTTTTTTATGCCTTGGTAATTTGCATATACAAACCTGTTATTTGATTTGCTAGTAATTGATTTCGTTTTGTGTCTTCTTTTAGACTTTTTAAGGCAGATTGAAATGCTGCACCCTGGTCACAAATTATTGCAACAGGTTTTAGTCCACACTCTACAATGGCAGCAGTAACATCTTTTATTATTATTTTTAATTCTATGCCTGATGTGGCACCTTGGCAGAAATAAAAAGCTATGGGTTGCTGCCATCTAAATACTGCTCCACTTAACATAAACGCAAGAGCATGATCTGCAAACTCTTTTTTTCTGTCATTTAACTCTACAAATCCATTAATAAAGTCCTTGTTTTTGTTATTAAACGCTTTCGAGGCGCTCTTGAAGTAGTTTTTTTATCCTTCAGGCCTGTAATATTTGAAAATGTATTATTACCCATTCAATAAATAAATATTATTTTTTTATAATAATGATGCGACAACAAAAAGTAAACAATGTAATGAGAGCCAGAAATCCAAAATGTTTTTTGCAACTCTTTTGTACCTTACGTGACTGAACAACAATTTGTCCCTTATACTAATATTTTTTATTTTTTATTTGTTCTTTACACTTGCAAGGAGTAGCAAATAAAAAAAAAATAAGAGCTCTATGAGAGTGCAAATTTTTATAAACTTTATAATTGTGCCGCCCAAGAAAATTTTTACTGTATTTAAAAATGATAGAATGATTATATTTACCGATGTTGTGATGATTTTGTGAAGTCCCTGGTAAATTTTGGTCAATAAGGAAGCCAGAAGTGTTACACTCTGAAATTGAAATAAAAGAATTATTCACATAAAATTGTTACAGTATCTGAGCTTGTTATGTAGTTAAGTAAATCAAATTAGCCAAAAACATAAATCTTTATAATGTAAAATAAATATTCCAACATGGCTACAAATGTAATTTTAATACATTTATGTAAATTGGCACCTTATTTGTTATTTTATTACAATAGGTTAATACAAGAGTTATTATTTATTTATTTATTTATTCAAGCTTTTTACACACATAAATGCATAAAAGCGGACTTAATGCCAAAGGCATTATCTACCAGTCAACAATTTCTAAATATTTATAATATACCCCATACCAACCTATAACAATCTGCTGTAGTACAATTCTTTCATCATCATCATAAATTTAAGACTCTTGTTGGTGGAACTGATGGAATTCCCACCACAGTTCTTTATAATCTTTATAATTATGCTGCCCAAGAATTTTTTTACTGTATTTAAAAATGATAGAATGATAGTATTTACCTAAGTTGTGATGATTTTGTGAAGTCCCTGGTAAATTTTGGTCAGCATGAGAGCCAGAAGTGTTAGACTCTGAAATTTAAATAAAATAATAATACACCTTAAATACCATATCTGAACATGTTTACATAGATAAGTAAATCAAATTAACCAAGTACATATATTTTCAGCATGCATCAACATTAATGAATATATGACTATGTCTGTGTTTTGGTAGTAGGTACTGTATACAGACTACCATGCAAAGATCACAGGGCTTATTCCTATTCAGTGTAATTATGTCTATTGGCATTGTCTGTGTGTTTTTATGTATAATATTTATGTAAAAAGAAATGTAAATTATGCAGATAAACATACTTTCTACAATCCATAACACAAACTATAACGGCGGTTTTAGCCGAGTCTTTGCTTACCGCTCTGCTCCCATCGCAAGTAACGTGATGTTACATAGCCTATAACCTTCCTCAAGAACTGGGCTATCATACGCAAAAAGAATTATTCAAATCTGACTGGTAGAACCAGAGATTAGCGAATTCAAACAAACAAACATACTCTTCCACTAAAATAATAGTATAGATTAAAGATAACATACAATAACAAACCTCTCAGTGGCCATTGGGCGTAGCTGTGGTCAAAGTGTCTTTTACGAAAGTATGAGTGATCCGACTGGGAATCCACGTTCTCTGAAAAACAATACACGTTCGTTCACCGCAAATGTTTAACGAAGAAAACAAAAGTTTTGAGGTATGTGCTATGGAAAGTTTTAAGTATAATAGGTATTATTAGTTTTTGAATTATAGGGGTAAAATTTTATAAGCTCTTTTGTGTCATACGTGACCGTGACCGGTAAAAGAAGTCGTGGTCGTCCGATATCGCGGAGGGTCGACGACATTCGCCAAGTCGCGGGTAACTCCTGGCTTGGCGCAGCACAAGATCGGCGTAAGTGGGATTTACTTAGGGAGGCCTATACGCAGCAGTGGGTACCTAAAGGCAGTAGATGATAATGATGAATTGAAGGCACAATGAAATATCGACAGACTTACCGGCGTCCTCCCGAGTCGGTATTCCTTTTGAAATCTCGTTTTCGCTTAACAAAGTTGGATAAGCTTTGCCTACAAGCCGAGAATTGGATGTTATAAACTTATTTTCAAAATGCTTTTGGCAGACAAATGCTTAGAAAGCTGAGCTGGCTGCAACTGCATGAGGTCATCACGGTCCAGACACTTTAACCACTTAACGAGTCTTTTCTCGGTGTGCGGAAAACGGTGCAAAATAGCGTCCTGTCGCGTTCTGTTACACACACAGCACTTGTAATACATTTTGCAACAAGCAAATTAACTACAAGGAAAGATGTTATTACAGATAAAGTGGAGAGGATAAGCGCTAACGTCTTCACTCAATCGACACAGTACCTGTAATAAAAACAAACATGGCCGCGGCTGAAGGATAAAAAATTTTAAATGCGCACAGATTATATTAAAATTAGATGGATCTACATACTCTGTGGCTGACGGCAGTGTCACTGCGCTTCCAGCCAATCACAGATGGTCACAAACGTCATACATCGTTGTAACTCGGTCAGTGCTACGGGATTGGTTTTGTTGTACGAAGATGTACAGCCGTGGTCACAAGCAGACTGGTGAGGCGATGACACGGCTCCGTATGTGAAGTAGATTCTAGATCTACCCTCACATATTTGTCTTTCCACGCACTATCACAAAACACACTGACAGTGTCCCTATTCTGTATGCCGTTAACCGTTCCGAGCGTTAACCGACTGCGCAAAGCGAGGTTGCGTAATTTGAATCACTGGATTCCACGTAGCCGAGAGCTTGAAGCCGTCTTCCCTATTGAAATTGTTGTTCTTTTATATTGATATGTATTGCAATGATTTTGAAAAGGCAGTTAACGAATTAAAGCGGGCCGGCGCCATTATGATCGAACAAGAAAAGTTGAGCTTTATGTTGAAATCGCTATCTAGTAATTATAGTCATATTGGAGATCTATTAGATGTGTTACCAGAAAGAGAACGATCTGTCGACTATTTGATGAGCAAAATTAAGCTAAAAAATATAGAAGAGAAATCAAATGAAACTATGAATGAAAGATCCAATGTGTACAGGGCCGTATCCAGGTCACCTCAAAACAAGGTAAAATGGCTGTGTTTTGGCTGTGGCAAGCCAGGTCATATAAAAAGGGATTGTCGTTAAGGACATCAGTCGAGGACGTGGATTTTCTAGTTATCGTGGGCGAGGCTCACATTATAATAGAAATTTGAATCGAGGACAAGGTCATAGTAACAATGAGCATCAAGCAAATAATTTTCATGCTACTATTGCATGTAACATAACAGAAAATAAGAATGAGACGTCTAAGAAAGGACCGATAGAGTGGTTACAAGATAGTGGTTGCACAGATCATATTATTAACACAGATGAGTATTTTGACACGGCATGTCAAACATTGAAAACACCAGTACAAGTAAAAGTAGGTGATGGCAGAATATTAGAAGCAAAAAAGGTTGGTGATATTATAATAATAATAATAATAATAATATGTGGACACTATCACACACTGTCGTCTAGTCCCAAGCTAAGCAGAGCTTGTGTTATGGGTACTAGATAACTGAAATATAATACATATACATACTTTTTTTTTGTAAATACATACTTATAATACATAGAAAACACCCAGACTAAAGACAAATACAAATGTTCATCACACAAATATTTGCCTTCCGCGGGAATCGAACCCACGACACCCGGCGTCGCAGTCAGTTACACTAACCACTAGACCAACGGTGCAGTCAAAAAATTTTTCAGTCTATGGACAAAACAGTGAAGTGATATTGACAAATGTATTCTATGTAAAAGAAATGAAGGCAAATTTATTAAGTTATGCTAAAATTACTGATAAAAATTCAATTGTCTCGAAAGGAACAATGTCTAAAATATACAACCCATATGGAAAACTTATAGCAGTTTCCATCAAGGATGATAGATTATACAAGATGAAAAGTTACATGAATGAAGGAAAGTTTGAAGCAAATATGAGCAAGGTAAATATGACTACTAAAGAAAAATTGCATCGTACACTGGGACCTTTTTTTTTTTTTAATTTGCCCAATGGGCAGGCTATAGTCTTTCGACCATACTGCCTAGTCTTCCGTGTAGGACTTAGAGCATTAAACCAACCGGAGAGGCCACTGACAGGCGTACCCCTCTGCCAAAGGTACCAGCCCACCGGTCATACCCGTTAAATAAAACTAGTTGACGCGCGTTCCGCATCATAAGTCACCTATCAGTGCATGCGTAATAGCGTCTCAATAGAAATGCCGAATTGCAGTGTATTTTGGTGTAAAAAGCGTTCAGCGACATCAAGTCTACAAAAGGATAATATTACATTCCACCTGTAAGTATTATTTTGTTCTAATATTATTAAATAAGGCATTAAATTAGCAATTTAACCAAATAAAATGCTAATCAACAAGTGTTGCCAGGCTTATCATCAATACTCCAATCTGGGGTAATATTTTAAGTTGAATTAACATAAAAACTAACCTTTCCTTTTTTTTATCTCGCCTTGTTGACATATCTAATAAGTTTCATTTTGGATGTACATTATTGTGTCACCGTTCCCATATTTATTTATTTTTAATTAAAAGCAATGTTTTTTTTACCAAGTAATGCACAAAATAATATTAAATGAACAAGTAAAATGAGATTATAAATCCAAATATACAAGATTAGTGCACTTTATTCCGAAAGATAATTGCTCATTTCTTACAAAAATAAGCGTATTTATTTTTAAGAAACTGGTCACACTTTAACATAATTAGAGATGAGACAGTTTAATCACAAATATCGATATTGGTTTTCAAGTATTAAATTTTTTTTTTTGTTTGTTTTAGATTTTCAAAAGAAGCAGCGCCTCGAGTCGCTTGGGTCCAATATTGTAGGAACCATATAAGTGGGTTCCTAAGCGTACAAGTATCTGACTAACAGCTTAAAAGACAAAGCCTTCTGTGCTGCCAGCACTGCTACCTCCTTCCTACCCCCCAAGCGGCAGAGAGCTCAGTTTTTAGCAAGTAAACTCGCTGTGCGCTACCTCCTCTTATTGCATTACCTAGGATTAGTTAAACTAGATTTATAAGGTTAATTTAAATTGCACAGTTTTTCAGTATTTTATTATACCTACTTAAATAAAGACTTTCTGAAATATATTCTGTTGTTTTTTTGTTATCTGAACAGATAAAATATCTCTCTAATAAAAATCTACTCATACATTCTCATGTCAGTGTCTTGTTACTATGTAATCAGAACAAAATCCTCCAATTACAAGCTCTGCTTAGTTGGAACGAAATTTAATAGCAACAGACAATTAATTCAAAGTATTATTTGGTTTGAATATACATACATACTTAGGAATAATACACGTAAAATTGACACGTAATAATTAATTACAATCTTTAATCCACACTAGAACAAATTTCAACAGGTGGTGGTTATTGAACATACATCCTTGTGCGCAGTAGTAAAATAAAAAAAAAGAGTGGGTACCCATGTACGCACCTAAGAAGTTATACTTCTTTGGCATAACAATCCAAAAATACCAAATAATAATACAACGCATACATACATAAATATTTGAATTGATATAAACGCCAATATATTTTTTATTTATTCACACAGATTATTTAATAATAATAATAATATTCTACCACATTCACACAGCGCCATTTAGCCAGAAATTAAGCAATTATATTTGCTTGTGTTATGGGTACTAAACAACTGTTATACTACTTACATACATTTTTTTTTTGTAAATACATACATATTATAGATAAATTACACCCAGACACAGAACAAACAATTATGCTCATCACACAAAGGTTTGTCCTGGGTGGGAATCGAACCCACGACCTCCGGCTTAGCAGTCAGGGTCAGTAACCACTAGACCAACAGGCCAGTCAAAGTATTTGTACTGAAAAAAAGTATTTATATTTATAAGTAGTACATTGTAAAAAAGTATTTGTACTGATACGACACACAAAGATCCGCAACTAACTTCAGTGTGTAAAAGGTTTGCAACTAACGTCAGGGTGTTGCTTTTTTCTGTCGGTGTGCGCGCGCATCGTAAAAATTCACTCTCATCATTTTTCCCAATCGCGCCATAAAAAGTATAACTTCAAAAAAAAACGGCTAAATGCCAGTAGGACTCGCGCGCCGAGGGTTCCGTACTATCAGGGATCGGAAGTATTGAATAAACATTAGTAAACATAGTAGGAGAGCCCGACCGCATAACCAGATTTGTTTGTCGAACAATGTTTAACAAATAAATTTAGCCCGACCGTATGACGGGCTTTTTTGATAATAATTACAAAAAAGTGTGCTAGTTAGAAACACTGTTTTATTCTTCCTGTAATATTGACATAAACATGAATTAACAGAATTACTTCTAGTTAATTCATGTTTATGAACTATTTACTTTACTTTCATCTATTTCAGTGCTTAAATAAAAAAAAACCTTAAAATTATAATAGATTATTATTACCTAAAACTGTTCTATATAATATAAGATAATGCTCAATTTAATAAGCAAACATAATAATCATGAAAATAATTAAATCTTTCGCGTACTTATATAAATTCCTAAACATCGATACTAAATATCGACAGAGTCAAGCTCTAACTGTTTTACGCTAAGGAAGCGTAAACTGATAGATGTCCCTGTATGTGAATGTGATTGTGTGTGTTTAGTTTAAGCTAGTGTGTAATAATTTTATTGTGTGCGTGTATAACGACGCGATTTAAAAATGCATTAGTAGTTAACATTGTAATTAGTGTGCGTTGCTTGCGTTACCCCGTCCCCCGCCGAAAGTGGCAGACCTTTGCGCAAGGGAAATAGAGCGCGTGTCCACTCCTGTTGGTTTAATGCTCTAAGACTGGGACATAATTATCAAATCGAAAATCAAATCAAATCAAATAATTTATTTTGCGAATATGGGTATACAAAGGTCACAGTACATAAAAAAATTCTTCCATATCCTGCCACATGACATGCAAATGTAATTACTAAGTAACAATTAAAAAACTAAAAGAAATAAAAATCTTTAAAAACATCATTAAATCACAAATATCTATTATCCCTCATAAACTCATCAGTAGAGTAGTACGCTTTTCCAACCAAATACGATCGTAGTTTATTTTTAAATATGTTTATACATGCTGCTGACTTAATATGCTGAGGTATTTCGTTATATATTAGAGGCGCCATACAGAATATACTCGAATGAAGTAGTTCGGTACTGCAAGGTAGTGATCGCAAAGTGCCCTCGCGACGACCTCCATCAGGAAAAGCAGTAAAGAGTTTTAAATTGGTTTTCACAAATACTGCTACCTCAAAAATGTAGAGAGACGGAGCTGTCATTATGCCTAAATCTCTGAATTTTTCTTTGCATGATTCTCGCTTTTTTAGTCCTATAATGGATCGTATGCAATGTTTTTGAGCTATCAGTACCCGCAACTTGTAAGTCGAGTTGCCCCAGAATATTATTCCGTATCTTAAAATCGATTCCACGTGCCCGTAATATGCGGTCATAATTGTCGATAAACTTGCAACGTTGGACAATTTATTCAAGGCATAAGAAAATTGATATAGCCGTTTATAAATAATTTCAAAAAATAATACAAAAAATGTGTAAAATTGAATCGATGGATTACCTAAACAGATTGAAGCAGAGTATTTAAAATGTGCGATATGTATAGAAAATAAAATGCATAACTTACCATTTCACAATAATCGAAGAAGAGCAGAGCAAATACTAGAAATACTGCACACAGATTTAAATGGTCCACACTCAACTACAGGAATTAATGGAGAAATATATTTTCTAACTTTTATAGATTTAAAATAGTTAAAGTTTATTGTATTAGGACCAAAGATGAGGTTTATGGATGCTTCGTGCAATATGTAAATGAAGTTCAAAATTTAACTGGAAATATGACAATGGCGATGTGACAATGGGACAGAGTATATTAATGCAAAAATTATGCAATCTACAAGAGAAAAAGGTATACTTATGAAACCGTGTCCACCTTATGTACACGAACTGAATGGAACAGCGGAGAGATATAACCGATTGTTGATGGATATGGGAAGATGTCTACTTTCAGAGGCAAAGGTAGAAAGGAAATATTGGCCAGAGTGTATTAAAACAGCAGCATATCTTAAGAACAGAACCCTCAGTAACACTATAGAGAAGAAAACACCATATGAAATATTCCTTAAAAGAAAACCATCAATTAATAATTTAAAGCTCTATGGAAGTAAGGTGTTTGTAAGAATCCCAGAGGAGAAAAGGAAATCTAAATGTGATAAGAAGAAAAGGAAGAAGAAAGATTAAATGATTCAGAGAAAGAGGAAAAGGATACAAGAAAACATGGAGAGGAAATGAAATATGACAGCAAGAAAATAGAGATGAAAGAAACAAGAACAGGAAGGAAAATTAAACCTCCAAAACGGTTTGATGAAGAAGACGTTGGCTATTATTGTGTAAGTGTTAATTATTGTGATGCTATGATTCCAGAAAAATTTCAGGAGGCGATGACATGTGAGGACTCAGACAAATGGAAAGCTGCAATGAATCGTGAAATAGATAGCCTTGAGAAGAACAATAAATACATGGAGACTTGTAACAAGACCTCCCAAAGATAAAAAGGTAAAAAGATGTAAAATGGATCTATAAAAAGAAAAGTGAAAATGAGTATGAAGCCAGGTTAGTGGTAAGAGGTTTTCAACAAACTGATTGTGTTGATGACAATTATTCTCCTGTAGCAAAAATGCCAACATTAAAATTATTATTATCTTACTGTTGTCAAAATTCATTATCGATACATCAAATGGATGTAGAAACAGCATTTTTAAATGGTAAAGTTGTATCTGAAGTTTATGTTAAACAGCCAATTGCTTATGAAGATGGTAGTGGCAGAGTTTATAAATTGAATAAGTCATTGTATGGACTTAAAGAAAGCCCTCGTGCTTGGTATGAATGTTTTAATGATTATCTAAAAACTTTAGATTTCAACAGAAACAAATATGATTATTGTTTGTATGTTAGAAAAGATAAGAACTTAAATGTTTATATTCTATTATTTGTAGATGATCTTTTAATTTGTTGTAAAGATCAAGCAGTTATAAATTGTATCAAAAGAAAGTTGTCTGATAGATTTATTATGAAGGATATAGGTAAAGTAAAGAATTACATTGGCATTGATATTGAGTATAATTATGAACAAGAAAATGTGTTAACTTTTAGTCAGAAAAATTATATAGAGTCATTAGCTAAACGTTATAACATTGAAAATTCGAAACTGTATACTACGCCTATGGAATTAAATTTAAAGTTAGAGAAAACACAGACTAATGAAGAAATTAAGCATAGAAACATAATAGGAGCTCTATTGTACATTAGCTCTGGTACTAGACCAGATATAGCATTTAGTGTTAATTATTTAAGTAGATTCCAAAACTGTTATAATGAAACACATTTCAAGTATGCCTTACGAATTCTAAAATATTTGTATTTGACTAAAGATTTTAAGTTAAAATATTTTAAAGATAATAATGTTGATGTATTAGATTGCTATGTTGATGCTGATTGGGCTGGGGACATTCTTGACAGGAAGTCCACCACTGGTTTTTGTGTTAGATTATTTGGAAACGTAATTTGTTGGAAATCAAAAAAATAGAATAGTGTAACAAAGTCCTCTACATTTGCTGAGTACATTGCTTTGTCAGAAGCTGTAACAGAAATTAACTATTTGAATGGTATAATAAATGATGCTTTTGTAAATGTGAATAAGCCAATTAAGATGTATGAAGATAATTCAGGAGCAGTAGCCATTGCTAAGTTTGGTAATTTTACTAAGAATTCTAAGCATATTGAAGTACATTACCATTTTATACATGAAAATGTAAAAGCAGGAAAAATAGAAGTTGTAAAGATAGACTCTAAATAATGTAGCTGATATATTCACAAAGGCATTAGGAAATGTAAAATTTTGTAAATTCAGAGATATGTTAAAGATAAAAGAATAAAGATAGAAAGATAGTGATTTAAGATAAAATAAAGAAAAGGTCAAACAGTTAAGTTAATAATAAGTTAAAAGTAAAGATAAGAAGTTGTTGTAATAATGTGTTGCACTATAAATGTAAGGAGGTTTGTTAGTTATGGTATATTTATATTGACAACACTAATCTGTGGATATGCATCTATAATCAATGTTGTTGTCTATGGTGTCCCGGTGAGGTAGCGTGCGTGTGATTAAATTGTGTAAAATGTAAATGTGAAAGTATAGTTAATAAAACAGTGTTTCCAAGCCTGCTCATTTATTTTAACAACCCAACACCAATTTCACTGATACCCAATATTGCCAAAATATTTTAAAAATATATGCATAAAGAAATTAACACTTATTTGGAAAATAATATAATACTCTGTAATGAGCAAAAAAGATTCCGTGCCGGAAAAAACATTAATATGGCAATACATGACTTCCTGTACGAATTAATGTCAAAAGTAGATAATAGAATGCCTTTATGCTCAATTTTTTGTGACATGACACAGGCGTTTGACTACGTCAAACATAGTACCTTAATTAATAAAATGGAAGCTTATGGTATTAGAGGAAATGTGTTAGATTTAACAAAATCTTTTTTAAATAATAGAAAACAATACACAGAGATTGCTAGAATAAACACATTAGCTGAATGTGAGGAAATTCACCTGTCAGAAGAACGAAATATTATTTATGGTGTATCTTAGGGTAGCGTACTAGGACCCTCACTGTTTACCATATATATAAATGACTTACCAAAATCGACACCGTATCATATGACTTTATTTGCGGATGACATAACTCAGTATAAAATTGACATAAATAATTCATTGACATCTTTAATTAATTGGTTAGACATAAATAATTTAAAAATGAATTTAGATAAAACTAAGATAATGCATTTTAGCCAACTAAAATCAACATAAGAAAATCTACAAATAGACCATCAGGGCAGGATAATCGAAAAGGTAAACACGGCAAGGTTTCTCGGATTGACAATAGATAGACAAATTAATTGGAAACAATATATAGACATACTTTGTAAAAAGATATGCAATTCTGCCTATGCCTTACACATGTTGTCTGGTAATGTTAACAAAGAGGCCTTGCTTACAGCCTATCACGGACTAGTTTTTTTTTTTTATTGCCTACAGTGGCAGACGAGCCAACAGCCCAAGTGGTAACTGTCGCTCATAGACTTCTGCAATGCCAGGGGCTCCGCGAAGCCGCTGCCTACCGTGATATTAATGCTCTCTTTAAACCTCGTTTGAAGAAGGACATGTCATAGCGCTCGGGAAACACCGCAGCTGGTAGTTCGTTCCAGAGCCTGCACGTACGTGGGAGAAATGAACGCTGAAAACGAACCGTGCTAGACGAGATCGTGTCCAGGTAGTATAAATGAACTTTGCTGCGATGTCGAGTGGTGCGATGATAGAAAGGAGATGATGGCACCAAGTCAAACAGTTCCTCAGAGCACTCTCCGTTAAACATACGATAGAGCACGCATAGAGAGCCAAAGTCCCTCCACTGCTCCAGTGACTCCAATTTGTCTGTGAGATTGGGACCGTCGACGATTCGAACAGCTCGCCGTTGGAGGGAGTCAAGTGGGTCGAGCTGGTATTTGGGGGCTCCTGCCCACAGGTGAGAACAGTACTCCACGTGCGGTCGGACTTGTGCTTTGTATAGCACGAGCCGTTGAGATGACGTAAAGTACCGTCTGGCTCTGTTCAGGACGCCCAGCTTTTTGCGCGCCAGTTTGGCTTTGTCTTCCAAATGACTCCCAAATTGGACCTTGCTGGATATTTGAACGCCGAGGATCCCAATGTCATCGGAGATACGGAGAGAAACTCCTTGGAACTGAGGCGCCATAACAAAAGGGTCCTTCCTCGCAGTGAACGCGCATACTTGTGTCTTCGTGGGGTTGAAATGAACTAAGTTCTTCTCACCCCATTCGAGAGCCCGCCCGAGAGAGCCCTTAACTTCAGACACAAGTTGTAACCGTCTCTCATGCACGGAGCTCCGAGGGACATTCTGTTGGCTAGTGTACCGCGCGTCACCCGTGCTGTCATCTGCATAGCAATGCATGTTATCAATGGTTAACATGTCATTGATATGCAGAATAAACAGCGTTGGGGAGAGCACTGAGCCTTCTGGTACGCCAGCATTAACCATCATGGTATCGGAGCAAGCACCATCAACAACGACCTTAATGCTCCGACCACCCAGGAAGCTGGCGATCCATCTGCAGAGTCCCTCGGGGATTCCATAGGATGGTAGCTTCGATAGAAGTGCTTTGTGCCAGACCCTGTCAAACGCCTTGGCAATATCAAGGCTGACAGCCAGAGCTTCACCCTTGCCCTCCAAGGCTTCTGCCCAACGGTGTGTGAGGTACACGAGAAGATCACCAGCTGACCGACCATGTCGGAAACCGTACTGGCGGTCGCTTATCAGCTGGTGCTCCTCAAGGTACCTCAGGAGTTGGGAGTTGATAACTCGTTCCAGAACCTTGAACAGCAAGGATGTTATCGCTATCGGTCTGTAGTTTGACGGGTCCGACCGGTCACCCTTTTTAGGGATCGGGTGGACGTTAGCTACCTTCCACGAAGATGGAACCCTATTAGCGTTATATGAGAGACGATAAAGGCGCGTTAAAACGGGAGTCAACTCAGGGGCGCACGTCTTCAGAACCACTGTGGGGACGCCATCTGGTCCACTCGACTTGTGGACATCTAGGAGCCTGAGCTCTCGCCTGACCGCGCGTTGAGTGATACGGATTTCCGGGATTGAGCTTTCAAACCGCGAGATGTTAGGTGGTGTGACTCCCCCGTCGTCTAGAGTCGAGTTTGAGGCAAAGAATTGGCCTAGAGTGTCGGCTTTTTCCTTTGCACTATGGACCCGTATGTCGTCTTGTTTGCGCAGTGGCGGGAGATTGGACGAGCAGAAGTTGCCTTGGGCAGCCTTGGCGAGAGACCAGAATGCACGGCTCCCTGAAGGATAGCTTTCTAGCCTCTCGCCAATTCTGGCAACGTGTTCTGCTTTGGCCTCAGCGATAACCTTCTTGTTGAATCTGGAAGCGGCACTGAACTTTCGCTTCTCTTCCCTGACCCGCGGGTCCTGGCGTTGCCTAGCACTGTTCCAGGCCCTATATGCGGACTGCTTGAGGTGCGTCGCCTGCCTGCAGGTTTTATTAAACCAAGGGCGACTGCGACCGCCGAACGGGATTTTTGCATTGGGGATGAATAATTCCATCCCCTGAAGCACCGTATCGGTAATGCAGTTCACACATGTGTCGGGATTGCCGGAGGAGAAGCAGAGCCGCTTCCATGGGTAGGACGCGAAAAATTCACGCAGCCCATCCCAATCTGCTGAGCTATATCGCCATACTCTGCGAGACCCGGTTGCCGAAGAGCGATCGGGTCTCACAACAGGGGCTTTACTACGGATAAGGCAGTGGTCAGATGATCCGAGTGGAGCATCGACCACTACCACTACCCATAGCCGTTTGGGTGAGTAGTCAGCAGAAGATCCAACAAAGAAGGTTCATGACCCTCTACGTCTGGAATGCGGGTGGGCTGCATTACCAGTTGAGAGAGGCCATAGGCCGAGGCCATATTGAAGACAGTTCTGCCTGGGAGGTCAGTGTTCCGGGACCCCAGCCATTCTTTATAGTGAAAGTTGAAGTCACCTAGGACCACCACCTCCGCAGACGGATGCTGTTCCAATATTTGGTCAATCCCCCCTTGGACGTTCTTGGTTATTTGGGTGACTCCCATATCACTGGCCGGAGACCTGTAAAGGCACGAGTAGATTCGGGTAAGACCCCCATGGTCTACCCGCAGCCATAATATTGATAGGTCCCGGCGTTCGAGGGCCCGAAGGCGGCGACAGCAGATATCACCCCGTACGAAAACGCACACCCCAGCCTTTCGGTGAAAAGCATGTTCCAGCTCGTAGCCGGGGTATTTAAGGTACGATATATCGTCCAGGGTACATATCTGCGTCTCCGTTAAAAAGAGCAAGGCAGGCCGCGCCGACTCAAGGTGTTGATGGACGGCGTCGAGATTACTGTGAAGACCCCTAATATTGCAGAAATCCATTTTAAATGTGGATTTGGTGTCCGCCGTAAATACGTTGCTCTTTTTTCTTCTTCTTGCCATAGTTTGTAAAGAGAGTGGGGGTGAGGTGTAATTTGGGAGGCGAAGTCAAGGTGATACCCAAAGAAAGAGCGGTGTGTTGGACCTGACCAATCCGGGAGTTGAGTGAAAAGCTGACGCGGGGCACGGAAGGGCCCCCGATGCCCCCCGCTCACAACCGCCGTGATCCACTCCGGTCTCCCATTCCGGCACGACGGCTATGAGACAGGATTTTTGCCAGTTGGCGGGACAGCCTCCCGTGCGGGATACACACGGGTTCAGGTTCCCTACTGACTGGCAGGTGGCCGACGGATAACCATTCCCATCGGGTCTCCCTGGACCCCGCGTCAACTCGTCACGCTCAACGAACAAGCCAAGACTTTTACCACCGCACGTCTCAAGCATCACCAAAACTTCGCCACCCAATTGGAAAAGGAAATAGGAACACAGCAACGGCTGTTTCCCCCTTCGTACGAAACACAGCTTAGCTGCTATTACGGCCGAAATAGGTAGAATTGTGGTACCAACCTAGGTTAGACCTGTGCGGGTCTAGGTTAGACCCGCACGGGTCGTTGAGTTGAGAGTTGAGAGAGTTGTATCAACTCTACGATCCCCCCCAACGGGGTTCTCGCCTTGTCGCGGCGGAGGGGCTTGGTAGCCGTGGTTACCAAGGACCACGGTGAACCAAAAGAAACCCCAAGGAGGCGCCGCTCCTCGTGGCTTTGCCGGTAAGCCCACGATGGAGCGGCTCTGGTGGGTTGCGGTGCTGTTTGGGCGGCACCGCAACTGGGTCGGGCTGCAGTGTTGCTTCGGCGACACTGCGGCTGAGGAGTGGCGGGTCCGTGGCGGGAGAGGAGTGCCGGTATAATGGTGCGCCGCTCCTCCTACCTTTTGCGGCCTCGGCGGGGCCGCAACCGTCAGATTGCGGACGCGGTGGGGCCGCAGGGGAAGAGGAGTGTCGGTATAGCGATGCGCCTTTCTCCCTATCCTCTGCGGCCGAGTTGGCCTGCGGGCGGCGATCGGGCAGTCGTGCCGAACAGCACGGGCCCGAGACGGCAGTGCGCGTGTTCCGCACGCGCCTCTCGAAGGAGGGGGGGCTAGGCCCCTAAATCGGACGGGGCCCGCTCGCGGTGAGCGGGCCATGGCCCGTCGGGGTCGTGGATGAATGCGCAAGCGACTCCCGTGACCCCGACACTCTGGCCGTCTGGAGGAACACCGTGGGTTTTAGTCGGTATGCTGGCCGCGCTTTGAGTGCGGTCGGAGAGTCCGACATAACCCCCCCGCCTTGCCCGGGCGGGTGCGTATGCGTAATGCATTTCCCACATAACTAATAAACCGACGTATCAAATCTAAAATACAAAAATACAAAAATCTTTATTTGACTTTAACTTATTATCTAGGTTACAGTGCCGGTTTTGGTGACTCCTTTTAGGCAAAATTAATTTCCTGTGTTAGGAGACACTGCTCTTCATAGCAAGGGTAGATTATAATAAAATTAAGCCAAATACAAGCATGAGAAGCACTTGTGTGTGCGTGCGTGTATGTGTGTGTGTGTGTCCATGTGTGCGTGCGCGTGCGTGTGTATGTGTGCGAGTGTGTATGTGTGCGTGTGTGTGTGTATGTGTGTGAGTGTGTGCGTATGTGTCTGTATTGTGTGTACTATAGATACTATATCACTTTTTGTAAAATTGATTCAATGTCTTCATATGTTTTTAAACTTAGCCAGGTTGTGATCTGTTTTTTACAATTATATAAAGTCATTGGGTATATGTTTAATTCTTTATTTACGATGTTATACAGATTTGCAGAGAGTATTGTATTGCCGTTTTGCAAAACTCGTCCTAACAAAAGCTACAGGGGCTATGTTAGCTTTCCTTCTGGTTCCTAGAAATTGTATAATCATAAGGCAGGGACAGATGCTGTTTAGTAATTGCATGAAGTATATATTTTTAGGATCAGAAGTCGGAATTTATTAAAAAAAACGATCGAGCAACACGAATTACAATGACTTATTATTATATTGCAATTTTAACACTGATCAACGTTTAAACAAAGTAACAAACTTTAAACAGCCGTTAATTAAGTGCCGAAACCTCACGATAACCTTCTTGTCCGAACTTCGATAAGCAAATGAATCGTCTGACAAAATAACCTCCCTTTTATAATAATCGTGAGATGACGTCACTAAAATGCAGTGAACAACTTTTAATTATCCTAACACGGCCTCTCCTGACCGTGCGCCGTCCTCGGGCATATTTTCAGCGACACCTTCGGTGGCAGGCGGTGGATCTGCAGGCACTGATGAAGGTCCTGCAGTCTCATAGTCATCATTTCCTTCCTCTGTGCCTGAAATTAAAGTAGCGTTAGTATAATTTGCCAATTCGCTAGGTATTGCCTACACCTTTCATACTTCACGCTACCAAGGCCCTCTGTCACAGAGTTATACGAGCACCTAAATAACGTTTGTCTTCCACTTCTCACAAGCTTCCGAAGCATACATTTTCATTTGAACACGTACTCGCACTCTCTTACTTATTAGGTCAAACCAATTTATCTGCTAGATCTATTACACGCGTTAGACGCGTTTACCGACACATGTGAGTTGTGTCTGCTGGGTCGCGGTCCCCACACATGTAACAATGTGTTTTGCCAGGCCGAAGCCCATACACGTGAAACGTGTCTGCCGGGGCGCGGTCCCCACACATGTAACCTATGTGTCTTGCCAGGCCGAAGCCCATACACGTAAAACGTGTCTGCCGGGGCGCAGTCCCCACACATATAACCCATGTGTTTTGCCAGGCCGAAGCCCATACACGTGAAACGTGTCTGCCGGGGCGCAGTCCCCACACATATAACCTATGTGTTTTGCCAGTACTGTCTGCGGGGCCTCTCCTTGAGTGCTCCGATCTTACATAACGAGGCAAATCCGATCTTACATAACGAGACATTTGTTACGCACACAACATGTACCAGTACTTACTTTCAAAGAAGGCTGCACAACTCTCGGGACACCACTCCCCTTTCCATGGTACCATGTACTGTGCTGCAGCTTGCGTTGTTTTTCCGCGAGCACCACTCAATAATTTGAGCTCGTAGCGGCCACTGGGCAGTACTTTGGTCACTCGATAAGGGCCTCTCATTCCTGAGTCAAGTTTTCCAGTTGATTGCGAGTACTTAATGACAAATACATGGTCGTTAACCTGAAAAGTCCTGGGAGGGCGTCGATGACGGTTTACGTAAGAATCCTGTTTGTCTTGGTTTCTCTTTAGCAGACCTTTAGCTCTATCCCTGCACAACTCTCGCCACGCCTCACGGTTTGGTTGTGCATTTTCAATCGCCACATCGCGAATCAACGCACGAATAACAGGAGTGGTCGCGTCGGATCCAATTAACAAATTTAAAGCAGACAATTGAGTAGTCTTTTGTTTTGTAATGTTTAATACTAACTGCATTTTGCACAGCGCATCTGACCAAGTAGTATTTTTATTGTCACTCTCAATTCGAATGAGATTTAAGACGGTTCGCACATATCTCTCCACTTGGCCATTTGCGTGGTGCATTTCAGGCGTTACATAATGGATCTCACAGCCCATCTCTAGTACCCAACTTGTAAAACTAGAAGCCTCAAACATTCGGCCACGATCACAAATCAATAATTTAGGAACACCGAACAGCGATATCGCATTTTCAAAGACTCGTTTGAGTTCGTTAGCGTCTTGACGATACAGTGCATACAGAAGACAAAATTTTGTAAACGCATCTATAAGTACTAACACAAATTTAAAACCATTTGATTCGGGTAACGGGCCTAACACGTCAACATGGATCATGTTAAAGGGCTCATTAGGCTTTTCCCATGACGTAATAGGTTGCAAAGGAGCTCTAGGAGCTCTCTTTTTGGACATACACACTAGACAATGAGACGTGTATTTATCAACAAATTGCTTAAGGCCGGGAAACCAAAAATGTTTGAGAATGAGGCTCACTGTTTTCTCAGCGCCGATGTGTTCGTGCTCATCGTGAAAAATGCGCAAAAGAATGAGTCTATGCCCCTTCGGTATAAAACATAAAAGTCTAGGCTCCTCCCCAACAGGTGAGTAATGATAATAAAGTAAATCGTTTTTACAAACATAACGTCGTGTGTCTAGGCTACCGACTCTGAGCTTTTCCAAAAGATCCTGAGTTTCGTTATCGGCAGCCTGCGCAATTTGAGCCCAATTCAGCGGCTTTTCTATGTTGTTAACTTGCGTCGCTGGTGGATTCCTACTGAAATAGTCCGCATGAGACATCATCACTCCCTGTTGAAGCATCATCATCATTAGAAGCTCCTTAAATAAAATTCATAGCAAACTGACTTCACCCTTAATTTTTGTAATCGTGTTAGGCTCTAAGGAAGTGTCAAACTTCTTCTGGAAATATAGTAGTACTAACCACAGTGCAATACGCTTTTAATTTCATAAAATTTTACCTGGAAGTTCTCTCGAATCTATTCATGGTCCTTCGAGCCGGATATACAACAATATATCGTCAGCGCAATTAAAAAGCATTTAATTATCATCAATCGAAGAGGAAATAAAGTAAAAAGCGCACCTCGTGGCGGAGTGAAAAAGGTGAACTCAAGGACACAATAAGCGGCACGGATTTTAGTGTTTTTTGAAATAATACAAATTATTGCTTGTTAAATTTATGTAATAAATGTTTACCCAACACTCGATCAGGTAATAATTACATAGTGTAATTCCACTTCACGTGGCTGACTTAAGGTTAGTACTTCAAATTTTCAAGTTTGTATTTTCACTGATTATTCACAAAGCTTAAAAGTGTTAATATCTAAAAGTTTATTTATGTAATATTGGATTTGTAGTTGTGGTAATAGTTAATTAGTGCTTAATTAAATACAGTACAGTAACGTTAAAGTTACATCGTTAGCTATGTGCCTACATTATGTACAATTATTGATTGTAATATTTGATATACAAATCTAATAGTTTTTATCCTATAAATTTTTGATATTTGTCTTTGTAATTCGTTAACAATAAACAATAACATTGTTAATTAAATCAGTGCTTATCAATTTAAAGTTAAACAAGTTGCAAATTGACAAGTTTCGTACGTTACATAACTACATTATTAAACTATTATAAAATCTAATTTGGTAGGTATATACCTACATTGTTAATTACATAAGTGGTAATCTTATAATTGTAAATTTCCAGATCACTGATACACTCGGCTCCCAGAATGGCTGATGTTAACCAATTAAAAAAGAAACGTAGCAGTTACAAAGGGAGATTTACTGTATTTGGAAATTATTTATCTCTTATATCGGATGCAAAATTAACATCTTGTCAGGTAACGGAGTTACAATTGCGCACAAATAAGTTGGAAGTTCTTTACGAGGAATTCAATGATATTCAATTACAGCTTGAATGTGTGTGTGAGGACATCGAGGTTGAAATAGCCGAGCGAACGGTTATTGAATCTCAGTATTATTCTTTAATAGCCAAAGCCAAAGATATGATAAGTTCCGTTCAATCACACACACTATCTGACCAAAATGAGTCTATTCATAATTGCAGTCATTCTAAACGTCAGCTCGTCAAATTGCCTACTATCAACTTACCGAAATTCTCAGGTTCATATGATACTTGGCTCGAGTTTCGAGACACTTTTTCTAGTCTGATCCACGACAATGACGATATTGATAATATCAACAAGTTTCACTATTTACGAACATCATTGGAAGGATCTGCCGCTGTAGTAATACAATCAATCGAGCTTTCAGCCCAAAACTATGTATTAGCTTGGGATCTTTTATGTGACAGGTTCGACAACAAACGTTTACTAATACATAATCATGTATCGGCATTGTTCAATCTCGAAACCATCACAAAGGAGTCTTCAGTCTCATTGAAACGCATAATTGACAAAATAAATAAAAATATTCGTGCTTTAAGTTCTTTAGGTGAGCCTGTCACGAGCTGGGACACATTATTAATTCATTTAATTAGTCAAAAATTAGATACAAAAACTTTCCGGGAGTGGGAAGAGTACAAAGGACGTTTAGACAAAAATAAACTCATTTCATTAAATGATTTCATAGAATTTATGAGGAATCAAGCAGATCTACTTGAAACAATGGAATTATCACGTCACTCTGGTAACACTAGCACGACGAGCACCAAACATAACACTAAGGTGAAGGCAATGGTTTCTCTAAACACCAATAATAATTCCACGCCATCGACACACAGCTGTCCACGGTGTATGGGCGATCATAACCTCAACACTTGTCCACAGTTCCTGTCGTTAAATATTAATGATCGGTTGTCCGTGCTGCCTAACTTTAAGGTGTGTTATAACTGCTTACGTCGCGGGCACTTTTCAAATAAATGCCGAAAGCCAGGTTGTAAGGTTTGTAGTCATAAACACCATACATTAATACATAACAAACAAAAAAGTGTATCAGATAATGCGATTACAAGCGGTGACGTTCCGGTCTCAACAACAGGCACAGGTAATAAGGTGAGTGGCGAGTCCCCGCCCCCGTGCGTCTCCTCTGCCAGCCCCTCCACAGCTCTCAATAGTCATGTTACGCTGTCAGCTAACATCAGTGCGCCCGCGCAGTCACAAGCCTTTAGCGATATTCTGTTATCGACTGCAGTAATTAAATGTTATGACAATAATAATAAGGAGCATATTGCACGCGCGCTCCTCGACTCAGGAAGTTCCTCTTGTTTAATGACCGAAAATCTATTTAAAAAATTGTGCTTACCATTTATATCTATAAATACGTCTGTACAGGGTATAAACAATTCTTTGTCACACATAAATAAAATGTGTCGTGTTAATATTAAATCTCTTTGCGAATCGT
Source organism: Parascotia fuliginaria (assembly GCA_963082885.1). Classification (NCBI taxonomy): domain Eukaryota; kingdom Metazoa; phylum Arthropoda; class Insecta; order Lepidoptera; family Erebidae; genus Parascotia; species Parascotia fuliginaria. The sequence continues at coordinate 697,964 of OY720189.1, read as the reverse complement.
ATAGCAATAGTTTGACATGTTTTGTTTTACCAACAATAACAGATAAAGTACCCTCCAGACGAGTAGAATTAAATATACCTTCTCATATAAATTTAGCCGATCCGTATTTTAATACACCAAACGCTATTGATATTATAATTGGAGCCGATGTATTTTGGAATTTATTAGGTTCTGAAAAAATATTATTAGGGGATAGGAAACCAATTTTATATCAAACTAGGCTCGGTTGGCTAGTTTGTGGCCCAATTAACAGCGGCGTTATGGTCAAACCTTCCTCAAATATTAAATGTAATTTTAATCATTTAGATACACAAGGTGCTTCTCAAGTAGATGACATCCAAACCCAACTAACGCGGTTCTGGCAATTAGAAGAGATTGGCCATGAGTCTTCTACTTATTCCACTGAAGAAAAACAGTGTGAAGAACATTTTATAAAAAACACTTTTCGTATGCCTGATGGTCGGTTTTGCGTGAAGATACCACTTAAGGAATCTTCAGTTTTATTAGGCGATTCATTTCCTCGTGCAAAACGTTGTTTTCTATCACTTGAGCGTAGAAATATGAAAAACGCCTCACTCGACAAAATGTATAAAGAATTTATGGCTGAGTACATTTCTTTAGGGCATATGTTGGAGTGTGATATTAATAAGGATAGGCCGTTGTATTTTATACCTCATCATGGGGTACTTAGAGAAAGTAGCACTACTACCAAATTACGCGTAGTCTTTAATGCTAGTGCTCTTACTTCGTCTGGTATTTCTTTAAATAATTTACAGATGGTTGGGCCCACAGTTCAAGACGATTTAATTTCTATTCTTTTAAGATTTAGGATGTATAAATATGTAATTTCCGCTGACGTCGAAAAGATGTACAGGCAGATAGTTGTACATCCATCCGACAGGCATTTTTTAAATATTTTATGGCGCGATGATTCATCTAGTCCACTTAAGGTTTATCAATTGACTAGAGTGGCGTATGGTACTGCAAGTGCTCCCTACTTGGCTACGAGATGTCTCAAACAAATCGGATTAGAATGTACGGATAAAAAGGTCGCTGAAGTTATTATACATGACTTCTTTGTAGACGATTTATTGACCGGCGCCGATCAGCCTCAGGACGCCTATAGTTTGCGTTGTAAGGTCACTGATGCTCTTGCTTCTGCTTGCATGCCTCTTCGCAAGTGGAAGTCCAATGAGCCTACCTTAATTGCGGAAAAATCTGATCAGTCTCTCTTCGATTTAAATATCGAAGGTGATGGAGTGAACAAGACTTTAGGACTAGGGTGGCAAACTCAAACTGATATGCTATGTTTTCCGATTAATATACCTGATAAGATCGAATATACGAAACGAGACATGCTTGCAGCCATCGCCAGAATCTTCGATCCTTTAGGATTGTTATCGCCATGCGTTATTCGCATGAAAATGTTGCTTCAGAAGCTGTGGCTTGAAAAATTATCATGGGATGAACAATTACCTGCTGAGGTTGTCATCACTTGGGTCAACATAATTAAAGCGTTACCAGCACTTTGTAATTTATTTATCCCTCGTCGCGTTGTGTGTGACTCGTACAAAAGGCTGGAATTCCACATCTTTACAGACGCATCGGAACGCGCCTATGGTGCTTGTTTATATTTACGCAGTTTGGATCAAGCGGGTAATATTACGGTTCGCCTAATGACAGCAAAAAGTCACGTCGCTCCTATTAAACCCATAACCATACCGCGGCTTGAACTTTGTGCTGCCGTCATTGGTACTCGTTTATATAAACTGGTAGCCAGTTCACTTCGAACTCAAGCCTCGAGTGTAATCTTTTGGACAGACTCCATGATTGTTCTGAGTTGGCTAAAGATGCTTCCAATTAAATTAAATACCTTCGTTCGGAATCGTGTTGCAGACATCTTAGACCAAACTATTTCTTGCACATGGAGACATGTACCTACGCATGAGAATCCTGCAGATCTTATATCGCGAGGGGTGGACGCAACCGCTTTGCAATCTCTTGATGTATGGTGGCAAGGTCCATCGTTTTTACAAAACGATAGCAGTACGTGGCCCAGCAGTGAAGCTTTGGTAGTTTCAAGTGATTTACCGGAAATTAAATCTACTATTTGTCTTCTTAGTTATCACAATAATACAGTGCAAAGTATGATTGCGTTCGAACGTTTTTCTAATTTAGTACGTTTGCAACGCACAATGTGTTATGTGTTTCGTTTTATTACTAAATGTAAGATTAAATCATTGTACTCTTCTCATTTGTCTGTAGAAGAATTAGAACATTCTTTAAAATTTATCATAATTGAGTCGCAACGTGAGTCTTTTCCGGAATATGATTTATTAATCAACAATAAAAATCTACCTCGTAAAAATCAACTATTAAAACTAAATATATTTATGGATAAAAATAAAATTATGCGTGTAGGAGGCAGATTACATAATTCCGAATACTCGTTTGAGAAGAAACATCCAATATTAATACAGTCCAATCATCATTTTACTAAACTTTTGTTTAGATACGAGCATTTAAGATTACTACACGCTGGTCCCCAATAATTATTAGCCACGACAAGGCAGACTTACTGGCCGCTGGGTGGTCGCAATCTGGCTAGAACCTGCTATCGCCAATGTGTCACTTGTAGGCGTCAAGCCGGGAAGACTATTAGTCCACAAATGGGTAATCTACCAGCAAGTAGACTTTCACCAGCGGACTTCCCCTTCCAAAATGTAGGTGTTGACTATGCGGGGCCAATTAACTCGGTCAGTCGTCAAGGTCGTGGATCTAGATTGGTTAAGGTCTACATCGTAATTTTTATATGCTTTACTACGAAAGCCATACACTTAGAGCTAGTCGGCGATTTGACGAGCAGTAACTACATTCAGGCTTTGCGGCGATTTATGTCCCGTAGAGGGAAACCTTTGAACATTCACTCCGATAATGGAACATCATTTGTAGGAGCTTGCAATGAAATTTCTAAGTTTCTAAAGCAAAATTGTGACTCCTTAGCTGATAGTGCAGCCCGAGATGGAATCAAATTCCATTTTATACCTGCTTACTCTCCAAATTTTGCCAGTCTCTGGGAGGCGGGTGTTAAATCCGTTAAGCACCATTTAGTTCGCGTGTTGGGCAATTGTAATTTGTCATATGAGGAATTGTACTTAACTTTAGTTCAGATTGAAGGCGTTTTAAATTCACGGCCACTCACTCCTCTTTCGTCAAATTCTGAAGACCTACTGCCGCTAACACCTGGACATTTTTTAATTGGAAGGCCCCTTACCTCTCTGCCAGTTCAGGATCTTCGTGATCACTCCAATCACAGTCTGACACGTCACCAACGCATTGAGCAATTGCGGCAACACTTTTGGGCGAGGTGGAGCAAAGAGTATGTGTCTGAGCTCCAGCAGCGAGTAAAATGGCATACTAGCAAGGACTCCTTACAAGTTGGCTCCCTCGTAATTATTAAGGATGACAATTTGCCACCCCTTAAATGGAAGATGGGTCGGATCGTTGCTCTTCATCCGGGCAGTGACAATATAAGCAGAGTTGCTGATATCCGGACTGCAAATGGAGTGGTTAGGCGAGCTGCATCGAAGATTTGCCGTTTATTGGAATCTCCGGTTGAAAGGCAAGCTTTCAACGGCTGGGGGCATGTTGAAGCATCATCATCATTAGAAGCTCCTTAAATAAAATTCATAGCAAACTGACTTCACCCTTAATTTTTGTAATCGTGTTAGGCTCTAAGAAAGTGTCAAACTTCTTCTGGAAATATAGTAGTACTAACCACAGTGCAATACGCTTTTAATTTCATAAAATTTTACCTGGAAGTTCTCTCGAATCTATTCACTCCCTTTCTATATTCAATAGTGAAATTAAAATCCTGTAAATAAATCCACCAGCGCGCAACGCGTGGGAGCAGATCCTTTTTGCGCTCAGTGGACTTCAGAGCATTGCAATCGGTTACAATTTTAAATTGGATTCCGATTAAATAATGTCTGTAATGTTGCAATGCCCTGACGACCGCCAGCGTCTCCAACTCGTACGAGTGGTATCTGCTCTCAGCGCCTTGAGTGACTTTGCTGAAATAAGCCACTACACGCTTGCTACCGTCACAATGAACCTGCATTAACACGGCACCGTAACCTGCACTACTCGCATCTGTGTGGAGTTCGGTTACCAGTTTAGGGTCAAAAATTGCAAGTATGGGCTCGTTAGTTAAGATTTTTATAAGATCCTGACGAATTTGTTCTTGTTCACGGCCCCATTCAAATTTTACATCCTTCTTGGTTAGGCGAGAGATACTTGCAGTTTTTGTCGCATAGTTTTTAATGTACCGGCGGAAATAACCAGCTAGGCCTAAAAACTGTCTGACCTGTTTTATGTTCCTTGGTATGGGAGCGTTTGCCAGTGCTTCGATCTTACGAGAGCTCAGCCTAACCTGACCATGACTTATAACGCGGCCAAGATACTCCACTTCGGTAGTTAGGAACGAACATTTTCGGAGATTTATTGAGAACCCAGCGTCGGTTAATGTTTTTAAAACTTCTCGCAACAAGTTAATGCCTTCGTTGACTGTCATACTCATAATGAGGATATCGTCAATGTATACCAGAACCTGGCCTGCCTCAATAAATTTTCGAAGGGTCCTATTGATAATCCGTTGGTAAACAGTGGGGGCATTACATAAGCCAAATGGCATCTTGAGGTACTCGTAATGTCCCTCAGGGGTAACGAAACCTGTCTTGTGTACTGAACTCTCACCTATCAGGATCTGGTGGAAGCCTGATGCCATATCCAGGCCTGTAAAGAACTTCGAGCATCCAAGTCGGTCGATATGATCCTCTATCAGGGGCAGGGGGTACCTGTCCCTAACAGTGATGCGGTTGAGTGCTCGAAAGTCCACGCACATCCTATCTGTACCGTCCTTCTTTTTAACCAGGATGATGGGACTGGCATATTCAGATTTGGACTCCCTGATTATATTTTTGTGTAATAAGTCTGATATTATCTCCCTTACCTTGAGTTTCTCTTGATATGATAAACGATAGGGATGGTAGGCCACGGGTACATCGCTTGTTAAGTTAATTTGCATTTTGCCCGTAGTTACTGTTGTAGTAGCGGTACTAGATATGAGGAATGGTATGAAATCGTTTATGACGTTCATTAGCAAACATAACTCTTCGCCTTGAAGAGGGGTATTAATATCGGAGAGCTCGACAGGCTCAACAGTACAAATCAGGTTTGGAGCGTGTGCTAGAAATTGTTCGTATTTAGTTCTAATATACGTGACACCATCTCTGTTAAGTACATCGGTTCCAATGATGATGGGCGTATTCATAGATGATGCCGGCACTACAACAAAGTCTATTTCAAGGGACATTTTACTAAACTCGACCGTCAGCGTGACATACTCATGAGCAACAATTCCGTTACTACCTATGCCTTTCAAAATGCGATAGGTTGGTTTACGCGGACAGGAGAAATGCTTAACGATATCAGACGAGATTAGGGATATATCAAGTGCCCCACTATCTATAAGTATATCGACCGGAATGCCCTGTATCACAGCGGTAGTAATATCGCTGGCCCCAGAAGGGTTATGCACCTCCTTGCAAAGGTTCACCTTCCGTTGATCGTTACTCGAAGCCTCAGCGCGACGCTTCGTATAACAATCACTCTCAATGTGGCCAACCTTTTTGCAATAAGCGCATTTAGCACCTTTCAATTTTTCATTAGGCTTAGACTTTTTTGGGCAATTGATACGAATATGTCCCGTTTCACCGCATGAGTAACACGAATTGTTACCACTACTCGAGGGTACATGCTTTCGTTTAGGCGGTAAGTTAGGCTTGGGACCTGAACGATTGTCAGGTTTGTCTCGGCTAGGTTTGACATAAATAGCTAAAAATGTAACTAAATTATCAACTGTTAACTCTGCGTTCGCTGCCGCAGCTCGGACTTGAGCATCATTAATTCCTCTAATCACTATTTGAACCATCAATTCATCACTAAAGCCCCTTATAGTGCGTAGTCGCAGCAGCGAACGTCGAGCATACTCAGCATACGTATTAAACTTATCAGAGTTTGTATTCATGGCCTCAAAAAGTATATTCGCGTAATCGAGTTTGTGCGGGCATAAAGATCTGAATTCCTTGATAAAGTTACTCCAAGAACGGTCATTAGTAACCCATTCACTCAACCAGGTCTTAGCATCCCCTTTTAAACAATGGGCCACCCGCGATAAACATTTTAAATCACCCCAATTATTTGTTAATTTTGCCCGCTCAACCTCGTCGCACCATGCCTCAAAGTTGTGAACTGCCGGATCAAAATTCGACATATAATAATTAATCGGTTTTACCTTATTTATCACCACGTTGAGTGCATCAGCCAACGTTTCGGCCGCGGATGGTACGCCGCTATCACAGTGAAGAGTGGTGTTACGTACATTACGTGGAGGTGTATACGACGAGCTAGCCGTGCTTCCTTCTATAGCATCCAGTCGCTTCACTATGGCTGCTAACGCCTGTACCACCGTACCTTCGCGGCTGCGTGAGCGTGCATGCCAAGACCGGGAACGTAACTTAGATTCTCTGCTAGAACCCGACCGTGAACGCGAAGCGGAGTCGCGACGCGAACGAGAAGCGCGACGATGTCGACGTGAATTGCTTCGCTTGCGCTTTGCACTATGACGCACCGACACTTCAGATTCAACACGAGATGAACGAGGCATTTTAACGACAAACTAACGGCTGTTTCTCAAAAACTAATCTGATATATTAATATATGTGGGCCTGTAGGCCTATCCCACTTCTGATTTTAGGATCAGAAGTCGGAATTTATTAAAAAAAACGATCGAGCAACACGAATTACAATGACTTATTATTATATTGCAATTTTAACACTGATCAACGTTTAAACAAAGTAACAAACTTTAAACAGCCGTTAATTAAGTGCGGAAACCTCACGATAACCTTCTTGTCCGAACTTCGATAAGCAAATGAATTGTCTGACAAAATAACCTCCCTTTTATAATAATCGTGAGATGACGTCACTAAAATGCAGTGAACAACTTTTAATTATCCTAACAATATAATTTCCTGATAGTTAATAGGTCACACATGGAGTACAGTTCTTCGGTAGGAAACCTAAATGGTTTAAAGTACATAACTTTAAGTATGGACCTCTGTGCTCTCTCCAACTCCAGGAACTTAGTTTTTGTTGCACCACCCCAGACTGTTATATTATAAGTTATTATAGATTGTACCAGTGATATATAAATCTGCTTTATTAGGTTTTTGTCTGTTATATGTCTCAAGTTTTTAAATATCCATATAAGTTTTCTAATTCTTGTCATAACTATTTCTAGATGTTCATGCCACGATAGTCGCTGGTCAATCATGACACCTAAATATTTAGTGTTTGAGACCTTCTTAATTAAGTCACAGGAACAACCAGAGTTTAAGGGGTTGTCACACGTATGAATTTTAATTTTAAAGTTATTGTCTGGTTGGCTATTGTTGTATAAAGTAAAGCAAATAAAGTTAGATTTAGCACAGTTTAGCGACAGGAGGTTTTTGTTTAACCATGAAGCAATTCTAGCAAGCCCTTCTTCTGCTTTAGTATGCACGTCATTCCACGTATCCCCTGTGAATACAACAGCAGTGTCATCAGCGTAAGAGAAAATATGACCACTTTCTATCTTCATATTACACAGGCTGTTTATATATAACAGAAATAACGTGGGACCCAATACGCTCCCCTGGGGCACGCCAAAAGTTATCTGAGCTGTGTCACTGAAGAGATTCCCAATCTTCACTCGCTGTTTGCGATTATGCAGGTAATCTGTGAAAATTTTTAGCGGGATTCCCCGAATACCAATATGTTCAAGCCTGTGCACAAGTATAGGTACAGAGACGCTATCAAAAGCTTTCCGAAGATCTAGAAAAACAGTTAAGCATTTTTTATGTTTATCTAGTTGGTCCACAACTAGAGAGGTTAAATCAGAGACGGCATTTTCCGTAGAAAGTCCTCGTCTAAATCCATATTGTGAACTTGACAGTAAATTAAAGGAATTAAGATATGATATAAGTCTATTATTTAGGAGTTTTTCAATAATTTTCGAAATAGCAGTCAGAACGGATATTGGTCTATAATTAGCGGCATTGTCTCTGTCACCACCCTTGTGCACAGGTGTGACAATAGCTAGTTTAAGAGCGTGTGGAAAAATACCCTTGTTAAAACATGCATTAGTCAGGTGACATATAACTGGTACAACTATATCACTTGCAAGTTTTAATAACTTTGTAGGGATGTCGTCCCAACCAGGGGCACTCTCGGTCTTAAGACTCATTAACACAGTGTGCACTTCATTATTGGTGGTTTCTGTTAGTACAAACGAAGGCACCTGTGAGCGACTACAGGAGTAGGCATTATTATTGTGCAATGTAGTATTATTTGTCACTATTTCACTAGCCAATTTTTGTCCAATGTTAGCAAAATAGGTATTTACCGCATTAATTGAGTGATTAGGAGAAGATTTTATGCCTAGTAATTCTGTGCTCTGTGTTTTTATGTGACTGCGATGAGTAGCTTTATTAATTGCCTTCCATAATTGTTTCGGATTCTTTTTAGCTGTAAAAATTTGTTCTCTTTCATACTGTCGTTTTAATTTTTTAGTTAAGTAGTTACAATAATTTCGGTATCGCTTATAAGTGCGTTTTAGTATTAAGTTATGTGGATCAGATTTTAGTTTCTTTTGCATATTATTCCGGTTCCTGATACAGCGTAAGATACCTAGGGTTATCCAGGGTTTAATAGTACGATTTTTCCTTGGTATTAAAGTAGTAATAGTATTACGCGATAGACTTTCTCTTAATATGTTTATGAACATGTCAGTTAAAAGATTAGGATCGTCATATGTCATTAATTTCTGGAAGTTTACAGATGCCAGGTCCTTTAAGGCTTGGTGGTAATCGATTCGCGTAGATGTAAAACATTTTGTCTGAGAGTTATCTACTTTTGAAAGTTTAAGAAAGATCATGCAATGATCGGTTACTGTAGTATTTAGAACAGTTACTGTGGCAGACTTCTCTTGATGTAACCTTAAAAGGAAGTGGTCTAAACATGCATTCTGTCGAGTAGGTAATGTGTGTCCAGGCAGTAGACCATTCATACTTAACATATTAAGGTAATTATGTCTATTTAACCGTTCTTGTGTTTGCTCGTTAGGCTTTTGTATAATATTAATATTTATGTCACCCGTAATTACAATATTTTTATAAGATTTTAAAGTGTTTAAATAATGGTTTAAAGAATTTATAAAACTGTCCGCATTGGTGTTTGATGGAGAGCGATATATACCAAGGATAACCAAGTCAGCGGTAATGATTTGTAAATACGAAGCGTGTGTAAGTATTATCTCTTTTACATTAACTACTAGTGTCTCTCTGATATAGCCTATAACACCATCGCATTGATTTAGGTGATTGCTAGTACTGAATGATGTGTATTGTTCGATCTGAGGGATTGCTTTGCTTAGGTTTATTCTACATTCAGTTAACACCATTATATCTACGTTAAAGTTAAAATTACTTAGGGTTAAACATAAGTCGTCAACATTGTTATATATGCTCCTAATATTCTGCGAGATGATTGTGAAATCAGAGTGCTGTGGGTGAACAAGTTTTGAGAAGATTTCTATTTCACATTCACTGCTCTGTGCAATTTCCATTACGTCTATTTCATTCAATGTTGTAAGGGAGCTATCCATTGTAAATATAATTGAGAGATATAGATATGGGTGTATAGAAGTAGTGCGTGTAATGAAGGTGACTTAATGAGTATGTATTTGATAGTATTATAGTTATATGATTTCTTATATTTTTAACGTGTATGTGAATAAGTATATGTAAAATGTGTATTATAATTGTACTAAAAAATAATAGTATGTATGTGTGGTAAATGTTTGTGCATATGAGTGGATTAGTATCACATAACAAACTCCGCATTTTATTGTCATAGTCGCAGTCATTCATCACTACGGTGGCGTTTCCCTTATCGGCCTTAAGCACTAAAATATCCGCATTATCCCGCAATCCTTTCTCGATGTGAAAGTAATGGTTCGAGAAAATGGGTGCTTAGCACACACGGTCTACGGGAAACCGACACACACAGACAGGTACCTTCACGCCGATTCGCACCACAATCCGCGGCAATTACAGTCAGTCGTAACCTCACTGACCAATCGAGCATATGACCTATGTGACCCTGAACACTTGAACAGTGAGCTTACACATGTTCAGGAGGTACTAAAGCGGAATGGATACCGGCCAAGCATGCGACGTCCAAAGAAGAGGGAAAAGATGGCAGAAGTAAGCAGAGCACCAGCTTTTATGCCCTATATAAAAGGAGTGACGGACAAAGTTGGAACAGTACTACAGAAATACTCCATAAAGACTGTATACAGTCCGCACTCCAAAATATCTCATCACCTGCGTACTCCGAAAGATGTCATCCCTCTACAAAAGCCTGGTGTTTACAAGGTGGATTGCAGCTGTGGATGTTCCTACATTGGACAAACCAAGCGCACAATAGCGGAAAGGGTCAAAGAACATATCACAGCTGTCAAGAACCGTCAAACAAATAAGTCTGCGATTGCTGAACACCTGTTAGAATCAGGAACCAACCACTGGATTGAGCTACATAAGCCGCAAGTGCTTTCCACTGATCGGCATTATTACTCCAGGATAGCTCGAGAAGCGGTTGAAATTAAAAAGTACCGAAATTTCAACCGAGAAGACGGATACCGCTTATCTCCATCTTGGAATCCAGTAATCAGCAGGTGTGAGCGTCGCAGTTATGACAAAGTAGGCCAAATTGAAGACGTCGTGAGTGTTGTGTGTCGTAGTACTGACTTTTTACAAAACAGTGTAACAAAAGACAAAGCGAGGGTAGTTGCCGAATCCCGAGCTTCAAGGCGAAGACGACGCTTGGCTACATCAGTCAGCCCGTGACCATGGTCGGTGTAATTCGACCGAAACGTCGTCGGGTAAAGAGGTATGACACCTTATAATAATTTTCTAACACGAGTAGACCCGTTTTATAAATATAGTTAAGTGGCAGGTGCTGTTTTGAGTCCAAATGGCATGCGGAGGAATTCGTAATGACCATTTTGGGTCGAAAAAGCAGTTTTTTCAGTGTCAAAAATTTCAATTTGATGGTAACCGGAAGTTAAATCTAGCGTTGTGAAATAATTACTTTTACCCAGTTTATCAAACAAGTCACATATGTTGGGAAGTGGGTACTTATCGTCGATGGTAATGTCATTGAGTCGGCGATAGTCTATGACCATTCTATATTTCACCTGACCAGAAGCATCAGCCTTTTTGGGAACCAAATGAACGGGGGCACTCCAAGGGGAATGTGATTCCTGAATCACATTGTCCTTGAGGAGCTTTTCGACTTGTTGTTTGATTTCCTCAGCTTGTGCTGGTGCTTGCCGATATGGTTTAATATAAATTGGGTCCTCGTGTGTGGTCCGTATATGGTGTTTTACTTGATTTGTAAAGGTCAAAGGTAATTTGTCACAGTAAAATATGTCTTTGTATTCCTCGCACAATTTACGTATGGCGTCATGTTCCTCTCTGTTTAAGTGGTCCAGTCGTAACTTTGATAAATTTTCTGTCAGTAGTGAGTCTATTTCTACATCAGTAAAATCAACTGTGGCATTCACCACACATTCTTCATTACGGAATCGGGTAACCTTAAAAGGAGCTGTAATGGTCAATTTAAATTCAAGTTCGGTTGTGTTTTGTATTACAGTAAAGGCATAATAGTTTTCGCATTTAACAATAGCAGCAGGCATTCGGACACCATCATGAAACTGCTTGTAATCCAAAATAGCAAGGGCATTTTTCTGGTCTACAGGCAATCTCACTCGTTGTTCCATACGCGCCTCTAATTTAATGTCAAGATCAGTGTTATAAACTATAGGTATATCCACGCCATTAATCCTGAGCGTCTTGTCTTTCATACATATGTCGGCTTTAAGTCGGGACATAAGGTCCATACCAATAAGTCCATCACACCTGTTGTCAACGTCAAAAATGTAAAACTTATGTTAACTACTATCATTAAAAATAGAAAAAAGAGGAATGTTAGTCACTTCGTGATGAATACTAGAAGCGTGCGTACTTGTAACTGTAAATGGCTCGTGGAATGTAAATTCTGTAAAATATTCTTTAGCCTTACCAGGGCTAATAAAGGATCTTGTGCTTCCTGTATCCAACATGAATTTACCGTCTATATCTGGAATATATATATATATGGATGTTTTAAGTTTGCGTCATAGTTAAGCTCTATCATTTCTGGTACGTTTGCTTCGAACCTATTTGAAAATTTTGAACTTCATCCAAATCGTTATTATTTTCAGTCGAATAAGGAATATCTGCATTTTCAGCATATTCCGAGTCATTATTTTGATCTACACAGTCCTCAGAAGTATACGCGTCTGTATAGCTGTAATCAAAGTCAGTCGTCATATTATTTAGGTATTCACCGTAAGTGTAATTATTGGGGTCGTAGTAACAGTTTTCGACACCAGTGTACAACTCATTTACAGGAAAACCTTGCTGTGGTTTCGAAGGTGCGGGGTCAGTTCTCATTGTCACGTCACGGTCGTTTACGAAAGCATTGGGTGGACGAACACCCAAAGGCTGAGGTGGTCTGTACCCGAACTGCCCTACCTGAGGTCTATAGCCGAATTGTTGAGGAGGTTTAAAGCCAAATTGACCAGGGTGCCTATAACCAAACTGTGTTAATTGAGGTCGGAAGCCAAACTGTTAGTTTGACATATTAGGGCGCACCAGGTGCTGATTAGGTATACCAAATTTATATTGAGGTTGATTATTATAAGGCCTGAAGTTATTACTACTATTAAATTGTAAAGGAGGCTGTGTGGCTTAGAACTATTCGAATTGATAACAAACCTTTTATCGCGTGATGGCAATAATGCGCTTTGTGAACGGTGTTGTAACATTCTTCTACGTAAATTATATTGTTCTTGAAAATTAACCTCTTCAAGAACATATTTCAATGCTTCTTCCAATGTATTGGGGTTTTTAATTCGCACAATTCGTACCATATGCTCTGGTAAATTATACATAAAGACATTTAGTGAAGTATTATTATAAATAACGCGCTTAGCTTCTCTAAGGGTAATAGAACTATTATGATTGACCTTGGATATTAATATAGCGCGAATATCCTGTATGCGGCTACAAAATTCTAAATATGTCTCATTATGTCTAATTTTCAGAGTTTCTAGCTCAATTGCTACACATTCTTCACTCCTGGGATCCCCAAAATGTTGGACTAATAAGGATTTTAATTCGTTATATGTTTCAAAATCTCCTCTCTCACTAATAAGGGCTGCTGCTTTCCCTTTTAATTTACTAGTAATTGTTTGCATAAGAAACTCATTTCTTTCTACAGTCCCCTGATACTTTTGTATAACATACTCACATTTTCGCAAAAATAAACTTAGTGTAGGGGATAATTCTACATTAATAGCCGATATGATGTCGGGTCGATTCTATTGGGATGATGAAATAAAACCGTCCGATTTGAATGTTAGATTAACACTGATTTATTGAATTATAATGCCATTATAAGTTAACATCATTTGCAATAATTGTAATACGACAAACATGATGCGTGTGCAGAATGCACGCCGCGCGAATCGTTAGAATAATGTACGGTTCCGTACATCCTGCCCGCCCAAACGGGAACAGCTGAAATGATAATGATCATGAAGATGAAGTTACAGACAACAAAATGATGAACTTTTTTTCTATGTGGGTAGTTAGAGCAGCAAGTCATATATTTTATAGCTCTATAATATCATTGGATATTATATGCGTGGATTTACGGTAGTAGATCCACGCTGATTTCAGCATGAATGGGCCGGACCGTCCGGGGAAGTACTACCCTCTCATAGAAGATCGACTTAAGAGTAGTAGTATCCGTACTACTGCGTTTCGTTCGGTGAGTGAGAGCGCCGGAGGCCCAATTTCCCCCCTTTCCTCTTTCCTCACGTCCCTCATTTCCTTCCCCTAACCCCATTCCCAGCCGCCATAGTGGAGGCCACCATACCAGCAGTTTAAAACGATAGCTTTTGGTATAGTGGCCGCCACTTCTGGATTCCACTGACTGCTTACCATCAGGCGGGGTGGAGTCACTTTGGTAGGCTATACTATAAAAAAAAAAAAAAAAAAAAAAATTGGAAAATAAATCAATAAGTTTAATATTTATGAATTTTAATGTTACATATGAATAGTTAACATCCACTACCTGCCTGTTTAGTGTTATCTCCATAAACATCACACTCTAGAACACCACACAACACCACACCACATTACAAGTAACATGGACACCTCTGAGGGCTCAATATTGGACATCCAGAGTTATTTCAATGAGAGAATGTCAAAATTTGAAGCAGATCTCAAGAAGAAGTCTGTAACTGACACAGAAGGTCTTTCAGAAGAATTTGCAGCATTCAAGACGTTTATATTAAACACATTGCAATCATTTTCTACACAGTTGCAAACACTAGCCCGGCAAGCTGACAACGCTGAAACTCGCAGTCGTCGTAAAATGCTGCTCCTTCACGGCATCCAGGAGCAGAAAGATGAGCAAACTGTTGAAGTGGTCACTGCAGCAGTCAAGGAGCGCCTCAAAATAAATAATTTCATGCCTGGTGATGTCCAGCGCTGTCATAGAATGGGTCGGCAAAGTTCTACACAGAAGCCCCGTCCCATTCTAGTCAAATTCCAGAGTGTCACTGTGCGTGACAGTGTCTGGTTTGGTAAGACCAAACTAAAAGGCACGGGTATTACAATATCGGAGTTCCTGACTCGGTCGTGCCACAATACGTTCATGGCAGCGCGGGAGAAGTATGGAGTGACGAAATGCTGGACAAAGGAGGGTGCCATATATGTAATAGACGAGGATGGCAACCGGCATCGTATTACTTCTCTCGGCGATTTGGGTAGAATCAAGTGCTTGGATATTGAGAAGCCTGTGGTCAAAACAAATCCACCGAAAAAACGACGCGCTGCAGCTTCAAAGAAATAATTTCATTTGCATAAACATTGCTGGGTAATTCATAACTTTCACTACCTACACTTTCTACCTTCATTACATATCTTTTTAAAGTCTTTTTCTACCTTTAAACTTAGAATTTCCTTCAAAACAAACTTTTAATCTGTCAATCTGTCATCTGTCAATCTCTCACTCATTAGCTCACTACTCATTACGTTCCGTTCAACAACTGTAGACAAGAATAATTCTTTGTTTTGACCATAAAACGACTGTTTGGTTTTTTAATGTCGCTCTTTTTGGAAGTAAATTGCCCAGTTTATGTTATTATTTTTGTTCACTTTTAAGTTAGTTTTTGTTTTTCTATTCGATTTCTTTTCTCTGACACTAAACTGGCAGGTGGACAAGAGGTATTAGTTTTTATTTTATTAAGTACGATAATTTTTTTATTTTTTTTTTATTATTTATTTATTATTATTATTTTTCTACATATTTATTTATTTTTATGTCAAGTTGTTATGACAGATAGCGACAACGAAAGCTTTTTCTCTGCTGATAGTGACGGTAGCTATGTTAGTATACCGCCACTGTCTGAAATTTTAGAAGCACAGTTCTCCGACAAGTCTAAGAATTTCAATGTTGTTCACATCAATGCCCAAAGTATTCCGGCACACTTCATGGATATGCTGGCGAGCTTTGACTGTAAGAACGTACATGCAGTTCTTATTTCTGAGTCTTGGCTGAAACCATGTCTCCCTTCCATATGTTATTCCCTCCCAGGGTTCCACCTTATAAGAAATGATCGTGCCACTGGTGCAGGCGGCGGTGTTGCCATATATATTCGGTCACATATTTCTTACAACTTCATCAATATGTCACCGCAGCCGCCACCGGCAAATGCCGGCGAGCATCTTTTTATTGAGGTGGAACTTCATCACACTAAAATCCTTCTCGGTGTATATTACTGTCCTTCACTCCGCATAAACTTCTTCTCCTCCTTTGAAAACCTGCTTGAAAACCTTATTCCCTCTTACAATCATACCATCATTATGGGTGATTTTAACACTTGTTTGCTTAAAAATGATTCACGGTCCTCATCTCTTACTTCCATAGTAGAATTCTATACCCTACAAATCCTTCCACTTAGTGCCACCCATCATTTTCCTAATTCCGTTCCCTCACTTTTAGACCTTATGCTGGTCTCATCAAGAGAGCATGTCGCTAGACATGGTCAATGTTCAGCCGACGTGTTCTCTTATCATGATTTAGTCTACCTGTCATACAAAATTCGCCCACCTAAGGCAAGGTCTAAAATCCTCATGCAACGTAATTTTGGTGGCATGGTTGTTGAGGATCTTCGTGAAGATGCTAACAATATTGAATGGCAACCTCTCTTTTTATCTGACTCTGTAGACGAAAAGTTGGATTTTTTAACGACGGTCATAGTACAGCTTTACGATAAACACGCACCTATCCGACCAGTCAAACTAAAACATGCGCCGGCGCCGTGGCTGACAGAAGAAATAAGGTCGCTAATGGCGAGGAAGGCTGCCGCTAAATATAAATATAAAACTAGGCCTAGTGAGGCAAATTTTGAAAAGTACATCACAGCTCGAAATCACTGCAACAGGGTGTGTAGGGATGCACAACGCCAGCATATACACAATTCGGTTCAGAATGGTGATCCAGCAAAGGTCTGGAAATTTCTTAAAACATTAGGAGTTGGTAAGTCTCGTAACAGCAACATCCCTAGGACTTTAGACATTGATACACTCAATAAACATTTCTCTGCTTCGTCCAACTTTGATAGGACAACTAAACTAAATACAATAAATTTTCTTTCATCTCTTCCAACTCCTAGCTATGATCCATTTGTTTTTAGTCAATTTACTGATTGTGATGTTAAGAAGAGCATAATGGCGATCACATCTAACGCTGTTGGAAGTGATTGTGTCAGCCGTAATATGATCCTTCCCATCCTTGACCAAATCCTTCCTGTTATAACTCACATCCTGAATTTTTCACTATCCAGTGGTGTTTTTCCAGCTATGTGGAAAAATGCCCAAATTACACCACTACCAAAAAAGCCTAATCCTTCTTCATTATCCGATTACCGTCCTATCTCCATCTTACCGTTCCTTTCCAAGGTAATTGAGCGACTAGTACATAACCAGCTTAGTACATTCCTTATAACCCATAATCTCCATAATCCATTCCAGTCCGGTTTCCGCCCTGGCCATAGTACTGTCACATCCCTGGTGAATATTACGGACGACATACGACATGGCATGGAATGTGGAAATCTTACCGTCCTAACTCTCTTAGATTTTTCAAATGCTTTTAACACAGTGGATTTCGACATTCTAATCAACATACTGCGCTCAATTAACATATCTCCAATAGTAATTGATTGGTTTCGCAGTTACCTGTGTGGCCGCCGGCAATGTGTTCGCGTTGAGGATGCTGTTTCCTCTTGGTGCCAGACACATGTCGGAATGCCCCAGGGTGGCGTTCTATCTCCTTTACTTTTTGCAATATTTATAAATTCCATCTCAAGTAGACTGACTTCTTCCTACCACCTGTATGCAGATGATCTTCAAATATACTCACAAGGTCCACTAGACAAGCTGTCGGAAACAATACAAACCATCAATCAAGACCTAGTTTGTGTTAGTGACTGGAGCAGATCGTATGGACTTCAGATAAATCCAGTAAAAACGCAGGTCATTATTGTTGGCAGCTCCAGGAAGCTTTGCAAAATTAATTATTTGCAGCTGCCTCAAGTTGTTTTTGATGGTATTGTAATACCCTTTAGTAGCAAAGTCAAAGATTTAGGCTTATATATTGACACTGACCTATCTTGGAACACACAGTTGCAGGAAATGAGCCGCAAAATGTTTGCTGCTGCGGGCTCATTGAGGAGATTGCGAAATTTTCTTCCTACTGCCACCAAAATTGCGCTTGCAAATTCCTTATTACTTCCCATCCTTGATTATGCGGACGCCAGCTATCCAGATCTTACCGAGGACCAATTAAATAAACTTGAGCGACTTCAAAATGTTTGTATACGATTTATATTTGGTCTACGCAAGTATGATCATGTCTCAGAGTTCCGTAAAAAGCTCAAGTGGTTACCAATACGGCTTCGCCGGAATGCTCATATCCTTTCGCTATTATACAATATACTGTTTAACCCGTCAACACCTTCCTATCTTAAAGAACGTTTTGAGTTCCTTTGTGACACACATAAGAAAAACTTACGATCGTCGGAGAATCTAAAGTTAAAAATGCCAATGCATTCTACGGTCTTTTTTGACCATTCGTTCACCGTTTTGGCAATTCGCTTATGGAATGCATTGCCACTAGAAGTGAGACAAGCACAATCGTTAAATATTTTCAAAAATAAAATCAAAAAACATTATTTGACATTATCTTAACTATCCATACTAACCTCTCATTTAATATGTATTATTAAACATATATATTTATTTATTAATTTATTGTATTGGTATAGTTTATTATGTAAGTATATATATATATTTAGGTATATTTATGTATAGGTACACTATATATATATTATATTATTATATTATATTTATGTTGGAATGTTGCTACAATAATATACATACATATTAATCCATCATTACATACACCATAATCTGCCGATTTCAACCCCTAAGTCCATCCAAAGGTTGTCTGGAAGAGATCGCTTTTAGCGATAAGACCGCCCATTGTACAACTTCTTTCTATCTGTGTATGTCTCGTGTAATGTTACTATAAACTTGTAATTGGTGTACAATAAAGAATATTCTATCTATCTATCTAATGATATTGAGTGAATAAATGATATGAACGGATGTTAGATGATGACAAGGTGATTGAACATTACTTTTTTTTTTTTTTTTAATATTATTCTAATAAGTCTACGCACTATCACGCACTTAATCATCACTGTGGAGCGAGTCCACTGAACGCGAGAAATGTGGCGAGGTCGCCTTATCTACCCCACTTATTTTAAACCTTTCACTGCACTTTTGCACTGATTTCGCTAAACCAGGTACCATCGGCACCATATGTGCCGACGTAATGGTCACCGGTCCCTCCCCAGTAGCCTCCTGGCCCTGGGGGACCAGCGACGGTGATGCCCCGCCCGTAGCTCGATGTCTCCTGATGAAGTAAACGATGACTCCGCCCAAGATGATAACCGCAGCCACACTGACATATTGAACAGTGTAGTGATGTACGTTATGAATGCTAAGATTTGTAGAGGACTGTTCCTTAACCTCGTCAATCTGAGCCTTTAACTTGTCCCAAATAAGTTGGTGATCTTCAACCTCGCTGAAGTTAACTGGTGCCGACGTTCTCATGATCTGATTAAGTACAGACACCTCTGGGACATTGATAATATATGATGTTGAATATTTAAATGATTCATAAAGTTATTATGAGCATAAATACTAAAGGTATCGCCTTTCAGTGTGCATCCTTGACCTAGGGTAATAATCGCATTGCCTACAAGGTTGACCATTGTTACTCCGTCGGTACAAATAATGCGGACTCGGCATTCCAGGCAACATGTATACAACCAGGTGTTTGGCCTGTGTAACTTGATCCATTGCTGTTCACATGACGATTTTTCCGACTAGCATAATTGCTTTTGATTAATGATTTTTATTTCACAGATAGACTGTTTTATTTTTAGATCGTAAATGGGCATGTTTAATGAGCATATAAGATTATCGTTTGGAACTTGACTGCATGATTGTAGATCTGCTTCTGTCAGAAGGAATGCTGTATCTTTGCGCAGATTGTAGGCTATATAAGGTACTGATGGCAAGAGACGGTAGTACTGTGTTTCCCTCTTTTGCGGAATAGCTATGATTCTATTTAATTCAAACATTTCGTTGCTTAGTAGAGGGATTTTGATATCTATGATTAAATAGTTAGAGAAAACCCTTGCTGACACTTTGAGCAATCGATACAATTCTCTGATATGTTTTACGTCCACTGGTATCATAAGTTTACCATTCACTTGACTGGAGATAATATTTAACTGATATGATAACTGCTCAGGTGACAACAAATGAGTGTCGATGCGCCCATGAGAAATGTCCGTTACGGTACTAATCAAAGATTGTTGAATCCAACGAATATTTGATAGAATAATTGATGCTGCCAAAGATGATGATGTGATGTAGATTCCACCCTCGTTGTTAAGGCGTACCTTATTCGCCTCTATCGATATGTTTTGAAGTCGTTCCTTAATAAATGAAAATTGTTTATTCATGATGTTTTCATTGCGTCGTATGATATTAAATTCCGATTCTAAGATACTTGTCTGATTTTTGATAAGACTTTGAAGATGATTTTCATTATGAGTAATCTTCTCGATATCATTCTTATATTTTTCAGCAAACCTCCCGTCCAGTACACCGAACAATGAATTAGCAATATAACCCACTCCGTCTATTAATCCTCGTTTTCGCCGCGAGTTTTGAACTTTAAGTAGCATGTCATAGTGTTCAATTTCGGTTATCTCGTGTTCTAATTGAAAAATGATACTCTGATATTGTTTACTTGTATTAGTACTACACAATGACTTGAGGTGCTCGACATAATTTTTGATATCCGATAGGTCTTTCCAATAGGTCGTCATATTGTAGTAGAGAATTAGACGCCATTCGTCTCTGATATATTGTAGATTCGATATTCTATCGAAATATGTAGCTTGATTTTCTCCTAATGATGTCAAATTATACGATTCTTGATTGGGTAAGTTTTGGCTATAAGTAGGCGATAATAACATGAAAAATAATAATAAGGTGTTGATAAGCAAGTTTTTTAATGATACGGTGTTGCAAGAATGTCGCTTTCTTTGACTTTTCTCCTGTGAATTAGGTGATGAAGATGATGATTGAAGGGTTGAATTGTCTAGATTTGTATTTTTCTCCTCCGTCGTCTCCCCAGTTCTTGGTAGCAAAACAAGTTTGGTGACGGGGCGCTGAATGATATTATTGCTCGTTTTTAAGCTAACTACCTTTACATAGCCATCTTTTCCTGGGTGAACAGATTGAACACGTCCTAACGCCCACTTCCCGGGTGGTAAATTTTCGTCCTTGATAAGAACCACATCATCTATTTTGATGAGCTGCCACCTTGATGATAGATTGATGAGATCTGGATCGGTCTGAGGCCTAGACAAAAGTGGGCCACCAACCAAAAAATGACCTGGCGTTAGAATTTTATCATCCGGGCTCTCTGTCAACTGACATAGGGCCCTCGAGTTCAGACACGCCTCTATTTGATGAAGAAGTGTAGTAAACTCCTCGTAAGTGAGTTTCTGATCGCCGATGATACGCTTTAAATGATATTTCAGACTCTTCACCGCAGCTTCCCACAGACCGCCAGCACTTGGCCACGCGGGAGCGTTGAAGTGCCATCGTATGTGCATGTGATTAATGTTGTTGATAAAATCTGAATTAATGGTAGCTAAGATCTCTTTGTACTCTTTCTTAATGATTCGATTGGCCCCCACGAAATTCCTGCCATTGTCACTGTATACATGGCTTGGCGTTCCACGTCGGGCTGAGAACCTACGAAAGGCAGCTAAAAATGCTGGAGTACTCAGGTCGGAGACTAGTTCCAAATGTACAGCCTTTGTACACATACATACAAACACTGCTATATAGTCTTTTACTGTTTTGATTCCACGGCCCTTATTAGCTTTCAACTCAACGTGCCCGGTAAAATCGACACCTGTGTGAGAGAAAGGGCGCGACGGAGTGACACGGGACTGTGGAAGATCAGCCATGATTTGATGATGTTGTGTTTGGCTGAAACGATGACATCTTACGCATGATCTTAATTTCCTCTTGACAGTACGGATTCCACTGATTATCCAATATCTGTCTCTAATGTATGAGAGTGTCAATCGCGGGCCACCATGCAATGTAGTCGCGTGCGATTGATTAATAATTAAATCGGTAAGACGACTATGACTGGATAATATAATAGGATACTTAGATGAGTCACTGATGCATGCGTTTTTTAGTCGTCCACCCACTCTGAGGATACCGTGTTTATCCAGGAAAGGATTGAGACATAATATTTTACTTCTGGGATGCACATGTCCTTTTTGATTGATAAATGAAATGTCGTCATGAAACTCGCGTGACTGGATATCTTTGATAATAATATTAAATGCATTGTCTCTTTCTGATGACGTTAAAATGTTTGACAGTGTGCGCGTTCCTCGCGCTTGCGTAATGAAACGTGATATCCAAGCGACTATGTTTACAATATGAGATAATGAACTGCAATTCTGTATTAACTCTTGTATAAATGAAATATGATTTTGATGTAAGGCTGTGTACACACTAGGTTTTTTGATTTCTAATTCAGGTGATTGATATGTGGTAACAGGTAAGGTACTATGATCAAAATTGGTTATCCATTTCGGACCTTGCCACCACAATGAATGGGTTGATAATTTTTGTGCCCTCAAGCCCCGAGTGGCACAATCTGCAGCATTCTCTTCTGACTTAACGTGATTCCAGCATGATGGTGGTACGATACTAATGATTTTGATAATTCTGTTTGACACAAACTGCTTCCACTTATTCACATCTCCTTTAATCCACCCTAAAACTATCATGGAGTCTGTCCAGGCATAAACCTCGGCTTCTTGATTTGATAAACATTCCATTACCTTTCTGACCAGCTGTGTAAGCAGTAACGCTCCACATAGTTCAAGTCGTGGCAATGAAACCTTTTTTGTTAGAGGTGCTAACTTTGTTTTTGCTAAAGCAAGCCTTGATGTGTACTCGCCCTTATCATCTTTAGCAACAATATACACGACACATGCGTATGCTTTTTCGGAAGCATCACAAAATGCATGTATTTGATAAGATTGATTGGTATTACCTAGATAACGTGGTATGATAAATAGATTGATGATTTTAAAATCATTCATAAGTTGAACCCAATCCTCTTGAACTGTTCGTGGAACTTTTTCATCCCACGATGACTTTGATGACCACGCATTTTGAAAGAGCATTTTTGCTCTAATTGATAATGGTGATAGCCATCCCAAGGGATCAAATACTTTGGAGATTTCCGAAAGCAACTGTCTCTTCGTGATGCCATTATTATGATCTTTTAATTGATTTTGAAAACTAAAACTGTCGGTGGAGGGATTCCATCTCAACCCAAGTGTTTTTCTAGATTCTGTGCTCTTAAACTCAAATGGGTTATTGAGTTGATCAGACGATAGATCTACCAAAAGCTCCGGGTTGTTACTAGACTATTTTCTGAGATTCATACCAGCACCTTTCAGCATCCCAATGAGCTGATGCTGCAGCTCTCTGGTTTCCTGAATGCTATTTGCGCCCCCACACAAGTCGTCCATGTAAAATGATTGATTCAATGTTACTGCTGCGAGTGGATACCTCTCAGCATCATCTATTGCTAACTGTTTAAGCGTCCTCATGGCTAAGTATGGAGCGGCTTTAGTACCGTATGTCACGGTGGTAAGATGATATTCCCTGAGTGGTTCCTGAGGTGATCCAAAGCCTCCAAATGATAGACTGAAGATGACGATCTGATTCCCTGATAAAGATTTGCCGGAACATCTTCTCTATATCGGCCGTAATAACATAACGATAGGTTCTCCAGTTTAAAATAAGCGCCATAAGGTCCTTTTGAAGGTTTGGACCGCAGTACATGAGGTCATTTAGGCTTTGACCTGACGATGATTTCACTGACGCATTGAAAACGACACGAAGTTTTGTCGTTGTAGAATCTAATTTCATAACACCGTGATGAGGTAAATAAAATGAACGTTTCGATTTGTCATCATTATTAGCGTTACACATGTGACCCGGTTGTTGATATTCAGACATAAATAATTTATAATTCGCAGAAAATGATAAATTGTTGTACATTTTTCTTTCTAACTGTCTAAATTGTGCAACTGCTTTCGATTTAGATGACCCGAGCTGAATTTCGTAATCGGGTTTCATAGGTATCTACCGTATCTACCGTTGTCTAAACGATAAGTAGTTTGTTGATAAAACTGTTCACAGTAGTGATCTTCACTGGTCAGAGATGATGATGATGTATCAATGTCCTCTACCTCCCAATACTTTGATAGATCCGATAGGTCGTTTGTCACGATATGACAATTAAATGTACGAACGTTTCCAGATAGGATCCATCCCAGTGCAGTCTGTTGCGCAATCGGAGCCTGCGCTGGACCTTTGATAAGGCCGCTCATGAGAATCTGCGAGTAGATACTGACATCCAATAGAATATCAATAGGCTTCGATACATTGTATTCTGGATCAGCTAATTGAAGATTCTGGAGATGAGGCCATGATTGCTTTTTAAAAGGCATACTAGGCAAACAATTAGTGACCTTTGATAGAACTAGTGCCTCTGTAGTAAAATGAAAGTCACCGTAGATAGATTGACATTTAATTACTACCCGTCCTTTACTCTGTCTAGCACCAGAGCCTATACCTGAGACTGATGCGTTGTAACGCCTACGCTGTAGTCCTAGCCGTTGAACAGCGTTTTCTGATATGAGCGATATTTGGGACCCTTGGTCTAAGAGCGCCCTAAGAGTAAGGTAACTACCATCCGCACACCTGACATTGATTGATAGCGTTGTTAACAGCAACTCCTCATCTTCCCCTGCGATATGATTAACATTAGATTGCCTCTGAGATGACTTTGGTGATGAAGTGACCATTGGAGATGACGAAGTTGCTTGAGAGGCAGATTTTGATGATGACACGTAGGCTTCATGAAGTATGGTATGATGATCATTCTGACAAACTTTGCATCGTTTAGTTGAAGTGCATTGACTTCCATCATGACTAAATAGGCAATTTTGACAAATATTTGATTTAGTCACTGTCTTCAGTTGCACATCTGGTGACATGTTCATAATTTTTTTGCAAGAAAACAAATTGCGAGTATGATGTAAATTGCACACCGAGCATTTCGAAGCTTGGGTAATGATGACTTGGTAATTTTTATTATTGGAATTTTTATAATAATTTTGCTTATTATAATTTCCTGACACCTTTGATTGGTTTAGGGTTCGCTTGTTTAATGTTGATGGTTCTTTATTATTTTTGTGAATCGGTTCTAGAGCGGTGAACTTACTCTCGAGAAAAGTCATTAACTCGTCTAACGTTGGTAAATCACGGGGAGCTTTGCGGGCCGCCCTGTAATCAGCGTAAGTTTCAGGATCTAATTTTTTGCATAATAAATGAACCAACATAGGATTCGACGAATTCGTATCAACGCCGAGATTATGAATTGCGTGAATACATTCGGTTGTGGTGTCATATAACCTTTTTATTTCGAATGATGATTGTTTTTGTATGAAAGGCTGATCGAGAAATATGTCGAATTGATTTGTAAAAAGAGCTTGAATATTATTGTATCGATGTAATAATATTTCCCATGCAGTGTAATAATTTTCCGAAGAAATATGAAGATGAGAGACGAGACGTTCTGCTTCACCCTTAAGTTTTTCCTTAAGGTGTTGCATTTTCTGCGCTTTAGTGATAGAATTATTGTTATGGATTGTCTCGGTAAATAAGTCATAAAATGTTGGCCACTGAGTAAAGCTTCCGCTGAACGTGGGTATTTCAAGATGCGGCATGCGGGGTCGATTTTTCTAAATGAGTCGTAGATGAAATCTTCTTATATAACAGACGTTTGATATTTTTGTACGCTAATTCATGATGATTAAACTCCTCGTCGTACGAAATGTCCCCACCGGCAAGTATATGATCGATTTTTAAATGTTGAACATCAATAATTTTCCACTTAGCCTGCACGTTCTTGAGCTCATCCTCTAATTCCCATTTATCTGTTATGACATCCACTTTAATGCCCTTGATGAGCCGATTAAATGCCCTAAAATTTGTTCGTTGCAATAATAACATTTCGTCTAACTCACCATCCGGTTGAGTCGATTTTGATAATTTACCGTAGGATGATAAAATATAGCGTAAGGATTGATAAATGTCTTTACCCTTTTGATATGTATTGTCAAGGAAATAGTCAACTGCCTCCCCTTTATGCTCAGAAATTTTTTGATGATTTTGCTCAAACTCTGCCCAGAGGTCGTCTAGCTTCTCCAAGCGTCTCATAATATATTCGGCATTTTTTTCGAGAGTCGGAGTCTTTGTGGTAGTTAGTTTTCATTGCAGAGATGTTGGACAAGATGTCAGATTGACGGGTAATAAGAGCTTCCATGATGATTGTAAAAGGAACAGTCTTACTTGATAAATGATGATCCTGGTGATACACCTGCTACTGCTGCTCCCAACGCTGCTGCTAGCGGACGCTTACTCTTCGTAACGCACAGAAAGAACGCGATTATGATGAATCAACGCGATTGACGAGTCACGACTGCGATTATGATAATTTAATGCCGCGATTGCCTAACTACGACTGCGATGTTCACTAGAGCTGTATTTGCTCAAGTTTATGATGAGATTAACAGTCTACGATTGATCACGGAACCAATAAAGTCCACGTTACTTATTCACGAACACTCGATCCTGACCAGACCGCGCGCTAAGTCCAAGTACCGCGAAAAGGTCCCGCTAGAATGCTCGAAGGACCAAAATAATGTAGGGGATAATTCTACATTAATAGCCGATATGATGTCGGGTCGATTCTATTGGGATGATGAAATAAAACCGTCTGATTTGAATGTTAGATTAACACTGATTTATTGAATTATAATGCCATTATAAGTTAACATCATTTGCAATAATTGTAATACGACAAACATGATGCGTGTGCCGAATGCACGCCGCGCGAATCGTTACAATAATGTACGGTTCCGTACATCCTGCCCGCCCAAACGGGAACAGCTAAAATGATAATGATCATGAAGATGAAGTTACAAACAACAAAATGATATTGAGTGAATAAATGATATGAACGGATGTTAGATGATGACAAGGTGATTGAACATTACTTTTTTTTTTAGTAAATTAGTTTCACCACAATAATCGGGAATTAATTTAAGCACATCTCGCGGTATTGCATGCATCTGCATTTCAGGTATAGGTGTAATCGGGCGAGCAGACGCAGCTGCCGCCGTCGTAGGCATATGAATCTGATCCAGACTCATTTTAATTAGAAACTAAAAATAAGACAAATATGTCGAAATAATTGAACAAATTGCAATTTGAGTTTAAAATCACAATCAACAATGCTACATAAAAATCGTATGAAAATTTTTATAATATATATTATTACTAGTATTCAAAATTTTATTGGAAAATTAATCAATTATTATTCACTATATTAATATCGCACTTATGTTAAGTTTTCACTATTAGAGTTTATAATATGTGAATATTTTTCATATGATTTTTATATAAAAAGAAAAACACAATAGATAAATAATTTAAGACGTAAGTCATACAAAATACACACAATGTTAAAATTCTATTAACAAAAATTGTGTAAGGAAATTGGGGAGGAAGTGGAAGGGTACTCACAGTCCAACCGCCTTATGAAAGATAACAATTATGAGTTAAACATTAAGGAAAATATTATTTCAAATAATACAGATGTAGCCCACATTTTTAACGACTACTTTGTCAGCATACCAGTAAAGACAACCAGCTCCTTAAATTCTTGCCCAATCAAAGCTGAGCATTTACTTAGGGGGAATGTGAAAGAGTGTGACGTCCCTTTTAATTTTAATTATGTTAACCCAAACGACATAATAAAAGTGTTCAAGTCACTTTTATTATGTATGCGTATGTACATTCAAAAAACACTGCTGACTTGTGGGGTTTTTCAGTTAAATTAGTTGAGAGTATAATTATTAATATAGCACCATATCTAGCTGCTATCTTTAATAAAAGTGTTGATGTAGGAGTATTTCCTGATTTAATGAAACATAGTAAAGTAGTACCTTTGTTTAAAAACGGCTCTAAGAGTGACCCTAGTAATTTTAGACCAATATCTATACTGCCAGCTATTAGTAAAATTTTTGAGAAAATTATATTGCAGCAATTAGAGAGCCATTTTAACTTTCATAAATTACTACATAATGAGCAGTATGGTTTTACGAAAGGTCGCTCAACTACAGATGCAGGCGTTACACTAATAAAACATATTTTTAACGCCTGGGAAAATAAAATGAATGCTATTGGTGTTTTTTTTTTTGTGATCTCTCTAAAGCATTTGACTGCGTCGAGCACAATACGCTCTTGAGAAAACTCAGTCACTATGGGATCAGGGATGTTGCACTTAATTTAGTTTCCACCTATCTAAGTGATAGAGTGCAATACGTTGATGTAAATGGAAATAGGTCCTTAGGGTTACCTGTTGCTATGGGCGTCCCACAGGGCTCCATTCTTGGTCCTTTTCTATTTTTGGTGTATGTAAATGATTTGCCGTACTTTGTACAGGATTTCTGCGATATAGTGCTATTTGCAGACGATACGTCTCTTATTTTTAAAGTTAACCGTAAAGACCCTAATTTCGACGTTGTAAATGGTTCGCTCGCGCAAGTCCTGAACTGGTTCACGGTAAACAATCTTCTACTTAATTCCAAGAAGACAAAATGTATTAAATTTTCTATGCCAAATGTCAAAAGTGCAGGTATAAACCTGGTTTTAAATAATGAGTCAGTTTCAATCGTAGAGTCCACAGTTTTCTTGGGCTTAACTTTAGATTGCAAACTTTAGTGGGAAGCCCATATTTCATGTCTCGCAGGTAAACTCAGCTCAGCGGCTTTTGCTATCAGGAAAGAAGGGCTCCAGTGCGGGTGGACTTGCACCGGAGACCCGCCGCTATACCCAGTTCGGCAGGATCAAACAGAAACAGACTTTGGCAAAATTAATCACATTCAAATAAAACATAATTCACAAGAAAATTATGAAGACAACATAATTACAAACTTATTGAATAAATGCAGCTCATTGACACACGTTAACCATGTCGTCGCATGGATATTACGCGTCATTACAAATATGCGCACTAAGACGTAATCAGAAACCGCATATCTCAGTACATACGAACTAAGTTCAGCGAGTTAGAAAGAAAGAAAGAAAGAAAATACATTTATTTGACGTAAGCCACAGACAACACATAAATTTGCACAATACACAATAATAATTAAAAAAAAAAAGTATAATAAACAACCAAAAATTTAGGCACATAATATAGATTAAATTGTAAAAAGGCACTAGGTATGCTGTCGGCGTGCTTACATCAAACGGGTCGCCAACTCAGCATTTGCTGGGCATGATAACACCCAGCGCTGGTTTTCAGTTGGCACCCCCGCAGTGACACACGGACAGAGGAAACGAATATATACTTACATATACAGAAAAGTAAATATAAATAGAAGCTGGGGCATGGACAATAAGATAAATACAATATTATTAAATACTTATTTATTGACATACATACAATACATATATATTCTTCTATTCTAATTTGCTGCTATTTCTTTTATTTTTTACATTCTGGCAAGCGCAGGGTATTTTGAAAATAGACTTGCAAGAGACGCTTCGTAACACCTGTTCGCTTTGTTCTCTAGTCTGTGACCCTGTTCGACAACATGTTACCACCACAGAAAATATTTATTCAAAAATGGAAGACATTGAAGCTGTTGTAATTAATAACACCAACGTAAGTAAATTATATAATTCCAAAATATTATTATATTATTATTATTTAAATATATTAAAAAAAAAAAAAAAAAAAAAAAAAAATATAGATATAATTGTATAAGTTAAAACCAACTTAAATTATTAAAGTCGTGACTTTATCGTGATTTTATAAGAATTATCATGATTTGATTGAATAACTAACTAATGATTCTGATAAGATAAATTATTATAATGGAATAGAATTATATAAAATTGGATTGAGTAAGATTTAGGTTATAATTATTAGGTTATAAAAATGACATGTCCACATTTATATTATTATTTTGTAATTGCCGATAAAGAATAAAGGTTTTTAGTTTAGTTCTAAAAGTATTTATATTTTGCAGGTTTCGAATGGGCGGAGGTATATTATTCCAACATTTGGATGCAGAATATCGGAAGCTGCCCCGAAATGCGGCTGTCTTGTGTTGCGGTATAGCCAATTGTTGTGAACACTGTCTACCCTCGCGCTGCTGCTGGCTTTTTATATAAGCAAGTTTAGAGTGCAAATATGGCGGACACTTATGCTTTACTATACCAAAGAGAAGACAAGCCAGATGAATCTTACGACGATATTTCATCTTTAAGATGTTGTGTTTGTTAAGGTACGGTGTTATATGGCTCCTTGATGGTATATCAAAACAAAAACGTGCACAGGCATTCTGCACTCTTTGTATTAAACGTTCAGTGCGCGCTAATAATCGGGGACCTATAACCGTATCCGCATAGTTTAATCTAGACAGCACTAGACTTTCGACTAACTGTATCCGCAAATCTTCACTTAAATATTGACGCATTCTATATAATATCTTTAGGCGATAAAAACAGTTTTTCACACAGTTAGAAATATATTTTTCGTACCTAAGACCCTCATCCATCACTAAGCCCAGGTTTCGGGCCTCGCTCACTCGTTCAATATTTTGACCCATCACATTTATGTTATTGTTTGTTTGTGGTATCTTTTCCAGCTGCCCAGGAGATCCAAATATCATAAATTTTGTTTTGGCTGGATTAAGGATCAATGAGTTTTGATTAGACCAGTCTACTATCCTCTCGAGATCTTTATTTATAGCGTTAACTGCTGATTCATACTCTTGAGGTTTAAAAGATAAATAAATTTGTAAATCGTCAGCATATATATGATATCTGCAATTTTTTATTGCCTTAATAATATCGGCACTGTATAAAATAAAAAGCGTAGGGCCTAATATTGATCCCTGTGGGACGCCTTTGGTCACGAAAGTAACATTTGAGGTAGTAGCAGTTCCCTTCGGGTCCTGTATTTCGACAAATTGGGCGCGGTTACTCAAATAGCTGTCGAACCATTTTATTGCTGAAATGTCGAAACCGTAATAGGACATTTTTGACAACAAAAGTGATAAGTTAATGCTATCAAATGCCCTGGAGAAATCTAACAACACCAAGATAGTGCATAAACCTTCGTCTCGTGCCGAAAGGATATTATCGGTAACATTCAATAAAGCAGATGCGGTACTGCGACCTCTCCTAAAACCCGATTGTAGCTCTGGAAGAATATTATTGGTCTCGAGGTACTTTGATAATTGAATGTTTACCGTTCTTTCAAGAACTTTACTTAAACAAGGCAAAATACTTATGGGTCTTAAGTCACTTGTATCGACAGGGTTTAACTTCTTAGGAATTGGGCGTACAACTGCTAATTTTTAAGTGTCAGGAAATGTTGAAGTTAATATTTGTTGAAATGTTTAATTGCAACACTGAACACCATCTATGTTGAATATTGTGCACTTGTCAAAAATATATATACTCTGTAATCTGTCTTGTCACTAATATACATTGTTTCCGTCGTTTTGCTCAGTTTGAGTTTTTAATTTAATTGCCTAGTTCATTCTAAATACTAACATATAATATTAGGTTATGGGCCTGTAACTGATAGTGCAGAAGGGGTTGAATTATCAAAAAAAGGTAATCAAGTTTGCACAACTTGCTTAGAGGGAAAAATGAGTAGACAACCATTTAAAAATACTGGTACTAGGGCTTCAGAGTTGCTCCAATTAATTCACTCAGATTTATGTGGTCCGATGGAGACAAGTTCTATTGGAGGTGCCAGATATTATGTTACTTTCATTGATGATTACAGTAGGAAAGTATCTGTCTATTTCATGAAGAGCAAGTCTGAAACTTTAGAAAAGTTTAAAGAATTTAAGAATTTAGTAGAAAATGAAACTAATAAGAAAATAAAGACATTGCGCACAGATAATGGAAAAGAATATATAAACAATGAGTTTAAATCATTTTTGTGTAAATCTGGTATCCAGCATCAAACAAGTAATCCATATACGCCACAACAAAATGGTATGGCAGAGCGTATGAATCGCACATTAGTAGAGAGAGCTAAATGCCTAATTTTGAATTCCAGACTACAGAAAATATTTTGGGCTGAGGCTGTTTCAACAGCAGCATATATAACAAATCGTTCACCAACAAAAGCTTTGGAATACAAGACACCATATGAAATGTGGACAGGTAAAAAACCAAATTTAAATAACATGAAAATATTTGGTTGTCACGCAATGGTTCATGTACCAAAGGAAAGCAGACGAAAGTGGGATTCAAAAGCTACTAAGATGATATTTGTGGGTTATTGCGAATACACTAAAGGCTACAGATTGTATGATGAGAGTAAAAAACAAATATACAAGAGTAGAGATGTTGTTTTCTTGGAACACACAGCTAGGAATAATTGTGTAATTATGCCACTCACTTCTTTGCAAGAACAGGAAACAACAGCCAAACAAGAATCTGATACCGATACTTTAGTAAATGAAAGTTCAGAAGAGGAACAATTGTATGATGCCAGCAGTGATATATCAAATTCAGAAAGAGATAATGACCCAGATTACACACCGGAAAGACGATTGATTGATGATGATTCTATACCATTAAGAAATATAACTCTGAGGCCAAGGAATATTAAACCTACTACTTATTTTTGTTATGAAGAGAAACCAACAAGTTCAATAACATTATTAAAGGAGCCAGAGACTGTGGAAGACGCTCTTTCAAGCCCAAAAGCAAAAGAGTGGAAAGAAGCTATGGATAGCGAGTACGAATCGCTCCTTCAGAATAATACATGGACATTGGTAACTCTACCTGAAGACAAAAGAATAATCCCGTGCAAATGGGTTTATAAAATGAAAATAGATGCAAATGGTGAAGTTGTACGATACAAAGCAAGATTAGTCATAAAAGGATTCAGACAGAGGAAAGGAACTGAATATAATGAAATTTTTGCTCCGGTAGTACGGCATACTTCAATAAGATATTTGTTTGCATTTGCTGTAAAAGAAAACTTATATATAGATCAAATGGATGCAGTTACAGCATTTTTGCAAGGAGATATAGATGCTGAAATATATATGAATCAACCACCTGGCTATGAACACGGACAAGAAGTTTGCAGATTAAATAAGTCTATTTATGGCTTAAAACAGGCGAGTCGCCAATGGAATTTAAAACTTACTTCTGTTCTCAAACAGTTGGGATTGAAAAGTACGTCTGTTGATCCATGTATTTACTACAGAAATGATAATGGAAGCATCATCTTTATATTGATATATGTTGATGATTTATTAATTTTTTATAATAATAAAGAAAAAGGTAAAGAAATCAAGCTACAACTTAAAAGTAAATTTGAAATGAAATCGCTTGGACCTGTCAATTATTTTATTGGCTGGAGGATAAGTCAAAACGCGGCCAGAGACCAAATTTATATTGATCAGACTGCTTATATAGAAAAAATCCTACAGAGATTCAATATGACAGATTGTAATCCAGTCCATTCGCCTTGTGATCTTAGCTCCAAATTGATCAGCACAGGAGATCAAAATAATATTATTAGTAATGTACCTTATCAAGAAGCTATTGGGAGTTTGCTTTACCTATCACAAGGTACAAGACCAGATATCTGTTTTGTTGTAAACAAATTGAGTAGTTTCAACAACAAACCAGAAATACAACACTGGTTAGCAGTAAAAAGAGTGCTACGCTACTTAAAAGGAATTAAGGATTATAAATTAAAATTGAGCCAAAACAAAGATGAAAGAAGAGTGTTTGGCTACTGTGATTCAGATTGGGCTTCTGACATTAACAGCCGGAGATCATGCTCTGGCTACACTTTTTTGTTTCAGGGTGCTTCGGTCTCATGGTGTTCTAAACGACAGAACACAGTTGCCTTATCAACCATGGAGGCTGAATATATGGCACTAGCTACGGCCACACAGGAGGCTATGTGGCTAAGGCATTTAGAGTCGGAACTAAATTGGAAGCTTACAGATATGCCTACCATAATTTATTGTGATAATCAAAGCGCAATCAAATTTGCAGGTATTGATTCTTACTGTGCTCGCAGCAAACATATTGATTTGAGACATCATTTTCTCCGAGAAAGAGTTGCTGATAAGGAAATTCAACTCTGCTATGTTGGGACTCAAGATATGGTCGCCGACATACTTACAAAACCAATTTCTCCAAAGAAGACTGATGACTGTTCCATGGCTATGGGTTTGCAATTAAGAAGAGGATGTTGAAATGTTTAATTGCAACACTGAACACCATCTATGTTGAATATTGTGCACTTGTCAAAAATATATATACTCTGTAATCTGTCTTGTCACTAATATACATTGTTTCCGTCGTTTTGCTCAGTTTGAGTTTTTAATTTAATTGCCTAGTTCATTCTAAATACTAACATATAATATTAATATTGACTTGTTTATTAAATTAGTAAGCATATTTAACGTTTGTTGGGCATGTTAATAGAAACATATTCAATGTAATCTGATCAGAGCCCTGGGCATTTGACTTAAGACTAGACAAAATTTTAGTCACATCACTCTGCTCAATAGTTTTAAGATAGAATAAACTATTACTAAACCTATTAAACTCGTAGTAGGTAAGATAACTTATGGGTATGTTTGAAATGCCTGGTACGTTTAGAAAATGATTATTTATCATATTAGGATCATTGAAATGTGATGGTAATACATAATCATTTTTTGGAGGTAACAGAGTGGTTTTTAAGTTTTTCCAAAGTTCATTAGGGCATTTTATTTTATTATTAATGTTTGTTCTAAAATACGCTTTTTTCTCAAAATACAGCGATCTGTTGACGAGACTTTTTAGATTCTTATAATATTTTTTCTTTACTTCAGATTTACTTATCATATATTGTGCATGCGCTTCATTTCGTAAATTCATCATGAACTTTATGTTGTCTGTTATCCAAGGATAGGTCTTATCTTTTATAACGAATGTCTTACGGGGCGCATGTATATCAAATAATTCTATCAAGCTACGATTGAGTTGATCAACCATTAAGTTAACGTTCCAAGATGAGGTCAACGCGGACCAGTCTATAGAATTTAAATTTTCTTTAAATTGGTCGAAACATATATTTAAAAGATTTCTGTGTGTTATAGTCCTGGGTGGTGCCTTATTCTTTTTTAAATAAAATGTGGTAGCAATAAAAGCATGTGCTCCAAGTGCCTTGATTGGATCAACGATAACATTAATTACTCTTGCGTCTGTGCAAACTAGATCTATAAGCGTTTCGCTAGTATTAGTGAAATGCGTGGGAGAATTTACAATTTGCTTGAGATTTAAACAATTTAAAAATACGTCTAGTTTGTTGGTTTTAGAGTCCGAGTGTTTAGTGTAGAAGTATTGTTATTCACATGCAGCGTTCAACTTTCAATTCCGAATACAAAAACTTTGCAGTAAGGAATTAGTATCACAGAAGAGCGCTATTTTCAAACTGAATCCCTACATCAACAAACACTGGATCATGTGCGTTGGAGGTCGTCTCAAACATTCAAGTTTGCCAACAGGAATGAAAAATCCTA
The DNA here is from genome assembly GCA_963082885.1 of Parascotia fuliginaria. Classification (NCBI taxonomy): domain Eukaryota; kingdom Metazoa; phylum Arthropoda; class Insecta; order Lepidoptera; family Erebidae; genus Parascotia; species Parascotia fuliginaria. The sequence continues at coordinate 662,284 of OY720189.1, read as the reverse complement.
TTATTATCCCACACAAAGGGCGCTACACACAACTCTTAATAGAACAAGCTCAATCGAGAACGATGCACGGAGGAGCACGGCTGACGTTAACTTATATACGGCAGCGATTTTGGATTGTCGGTGGTAACCAAGCTGTCAAAACACAACTAAGAAGATGTATGCGCTGCCATCGGTTCAATAAAAAGGATAACCATCAACTCATGGGCGATCTCCCGCAACAAAGGATCACTCCATGCCGACCTTTTACGCATACTGGCGTCGATTTTACCGGGCACGTGGATGTGAAGCACAATAAGGGCAGAGGCGTGAAGACCTCAAAGGGATACATAGCCATCTTTATATGTACGGTGACGAAAGCCGTACACATAGAGCTCGTGTCTGATCTTAGTACAGAGACATTTATTGCAGCATTCCAACGACTGTGCGCGAGACGCGGCACCCCTCGTCACATGTACTCAGACTGCGGTACAAACTTCATCGGCGCAGCAAAGGTCCTCCGCCAAGAATTAGAAGGGTTCAAGCAACTGCTGAATCCAGTTCTATTCAACGAGTTAGCCAAAATGGAGGTGGAGTGGAATTTTAACGCTCCCGCATGGCCTACTGCTGGCGGTTTGTGGGAAGCCGCTGTTAAGTCGATGAAGCACCATTTACGACGTGTACTAGGGGAGCAAAAGCTAACCTATGAGAAATTCACAACGATTTTAGTAAAAATAGAAGCCTGTCTAAATTCAAGACCTCTGTGCCCACTAACTGAAGATCCAGAAGAATTTTACAACTGCCTGACGCCTGGGCACTTTCTCACAGGAAGTCCACTGCTGTCCATGCCACTCTCTGATTACAAGGATCCTATTACAATTGATTTACGCCGTAGATGGCAGCTCACCGAGCACGTATTTCAACAATACTGGAAAAATTGGTCCAATGATTATCTCGCCACACTCCAAACACGAAGTAAATGGAACAAGCCCACGAAGAACGTTAAAGAAGGCGATGTGGTACTGCTAAAAGAGGACAACTTACCTCCGGCAAAGTGGGCCTTGGGTCGTGTATTGAAGACTCATCCAGGACCCGATGGATACGTTCGAGTCACCACTGTTAAAACACAAGCAGGAGTCATCAAACGCTCTATAACAAAACTATCCCCTTTGCCATTGCACTCGGAAGTTGAGGAAACAAAAATCGACACTCAAGAAAACCAGAAGTCTATAAATAAACTACGTAAGAAAACAACACGACCTATCTCAACTTAACTACTGTTGTTATCAGTATTTACATTCGTAACCGGAGCACATAGCGCCATTGTTAATACGCGACCAACGCCGACATCTGCAGCTCAGATTACAAGCTTAGAGCGCGAGCGGCCCATATACTATAACACAGTGGGTAAGATGCAAGTAGTGCATGATGAATGGCTATTGGTTATGTACTATAATTTGACAAATTACTGGTAAGGAACTAATTGCACTCAAGTTTACCTTGACAGTATTAAAAACTTATGCTTCAAAACTAGGTTACTTCAGTGTAAACAAACATTGGAACAGCTATGCCATGAGATGGAACATTTGAACTACTACAACACTATACTAGTAAATCCACACAAACACCTTAGCAACAGTAAGAAAAGAGGCCTTATAGACGGAGTTGGTTCTATAGCAAATAGTCTGTTTGGGATACTGGACCAAAACTTCGCTGATAAATACCAGGATGATATAAAGTCATTACAAACCAACGAAAACTACTTGTTACAATTGATAAAGAAGCAGACAACTATTGTGGAACTTGAAAATCAAGTATTAAAACGAAGCGAAGACAACATTCAGCGTCAATTCCACTACATTGACAGTTTTATTAACCAAACCAACACAAATCTCGCATCTATTGAAACGGAAATACAAGTGCTCTCCGTCACTACTTACATCAATTCGGCTGCTCTAACAACGTTCCTGTTGATCAATAGCTTACGGACGTGCCAAGAAATGATGTTTAACACCTTAACGAACGTCTACCAAGGGCATGTGAACGAATCTGATTACTGCTGTTCGTTTAATGGAAAAACTTACAAAAATCTCTAGCAGCCTGCCGAAAACTTTATCGCTAGGTACCTGTTAAAAACTATGAAGAAAACATCAAGGAGACTTACAAGTTAATCAATGTGAAGGCACGCGTCACTGAACAGTACTTCATATTCGAAGCTCACATTCCACTAGTATTAAACGAAGAGTTTCACATATTCAAAGCAATACCCTTACCAATTGGAATTGCTACAGAAGCAGCCTATGTGCGAATATCAAACAAGTACGTAGCTGTCAATTTTCAGAAGAATGTTTACGTTTCTCTATCAGAAGTTGATCTAAAACGATGCACAGAACAAGGATCAGCAAATTTTATTTGCAAGAAGAACTTGTTATCATTTGACCTACACAGCAAAAAAGCACCATGGGAAGCAAAACTTCTATCGCATAAAAATACTGATAACCATTTTCTCTGACAACAGAGAAAATGGGTGCTTAGCACACACGGTCTACGGGAAACCGACACACACAGACAGGTACCTTCACGCCGATTCGCACCACAATCCGCGGCAATTACAGTCAGTCGTAACCTCACTGACCAATCGAGCATATGACCTATGTGACCCTGAACACTTGAACAGTGAGCTTACACATGTTCAGGAGGTACTAAAGCGGAATGGATACCGGCCAAGCATGCGACGTCCAAAGAAGAGGGAAAAGATGGCAGAAGTAAGCAGAGCACCAGCTTTTATGCCCTATATAAAAGGAGTGACGGACAAAGTTGGAACAGTACTACAGAAATACTCCATAAAGACTGTATACAGTCCGCACTCCAAAATATCTCATCACCTGCGTACTCCGAAAGATGTCATCCCTCTACAAAAGCCTGGTGTTTACAAGGTGGATTGCAGCTGTGGAAGTTCCTACATTGGACAAACCAAGCGCACAATAGCGGAAAGGGTCAAAGAACATATCACAGCTGTCAAGAACCGTCAAACAAATAAGTCTGCGATTGCTGAACACCTGTTAGAATCAGGAACCAACCACTGGATTGAGCTACATAAGCCGCAAGTGCTTTCCACTGATCGGCATTACTACTCCAGGATAGCTCGAGAAGCGGTTGAAATTAAAAAGTACCGAAATTTCAACCGAGAAGACGGATACCGCTTATCTCCATCTTGGAATCCAGTAATCAGCAGGTGTGAGCGTCACAGTTATGACAAAGTAGGCCAAATTGAAGACGTCGTGAGTGTTGTGTGTCGTAGTACTGACTTTTTACAAAACAGTGTAACAAAAGACAAAGTGAGGGTAGTTGCCGAATCCCGAGCTTCAAGGCGAAGACGACGCCTGGCTACATCAGTCAGCCCGTGACCATGGTCGGTGTAATTCGACCGAAACGTCGGGTAAAGAGGTATGACACCTTATAATAATTTTCTAACACGATCAGACCCGTTTTATAAATATAGTTAATTTGTCGGTTGATTTTGTCTTCCGTTTTCTTCAGCACTTTGTTCTCCAGTTCGACAATAGACGTCTGATTTTTCATGAGTTCAAGTAAGTAGTTTTCGTTTACTTGAATAGCTGCAATGTCTTGTTGGTATCTATCTGCCAAGTTCTGGTCCAAAATACCAAACAGTTCGTTGGCGACGTAGCCCACTCCGCTGACCAGCCCTCGTTTCTTCCGTAAGGATAAATGTTTGTGTGGTGCCAGCAGTATGTTATTTTAGTGGTGTACAATGTCCATCTCGTGCGCTAATTGAGCCAGAGTAGGTTTGCAGTATCCCGAATCAGTTCTTGAACAGAGGTCAGTTAGGTTAATCAGGTAGTTTTCTATCCGCTGTACACTATCCCAATAGTTACTTAAGTTGTAATAAAGAATTAAATTCCATTCGTCATGAATAATTTGCATTTTGCCGAGTATGTCATAATATATCGGACGGTCAGGTTCGAGACTTGTAATATGAGCTCGCGCTGACACACCCGTGCCGGTGCCTCGTGCACCCGATATAAATATAAACATTGTAATTAGTGTCGTAAACAATGTTGAAAAGCAGTTTTCTTCCCTTCTGGAACTCGTTGAGAAATGATTTTCGGTTTTTGCTTCGTTTCAGGTTCCTGTTTTATTTCAGCTTCTTAAAGTGGTAGTGGTGATAATTTTACTATAGGACGTTTGATGATACCCGCCTGTGTCTTTACAGTGGTGACCCTTACAAGTCCGTCAGAACCAGGATGAACCTCTAGGACACGTCCCAATGCCTATTTTCCTGGTGGCAGGTTGTTGTCTCTAATTAACACAACGTCATCAATCTTGATGTTTTTGTTCGGCTTAATCCATTTACTGCGGCTCTGTAGTTGTGTTAAATATTCGTTAGACCATGATTTCCAGAACTGTTGCAGCATATTTTCTGTCAATTGCCATCGACTTTGTAAGTCGATGGTTCTGACGTCACTATAATCAGAGAGTGGAAGTGACATCGTTGGTGATCCAGTAAGAAAATGACCCGGAGTTAAGCAGTTATAAAATTCAGCCGGGTCTTCAGTCAATGGGCACAATGATTGGGAGTTCATACATGCTTCAATCTTGGTGAGCAACGTCGAGAACTCCTCATAAGTCAGTTTTTGCTCTCCCAAGTCACGACGTAGATGGTGCTTCATGGATTTGACAGCCGCCTCCCATAGACCACCTGCGCTTGGCCATGCTGGAGCGTTGAAATGCCACTCCACCTCTAACTTGCTGATTTCATCAAAGAATTCCGGAGACAGAGTTTGTTTGAAGTCTTGGAATTCAGTTCGCAACATCTTTGAGGCACCAATAAAATTGGTGCCGCAGTCAGAATAGACGTGCTTAGGTGTACCGCGCCGTGCACACATTCGTTGAAGAGCAGCGATGAAGTTTTCTGTACTTAGGTCGGACACAAGTTTGATATGTACGGCTTTGGTTGCCATACATACAAAGATGGCGACATAACCCTTTGAAGTTTTAACCCCTCTTCCTTTGTTGAGCTTGATCTCTACGTATCCAGTAAAATCAACTCCAGTGTGCGTAAAGGGTATTGATGGGGTAGTCCTTTGATATGGTAAATCACCCATTAATTGAACAGTTGCCATCGGCTTGTGACGATGACACTGGACGCAATGACGTAATCGCGTTTTTACGACTCTATTACCGCTGACAATCCAATATTTTTGTCTTATATACGCCAAAGTTAGTCTCGGGCCTCCGTGAAGTGTTAAAGAGTGCGCCTGATCAATGAGCAGTTGTGTAAATCGACCATATTTAGACAAGATGATTGGGTTTTTCATTTCCGGCGGTAGGTTTGAGTTTCTAAGACGTCCGCCGACTCGAATAATACCTTTATCCAAATATGGGTTCAGTTTGTAAATACAGCTTTTTTGTGAAACAGTTTCTTTTTTCATAAGTTGTTTATATTCTAATTCAAATTCCGTTTGTTGTACGTATGTTATTATTATATTAGTGGCCGAGGTCAGTTCGCTAGTAGTCAGGTAAGCCGTATCAAATTTCTTGCTGTCGCGTGCATTTGTACCGAAGCGCCGTGCCCAGGCAACGACTCGTGTTACCCGTCGTAATGAACTATTTTTGTGTAATAATTCTATTATAAAGTGTTGGTCTTGTTTCGTATCTATGGCTGTCACCGATGAGGCAGGTTGTGCATTGGCGTCGGATGTATGTAAACACGTTGTATAGTTTATAACTTCCTGATAATTCAAGTTTTGTAGGAAGTCAGGTCCATTCCACCAGAGGCTGAAGTTCAAAAGTTTTCTAGGATACAACCCTCGGGAAGCGCAGTCTGCGGGATTATGTTCTGACTTCACGTAGTTCCAATTTTCGGGCAAGATAATTCGTTTAATCTTAGTCACCCTGTTTGCTATATACGTGTCCCTTCTGGATGCGTCTCCTTGCAGCCACGCGAGCACTACTTGTGAGTCGCTCCAAGCTTGCGTAGTTATGTCGTATCCTGTGTATGCTTGCTTTATTTTTTCAAGTAATTGTGAGAGTAATAACGCGCCGCATAGTTCTAACCTCGGTAGTGTAGTTTTTTGCGCTAGAGGGGCAACCCTAGTCTTAGCGGCAAGCAATGTTATAGTAGCTGACCTGTGTTTATTTATAATACGACTATAAACAACACACGAGTAGGCCTTTTCGCTAGCATCACAAAAGCCCAGGAGATGTATGTATTCTTGTGTTCCTCCTAGCCACCGGTTCAGTTTGATGTTTTTGACCTCGGGAAGTTCAGTTTTCAATTTCCACCACTCTTCTTGAATGTCGTTCGGCAGAGCTTCGTCCCAACCGAGTTTACTCGCCCAAACTGTTTAAAATAATAGCTTTGCCGCTACTGTTATTGGTGATAGCCATCCCAGCGGGTCGTAAAGCTTCGAAATTTGAGATAAAAGACTTCTCTTAGTTAGTTGTTTTTTTTTTGTTCTTAAATTCCCAGTTTAAAGTAAAAGTATCTGTGCCTGAATTCCATCCCAGGCCAAGTGTTTTCATCGACTCTTCGTGCTTGAAATCGAAACTCGTGCTGTTTGAAATTTGATCTTCTGACAAATTTTCAAGTAAAGCGGGATGATTGGCTGACCACTTACGTAAATTCATACCGCTGCCCTGTAGTAAGCTAATAAGCGATGCTTGCAGTTTCTTTGCAGCGATAATACTATTTTGACCACTGACTAGTTCATCGACATACATCTCATTCTGCAAGATGACGGCCGCCTCAGGATATCTACTACTCTCTTCTATGGCTAATTGCTTCAGAGTTCTCATAGCAAGCCACGGCGCGCACTTCATCCCATAGGTTACGGTGCATAGTTTATACTCCAGTAGTTTTTCAGTAGGTGAATCACGCCATATAATTTTTTGCAGATGTTGTTGTTCTTCTGCCAGTTCTATACAACGGTACATTTTTTCTATGTCTGCTGTGTATGCGTATTTATAAGACCTCCACTTCAATATAAGGCCTTGGATGTCCTTCTGTAGGTTTGGCCCTTTTTCTTGTAATTGATTAAGGCTATAGCCGCTAGTGGTTTGTGAGGCGTTGAATACAACTCTCAATTTAGTTGTAGCGGCATGTTCACGCAGCACTCCATGATGGGGTAGGTAGTACTCTATATTTTTTGTTGAGTTACGAGACACCGGTGTCATGTGACATAATTCCATGTACTCTTTTATGAAGTTTCTGTACATAACAGCAAGTTTATTGTTTTTTTCAAGTCGCTTTTCTAGTTGTAAAAATTGTGAGACAGCAATAGATTTTAATTTGCCCAGTTTTTGCTGACAGTCAGGCTTGAGAGGCATCTTCACAATGTACTTTCCTTCCGGCGTTCTTTGTACAGTCTTGACATAATTTTCCTCGCACTGGTCGTCCTTAGAGATGTCCTGGGTATTTTGAATAATGTCCTCACACTCCATCCAGAATTATTTCTGAATACACCTCGGCCCCAAGTAGTAAGTCCACAGGCCGTGACACGTTAAACTCAGGGTCAGCAAGCTTTAAGTTCGCCAAGTGTGGACAAGTTTTCTCAAATGACGTGTTAGGTAAATTTTTTGTTAGCTTGCTCATAATAAGCGCTTGAGTATTAAAGTTAAAATCGGAATGTATGGACTTGCAGGTAAGTTGTATACGTCCCTTGCAATCGCCGGACATAGCTCCCACGCCAGATATAGTAGCATTCAATCATGCTCTGGGTAGTCGTAGTAGCTGAGCAGCGTTTTCTTCTTCTTCTTCTTCTTCTTCTTTCGGTTATAAGGTTGACTTGGGAACCCTGGTCTAGCAGTGCTCGTAGAGTGACGTAAGTTCCGTTCGCCGACCTTATCTGCAGTTGTACCGTAGTTAACAATATCTCCACCTCATTGTTTGCAAGATGATTGGAAATCAGAGAAGACGAAGTTGATGGTTTAGAATTATTTGCGTAACTCTTTCCACTTGTAGGTACCTTTCCTGCGTTATGCAATAATGTATGATGTTTCATATTACACTCTTTACAAGTTTTTGTGGAATTGCATTCGTCATTCTTGTGGCTGTATAAACAATTGTTGCATAAATGCAATTTTGTAACTGTATTGTTGCGTTGTATCGAGTCCATGTCTATGAACTTTGGACAATGCATCAACACGTGCTTTCCGTCACAATGAGGGCATTGTCCGTATGTCGTATGATATGTTTTAGAAAAATATTTCTTTGGCTCTAAATATGTTTTCTTTACAGCACAGTTTTTGTTGGTAAACTTGTTCGGTACTGACTTTTGGGTGTTTGTAACTTCTTTTTTCGCGTTTTTTATTCTTTCGTAAGCCATAAACTTGCTCTCCAGGAAAAACAGAAATTCTTGTAGTCGAGGTAGCTCTCTGTGGTCATGCAGCTCCTTCATGTAATCCGTATAAGATGTGGTGTCAAGTTTCTGTGACATCAAATGCACGATAAGCGGATCCCAAGTAGATGTATCGATACCAATATTGGCTAATCCATTCAGACATTCAGTAATGACGTCATTCATCTTCTTGAGTTTGAAACTTTCGGGATGTTGTATGACCTGGATATTCAGCATAGTGTTTACGAACGACGTAAACTGTAGTCGCCGATTGTCGTAGCGCTGAGTCAGTATCTTCCAACACGAGTTGTAGTTTTCGGCACTGATGTTGAGATGCTGCACTAGCCTTTCAGCCTCGCCTCTCAGTCTGGATTTGAGATGCTGCATCTTTTGAGCATTGTTTATTCTTGGGTTGTTGTGACTGGTTTCTAAGAAGAGGTCCTTAAAAGAAATCCATTGTGTGTAGTTACCCATAAACTCTGGCATTTCTATTTTCGGCGCCGACTTCTCATAGTGGACAGTAGACCGAATCTTAGTGTTCAAGTTTCGCCTAAGTTCGTCGTATCTGCCTTCTATGGCACAAGACGTGTTGTAGTATTAGATGTTAGATCCCTGCAGTACAGCTTCCAACTCCCAATGTTGCTTGTCAATAATGTCCCATTTTGACTTCAGAATAGCAAGGTGATCGTCCATTTCCCATTTTTCCGTGATACTGACTATATCAATCTTCGACATAGCACGGTCTAATGCTTTGAAATTGCACCCTTGCTTAGTCAGCATTTCTTGAATGTTGCTGTCAATAACATCACCCAGCATGCCATTAAGATCGAAGGGTACTTGTTTCCGTTCTCGCAGTAGTTGTAGTAAGTCTTCCATACTTTGTTTGGTGCTTTGGTACAGTATCTTCGTATTTTCGTAGACGTTGTCGGTGATGTAATTGATGTTTTTATCTTCAATTTCTTTCGATAGTAGTATGTGGCGTTCTTCAAAGTGCAAGACTTTGTGTGACACTGTGCGCTAAGCGGTTACAAACGTTTGCACAAGTAATCTTCAGTTTTTCTATGTATACTATCCTTCTTGTAGTTAGAGAGATTGATATTCTCGAAACACTCCTGTTGTAGTTTTAGCATGGTAAGTAGTTTTCTTCTCTGGTCACAAGTTTAAATAGTATAAGTAGTCACCGTAGTTAGTAAGTAGTTGTTGTGGCTCACGACGTACCTGGCACGTAGTTGACAGTGGCAGGCAGTGTAGAGCAGTAGTAATTCACCATAGAAAGACGACAAGTGATCTAGTTGTCTTCTTTAGAAAGTCGCTCTAGTTAAAGATGACCGCTTCTTGGTATTTAACTTCCCGTACACAAAATGACGATATGTGCGTCCTGTCTCAATTCAACTGGGGAGATCCGCTTCTGGGAGGCCAATTGAATCGATTCGCTACCGCCAAAAGTATACAAGTTGCATAAATACCTTAGTTAAGTCGAAGGACAATCCGGCTCGAAGGACCATTAAATGTGTGGGCCAGTTAGCTCAGCACATTTACTGCAGTTTGTAGAGTAGGTGTGGTTGTAGTGGAGTACGAATAGAAAGAGTGCCAAGAGTAAAAAACTGTATATATTGTAAAGTAAAAGTTAATATAACAGTAATTAGGTATAAGTGGCCAATCTTTTCTTGATAATAGTTACAACAAAGTTATTTTCGTACTGCTAGGTAAATGCTAAATTATTCATTAATATAATAGGCGTTGCACAATGGTTTGTGACGCACGTTGCGGACGCTGATGTGCAGCGTCGGCGAAACATGTACGGTCAGACCGTACACATACAAATTAAATGAATTATATTAATCTTCTATCTATACACATAATAAAAATGTAACCGGTCGCTGTCTGTACATGGAAGATATATGAGAAAAAATATTATTGGGATCTTTATCAACGCAAATAGAACCCAAAACAATGATTGTTACAATTTTTGTCTGTTTGTCTGTTTGTCTGTGCGTTTGTTCACGCTAATCTCAAAAACGGTTTAATATGGTCACTGATACATTGTGGTAAGCTTCACTTAACATTTAGTGTTTGTTTCATGTCAATCGGTTCATAAATAAAAAAGTTATGCCAATTTAAATAATCACGTCATACACGTGGTATGTATTTAGCTTAGGTTGGTGTGTTTTTAAGTTAGTTTAACACGTCTTATTTCTTTATTAAAATGTAAATACTTTATCAGTTAAATGTAAATAAAAGTTAGATTAAGGAGGCTACTAAGACCCTTGAGCCTTTATAGCTGCGAAGAGACATCGCCTCAATGGCCGTCTTCTATCGCCTTTACCATGGAGAGTGTTCTGAAGAGCTCTTTGAATTAATCCCACCCTCTCCCTTTTTATCCAGAACGACACGTGCGGGACTAAAGTGCCACTCTTTCACAGTGGAATCTAAAGGGTCTCGAACCAAATGGTTCAGCACTTCATACTTTTGTCGCCCAATTAAAGCCTGGAACTCTTTGCCAGTGTGTTCCCATCTAATTTTGATCCTGGGTCTTTTAAGCGGGGCGTGAAAAAGCATCTCACTTAGCCGCCATAGTGGAGGCCACCATACCAGTAGTTTGGCTATTGGAATGGTGTCCACCATTTCTGGATTCCACTGACTGCTTATCATCGAGCAGAGTAGAGTTACTTTGGCAGGCTAATATATAAAAAAAAACCTTATAGCGTTTTTATTCCTCGGATCCCTCTCATTCTAAACAATTTCCCGTTTAGTTTTAAACGAGTTTAGTTTCCAGTGAGCCTATGTTTCGCGATGACAATTAATAAAGCCTAAGGCCAGACACTAAATTTTGTGAGTGTGGATCTAAATATTAGCTGTTTTCCGCATGGTCATCTTTATGTGGATTTGTCACGTGTAAGTAATCCTAGCAGCCTGTATGGCTTTGATCCCCGATGGCTATACTTCTAATATCGTATATAGAGAAGCATTTACTGTAAAGATTTTTCTTATTCACCTAAACGAAGATGTTTATAATTCAAAACAAACCAAAAGATATATCCAAAAGATGCTGCCCAAAATCACTATTCCACGCGGACGAAGTCGCGGGCACAGCTATGACTAATAAATAATAAAAGCCTATAGCTGTTTAATAATGAAATATAAATTGTATTGCTTTTTCATTAGTTAATTATTTATGGTTAATTGAACTTCAACCAAAATTATACGAGTTGCTGCATCCGTAGAGATTTAATAAACCATGTAGTCCGTTTCCTGTTGTACTGCATCATCACACGAATTTTAGATCTTAAAGTTAAAAGTTTGTTAACTGACTTCACTCAATGTTATAACTAACCAGCATAGGCCGCTATATTCATTCGTTTTTAGAGTAAAGGTTCAATTTGTCATTTTGCAATTTTCTAGGGGCTAAGTTTAGGGAGTGGCGGGTTCTTAAATCTCTACGGATGCAGCAACTCGTATAATTTTGGTTGAAGTTAACTTGGTAAGTTCAATTAACCATAAATTATACTTCATTGCTGCATCCTATGAGATTTAATAAACCATGTAGATGTTTAGCGCATAATTGCAGAATGATAAGTAGGTAGATTTTAAATTAACAACCCATTGTATTGAAAATCAAGTTTATTTTTAGATCAACAAGATTTCAAAAATAATTTTTCAAGGTTTTATTATAATAAAATTATCCTTATAAGTATTACATTATTAGATACCTTTTAATTATAACAAAATTATCTATTCATATTAAGTACTGCGTCGGCAAAGACTCTGTCTTGCTGTTTATCTATCAAGGGTAAGTTATAAAACTTAGCAAAACATAGAGATGTGCCAGTCCAGCCGGCCGCACGCTTGATGACTTCTACGGAGACCCCTGCACGCTTCGCTGCTGAAGTAGAAGCGTGTCGCGTGCTGTGTGACGAGTAAACATCGACATTGATTCCACTGTCTTTAAGGACTTGTTTGATCCATCGACTTACAGACTTTGCACTGGCATTTCGAATGGGCTTCTTAATCGTTAAAATCTGTACGCGATTCATTTCGAAATTCCTTTGTCTTATCTAGGTAAGCAGAGAGAACCTTTGCTAGGCAAATATTTGGCTGTTCATGATAGAATGGGATAATCAATTATGGATTCGCCTTATTAGGTGCTGACGTCTTAATAATTTCGTCTATGACTATATGAATACCTGTTTCATGGAACGAAATGTTATGTACCTTGATTAATGACAATGTCTGAACACGTTGTCCTGTAGACAACGCGTTTTTTAGTGATCATGTCTTGAGATAGCGACTCATTAGGAATTTTATCGGATAGGTATGACAAAACCAAGTTAGGATCCCAAGAGTTTTGGTATTTAGGCAAATTAGGTCTAATCTTAAAAACATCCTTTAAAAATCGACTAACATAGGCATTTACACAGGTTTCTTTATCTAAGATAAGTGTTAATGCTGATCTAAATGAATTTAAAGTGCCATATTTGGCGCCATCCTTAAAATGTTTGGTAAGAAATTTGAATAATTCTTGTACTGATACTTTGAAAATATTTAAATCATTATCTCTACCAAATACAAACCATAATTTATATACTGTATTATACTGTTGTAAGGTATTGATTGATAGCGACTGAATCATTATATCTATGGTATCATTATTTAATGACTGATTGGTGAACGCTTCCCGAAAAACATTGCGCACACCAGGATAAGTTTCGGCCATAATGGGTGCGCCGTTCTGGAAGGAGAGAGCAATATATTTTCATCTGGACCAAAATATAATACTTTAGAAATGGCCAAGGACATATAAAGCGGAAACCATGGTTGACTCGGCCAATAAGGCGCTACTAATATACCGGTAGCCTCATCATTTACTATCTTTCGAATACATTTTAATATAATTGAGAAAGGAGGGAAGGCATAAAAAAGAGATTTATTCCATCTAAGAATAAACGCATCTATTTCTTCGTATGCCTCCGGATCTCGCTTCCAAGATACAAATATTAAACACTTTTTGTTGATTCGAGAAGCGAACAGATCTATCTCTGGCTGACCGAACTCGCTTACAATTTCTTGAAAACAAGATCTATGTAATTCCCATTCTGTATCTATGTTTGAGAGCCTAGAGGCTTTATCAGCCTCAGTATTTTCGCATGATCGTATATAAGACGCAAATATGAAAATCTTTCTATGTTCGCACCACTGCCATATCTCTCGTGTTATATTATTTAAATGTGGAAACTGTATACCACCCATCATATTAATATAAGATATGGCAGCGGTGTTATCAATTCTTAACAATAGTTCTGAATTGGTGATATATTTACTAAAGCATTTCAGCCCCATAAAGGCTGCTAATAGTTCTAAATAATTAATATGATTATCTCTTTCTTCCTGTGACCAGTAACCGCTTACTGTTTCCCCATTACAGAAAGCTCCCCATCCGGTGAGAGAGGAATCAGAAAAAAACTTCCAGTTGAAAATGACCGGTTCTAATGGGATTAACTACATAACTTATTTTTGTTGCCCACCATAAAAAGTCATCTTTAAGTGTCGGATTGATTTTCATCCTAGCGTCATAACCTCGATGTTTTGCCAGGGCGAGAAATTTTTCTCTCTCAAAGCGCTTAGTATATAGCCAACCGAAGGCTACGGCTGGACAGGCTGATGTTAAAGTACCTATAAATTGAGCAAATTCTCTTATTGTAATTGATGATTTAATGGATATATATCTAACCATTTCGTGTATTTTACAACGTTTTTCTGTTGGTAGTTCCAACGTGATATACCGCGAATTTAACTGGAATCCAAGAAATTTACATATTTGGCTAGGTGTCAGAGTACTTTTTTCGTAATTTATTATGAAACCCAATCGTTTCAGAGTATTAACAGTTACTGTTAATGTGTTTTGGCATGAAACATAGTCGTTTGCCATGCACCATAGGTCATCTAAGTACGCCACTACGATATGGCCCTCACTGCGTAAGTACGCCAGCACCGGCTTCATTAGTTTCGTAAAGATAAATGGAGCAGAACACAATCAATAACGAAATCGCAGGTATTTCCTGCACGTTTAAGTCACTTAACTCAAAAAGAACTGCTGACTTATGGGGTATTTCAACGAATCTAATTAATAATATAATATCTAGTATAGCTCCACACCTTGCCACAATATTTAATAGATGTGTGGACACAGGCGTGTTTCCTGATCTGATGAAACACAGTAAAGTAATACCTTTATTCAAAAATGAATCAAAAAGTGACGCAACTAACTTTAGACCGATTTCCATATTGCCAGCTATTAGCAAAGTGTTTAAGAAAATAATTTTGCAGCAATTAGAAACTCACTTTGTCTCAAATAAATTGTTACACAAAGAGCAATATGGTTTTACTAAAGGTCGTTCTACAATAGATGCAGGTATTACATTGATTAAGCATATTTATAGTGCCTGGGAAAATTCGATGGATGCTATTGGTGTCTTCTGTGACCTTTCAAAAGCCTTTGATTGCGTCGAACACAATACGCTTCTACGAAAACTCAGTCATTATGGTATTAGGGATGCTGCACTCAATCTAGTTGCCACTTACTTAAGCAATAGAATACAATATGTTGATATAAACGGAAGTAGGTCTACCGGATTACCTGTAGCTATGGGCGTGCCACAGGGTTCCATTTTAGGCCCTTTTTTTTTCTGATTTATATCAATGATTTGCCATTCCATATTCAGAATTTTTGCGACATTGTACTGTTCGCTGATGACACATCACTTTTATTTAAAGTGGATCGTAAAGAAACTAACATTGATAAAGTGAATAGCTCACTAGTGAAAGTTCTGGACTGGTTTAGTGCGAATAACCTACTGCTTAATTCAAAGAAAACTAAATGTGTTAAATTTACTATGCCCAATACTAAAAGCCTAGCTATTAATATAAGTTCAAATAATGAAACTTTGAGCTTTGTTGAGTCTACAGTTTTTTTGGGTTTAACTTTAGATAACAAGCTTCAATGGGGTACCCAAATATCGTGTCTTGCTGGTAAACTCAGTTCCGCAGCCTTTGCGATAAGAAAAGTAAGACAGTTTATCGACATAGAAACAGCTAGACTTGTCTATTTCAGCTATTTCCATAGCGCGATGTCATACGGTATACTGCTTTGGGGCAAGTCTGCGGATATTGAGTCAATTTTTATAATTCAAAAACGAGCAGTGCGATCTATTTACAATTTGGGCCCTAGGGTTTCACTAAGAGAGATTTTTAAAGAAATAGGTATTCTGACGGTGGCGTCTCAGTATATCTTCGCCAATATTATGTTTATCAAGAAAAATATAGACTTGTATTCCAGAAACTGTGACATGCACTCTGTGAATACTCGAGGTAAACATAAATTAGTTGGTACATATTATCGCCTACATAAAGTAAACAACTCATTTGCGGGTCTAGGTGTACGTTTCTATAACAAATTACCCATTGACATTATGAATCTACCCCTACAAAAATTCAAACAAGCTGTTAAAAACCGCCTTATTCTAAAGGGTTATTATACTATTAATGATTATTTAAATGATAAAGCAGCATGGGTATAGTTGCTCGTTTAATGCAAGATTAATGTTATATTGATTATTATTGTTGTAGCTATATGGACTATTATTATCATTAAGTATATTGATATTTTTATTATTGTACTTATATTGACTATTATTATCATTCAGTATATTGATTATTATTATAGTAATTATATTGACTATTATTGTAATTATGTTGACTATTGTAGTAAAAGTTTAATGTGAAGTGGATGCATATCATGATCATTACGAGTTCGTAAGGCATAATACATTTTATTAGGGTTCTTTTACCACCCATGCTCTGCATTGTCATGCTCACTAAAATGTCATTGCTTGTGGTGTCGTATTGGCCGGGTCATCACCTTCCCTCTAATATGGCGAGGGTGATGATGGCTGGCCCGTGCGTCATGCTCGTGAACGGGTGCTACTTGGGATGACTGGTCAATCTTGGCATGGCTTACATTTAATATTCAATCCAGTATTACCTTGTCGTTCAATGTGACCAGGGGGTGCATTTACCAGTTTAATTAAAATACATAGTCAAATTACCATACTAGTTGAAACTAAACAATTGAAATCCTCGTTTTCTTTCTTTAATCTTAGTATTATATTAATTAGTTAATTTGTAATAATTACTTTGTATGGTTCTTTGGTTGCGTTTAAATTGTAACTCATTCAAATAACTGTAATTATCTGGCGATTGAAATGAGTGGCGTGAGTTTCTTGCCAGTTCTTCTCACAGCTCTACCTCGTCAGCGAACTGGCTGTAGGTCAATTGGCTGACAAAATGTAATGTTGACTTTTCATAAGCATCATACTTTATGATCTAAATGAAATAAATGCTTTGACTTTGACTTTGACACGATTTATGCATAGGTACAAAAAATATGCATCTTTAAGGTCTATCGTTGCCATGTACGCACCTAATGATAATAGTTTTGATGCCGTGCGAATATCTTCAATTTTAAAATGATGCTGTAATATATATTATAAAGTGTCTTTAAATTAAGAATAAAGCGGTATGTACCGTTACTTTTTGGAATTTGAAAAATAGGAGAAATAAATTGACCATTACAATCGGTACATGGCACAACAGCTCCTAACTCTTTAATAATAATAATAATAATAATAATAAATCGTTTATTTCAGACAATGTCCATATTAATGTTAGTAGTCTTTAAGTAGTTTGATAGACTGTAACATTTCGGTTCTTAAACAAGGTGGATTACAAGGCTCTATAAGTTGTATAGGAGTTCGAGTAAATGTTAGTTTATAACCCTTTACTATATCTAAAACTCGGGTATCCGTGGTTAATTTAGACCAATTGTGTAAAAAATGCTGAATACGACCAGCGTGTGGTACCTCTAGCGATAGTTGCGACGTTCCCGCGCACGGTTCGGCTGCGGCTGCGGCTGCGGTGGTGCGCGGCGCGTCTCCGGCGGCGCTCTGCGACTGGCCGGCATGGGAGGTTGCGCGTAATAACGAGCTTGCGTGTGGGTCATTCGCGGCGCTCCCTGTCCGCTCGATTGACGGAGAGGCGCTCGCCCGTTTCCCTGTCCACCTGTAGCATTAGGTCTTCGAAGTGTAGCTCGTTGTATCGGAATCGATTTTTGATCTGCAAGCTAGATTTTTCTATCAACTTTCTCGTTTTAATATTCTCACCTAAATTGTCGCCAAAGAGAAACTTCTCACGTTTTACGCCTTGAATTATTGATATAAAACTTTTATCTAGCATTGGAATAATGAGTCTCCTGCGGTTCATTGTCTCCTCGTAATGAAGATCCAGTAAGATCTGATTTATCTCCGCTAATTGTATAATAATATCAATTTTACTGAGTTCTTTACTTAATAACTCTGCTGTTAAATTAGCTAACCCGGCGATACCCATGCCTAATTGATTTTGCATTTTTTCCAAGCGCTTGTCCCGGTTCTTTGTTGATTCATTGAGAACTGATGCGACTTCCGCATTTAACTTCGGTCCTTTAGCTAACTGAAAGTTCTCTGGTATTAGAATTTTTTCCAACATCTTCTCCTTGTGATCTTTTGTGAGGCCTTCAAGTAGGATTTTTCCCCAACGTTCAGAGATCTCATTCGGTATATTCTTTCCAAAGGTTTCCTCTGACTTTTTGGCTTCTCCCAGGATTGCCAAGACTTCTATAGGAATTGCATTTTCCTCACCTTGCGCCGATGTTGAATCCTCATGAGGTTCAATCGATCTTTCAAGAGAAGAGATCTCAGGGACGAGTGAACCGGTCACTGGCACCGACATTTCGGCCATTGATACGGGCCGTACATGTTCACTGATTTCAAATTTGGTAACATCTTCTATGTCCCTGCTGCCGTCATGACCTTGGAACTCATCTTCCTCGTGCTCATAGTCTTCGTACTCGGGTTCTAATAGGAAGATAAGGCCGCATCAGCATAACATTTACTTCCTGGGTGACATCTCGTGCCATCACATTAAGGAAGAAAAGTATATTTTATTTCCGGATGACATCACGTGCCACCACTGAGGAAATAAAACTCTGGAACACTTATTTGATAATAATAATAATAATATAATAATAATAATAAATCGTTTATTTCAGACAATGTCCATATTAATGTTATTAATACAATAACTTACAAACTAGTGTTAGTGAATACATAAAACTAAATTAATCCTAAGGTGCGACCACCTTCAGTGTGTAGTCGCATCCAGTGCATCAACAACGGGGAGTCCCAGCGCTGAGCAAACATGCTTAGGATGCCATTCGAGCTGGCCCGCAAACGGGTAAGTAGAGAGGCACAACGCTTTCTGATTACAGCGTGGAAACCGTCCACGTTTCTCTCGGCAAACATCGGGGAAGCCCTACAAAAGCGAGGCAGTCGGAATAGCACCCTAAACGCGTTGTTATATTGTATGCGTAGGGTGCTGTAAGCACGCTGCGTGTACTTTGTCCACAGGCTGCAGGTGTAGAAAGACTGGCAGTATGCTGTAAACAGCGTTGTCTTAACGTTATCTGTACACCTAGCAAACCTGCGAGCAAGCATGTTGCAGCGAACTGACAGCGCCCTACGCTCTCTCTCTATGTCCAGATTGTCACTTAAATCTTCAGAGACCCAGTGACCTAGATACTTATAGCGATTCACTATGCTAAGGCATATAATAAGAATAAGGATAATAAGAATAGTCTCAATTTACGATATTTCTTGTAAACCGTGAAATATAACATTAAAATATATTACTGTACGCCTCATTTAAACAACATAAATATTATATATATCGGGATGGTCATTAGAACGGGACCACATTTGACTACGAAACGCAAATGTGAAGTTAGCGCGCTTCGACAGAGTCTGGCATGACGTTCGTACGAGTTGGCAATAGGACTGGTGGCGTTACAAGCATCCCATTCCTTATCGAGACTCCTAGCGGACAACACGTGCTCAGAAACTGTCCCACGTTTCGTTGAATGTACCTACCTACTTGTAATTTTGATTATTTAAAGAAGTCAATATAGTATCTCTAATTATCATAAAACGTGTACTCATTTCTTATACTCACATCTACATTCATCAAAATGTTCGACGGTGAAGATACCAACTGCAGTCGGCCTCCCGAGACGACATCAGAAGTGCGATCTGGACAAGAAAGCGAGACGGCACGACGTGGCGTAGAAAATGGCGGTAACAACCCGGATTGGCGCCTACTCTTCGAAATGCAAAATACACACATGAAGGCACTGATAGCAGCACTGAATAAACCGCAGCATTCCAACCAGCGTGTGAGCCTTCCCGAGTTCGACCCTGACAAGCCTAACTCTGATGCACGGTCGTGGTGTGCTACCGCAGACATGTGCTTGGCGGATAACTCTTTAGAAGGAGGTCAGTTGATAATCGCAATCAGTAAGGCTCTTAAAGGAGCGGCATCATCGTGGTTAGCTCAAATATCCTACCCGGGCATAACCTGGTTGCAATTCAAAGACTTGTTTACGGCGCGATTTGTGAGCACAGAAACTGCTGCCGGTACCTTAATCAATCTAAGTAGCGACAAACCTAAAGAGGGCGAAACTTTGTCAGCATATGGCAGTCGAGTCATGACATCTCTACTTAATCAATGGAAAACTGCAACCGTTGAACAAATTGTTGTGTCAACCACACTGGCCCACATTGCACAGTTCGACTCGAGACTTCAACGTCTAGCCTTTACAACAGAGATTGATACCCGTCAACGACTACAGCAGGAATTGCAAGCGTTTACATACCTTAAACGCAAGGCCAATGCGACTACCGATAAGGCATCCGAAAGCAAACGAGTAAAACCTTCACTCCAATGCTTTCACTGTGGCAAAATTGGACACAGAAGATCCGACTGTTTACACCTAAAAGCAAAACCAGCGAAACAACCTAGTGCTACTCCGGCGACCCGACCTAACCCTCAGCAACAAAACACGAAGAGCCCAGTCATCTGCTTCAAATGTGGGCAGACGGGGCATATTTCTACGCGATGCACAAAGGGAACTAACACTGAGGCAGCAACCCACAAGGAGCGACGTGTAGACGTTTGCATCATT
Source organism: Parascotia fuliginaria (assembly GCA_963082885.1). Classification (NCBI taxonomy): domain Eukaryota; kingdom Metazoa; phylum Arthropoda; class Insecta; order Lepidoptera; family Erebidae; genus Parascotia; species Parascotia fuliginaria. The sequence goes on along the minus strand of OY720189.1, from coordinate 641,839 downwards.
GACCCCCCGGCGGGTACATTAAAACAACAAGGTCAGTACTTTAGTTACCATTTTGACTCAGGCGCCGAATGCTCATTAATTAAAGAAAGTGTTTCACTATTATTTCATGGTAAACGTAAGCAAAACGTTGTAACACTAAAAGGCATTAGTCAGTCAAATGTTCATAGTTCTGTACAGATTTCATGTATTGTAGAAATTGATAATAACACGATCGAGATTTTATTGCATGTTTTGCCCGATACATATTTACGTAGTCAAATTTTGATAGGTCGTGAAATATTACAATTAGGATTTAGTGTCAATATGACTGCTACACAATTTAGTATTTCTAAAATCAATACTATCAACAATATTACACTTGACACATTACATACCCCGACTACCCCCAAAAATAATTTTATTTCTGTCGATACCGACATTCCTTTAGAACGTAAACCCGAACTTTTAAATGTATTAACTCTGTATTCTAATTATTTTATAACCGGAATGCCTACAACCCGCGTTACCACAGGTGAACTTAAAATTCGTTTGATTGATCCTAATTTAACTGTACAAAGACGACCTTATCGATTCAGTCCCGAAGAAAGAAGAATCGTGCGAGAAAAAGTAAATGAGCTATTACGCGCTAACATTATTCGTCCTAGCAGCTCACCTTTCGCTAGCCCAGCTCTGTTAGTTAAAAAACACGACGGTTCCGATAGAATGTGTATCGACTATAGGGAACTGAATAGTAATACGGTGCCAGATAGATATCCTTTACCTCTAATTTCTGATCAAATATCGCGATTACATGGTGCACAGTATTTTTCGAAATTAGATTGCGCATCTGGTTTTCACTTAATACCGATTAATTCAGAGGAGTCCATACAGTGTACAGCTTTTATAACGCCCGACGGTCAGTACGAGTATTTAGCTATGCCGTTTGGGCTTAAAAACGCGATTTCGGTTTTCCAACGAGCGATAGTAAATGCATTAGGTGATTTAGCGAACAGTTACGTCATCCTATATGTTGATGATATTTTAATTATGTCAAGTGACGTCGGGGAAGGAATTGAGAGGCTTAACATAGTGCTTGAGACTTTAACCAAAGCAGGTTTCTCACTAAACTTAAAAAAGTGCTCATTTCTAAAAACACATGTCGAGTTTTTAGGTTATGAAGTTAGTTCTGGTAAAATAAAACCAAATCGACGACAGGTAGAAGCACTATCAGCCCTGCCTCCTCCCGCGACAGTTACTCAATTAAGACAGTTTATTGGTTTAGCCACTTATTTCCGTCAGTTTGTCCCCAAATTCTCTCGCGTTATGGGTCCACTTTACAAATTAACTGCCGAAAAAGTTCCTTTTGTTTGGCAACAGCATCATGAGGACATTCGGCGAGATATCATTTCAGTTCTGACGAAAGAACCAGTTTTGATGATATACGATCCACAATATCCGGTTGAACTTCATACTGATGCCAGTTCAGATGGTTATGGCGCCATATTATTTCAAATAGTCGAAGGTAGACGTAGAGTTGTAGCATATTTTAGTAAAAGGACCACGTCTGTGGAATCGCGGTATACTAGTTACGAGCTTGAGACGTTAGCTGTTGTAAACGCCATTAAGCACTTTCGTCAATACTTACACGGTCGACAGTTTACAGTAGTGACGGACTGTAACTCATTAAAGTCATCGCGTAAAAAGATAGATTTGACACCGCGAGTTCACAGGTGGTGGGCTTATTTGCAATGTTTCGATTTTGACATTACGTATAACAAAGGTAGAGATATGGCGCACGCCGATTTCTTATCGCGTAATCATCCAATTAATTTCAATATTATGTGTGTCACTAAGCCTCCGAGTACAGAAATATCTAACGAAAACCGGAAGTATATTAATTTAACAGAAGTTTCGGGTAATTGGATACTTGCTGAACAAAAACGAGATAGCGAAATTTTAAAAATAATTTCAGATTTAAATAACGGTGAATTAGGTAATGACGTCGCAAAAACTTACGAAATTCGGACCGGTATTCTTAATAGTAAAATTCAACGCAACGGGCGAACGAAATGCTTACCTATACTACCTAGGGCTTTAAGACGATCGGTAGTTAGTAACATTCATGACTCGCTTGTTCATCTCGGATACGATAAAACGTTAGAAAAACTTTATGATTTTTATTGGTTCGAGGGTATGACGCGGTACGTTAAAAAATTCGTCGATAATTGTGTTACGTGTAAAGTTTCAAAATCACACTCCGGCAAAGTACAAGCGGCATTACATCCTATCCCTAAAGTAAGTACTCCGTGGCACACTGTGCACATAGACGCGACGGGCAAACTAAGTGGCAAAAACGATTTGAAGGAGTACATCTTCGTATTAATTGACGCGTTTACGAAATACGTTTTATTGTTCCACGCGGTAAATATTGACACTAAAAGTAGTATTGAGGCTGTAAAAGACAGTGTAGCGTTATTCGGTGCCCCCACACGCATAATCGCGGACCAGGGACGGTGTTTCGCGAGCAAAGAATTTAAAGATTTCTGTGATGCAAGCAATATTAACTTACACTTAATTGCAACTGGCTCTCCTCGAGCAAATGGACAGGTTGAGCGTGTTATGTCAGTACTAAAGTCTATGTTAACTGCGGTCGAAACTAATGATAACTGTTCATGGCAAGATAAATTGGGTGAAATTCAATTAGCGATTAATTGTACTGTAAATCGTACCACTAAAGCAAGTGCATTAGAACTTCTTATCGGCAAAGTAGCGCGCCCGCTGACTTTAATGACTTGTAATGACACGGAGACTGAGTTAGATTTATCAACTGTTAGATGCGAGGCGGCTCGTAACATAGAAAATGCAGCGTCATATGAAAAGCAAAGGTTCGATCGTAAAAAGGCAAAACTCAATAAATTTTCGGTGGGTGAATTCGTGTTAGTCCAGAATGAGGAGCGCAATCAAACAAAATTAGACCCAAAATATAGAGGGCCATTCCAAGTAATAGAAGTTCTAGAGGGTGATCGTTATACTTTAAAGGCTTTAAATTCCAAGCGCACTTATAAATACGCTCATGATAGGTTAAGGAAAATGCCAGGTGATGAGAGTATAACTGACGAAATTGAGGAAGAGCAAAGTGAGAGCTTGAACATTGATCAGACAGTTTAAGTTTGCATTGTGATTGAATAGTACTAGATGTTGATCTGTAGCTGTAGCTTGATAGAAATCGGTGTCAGCTGGAAACAGTAGTCCGTGGGCACGCAGTACGCAGTCAACTCTGGTGAATGTCGATGACTTTTAAGAAACCATGAAGTCCAAGAGTGACTTGGCGATCCAGCGGGGATGCGCATATTAATGGTTGAGTAACTATTGGTTACTGAATAGCTATGAGCTATGAATCACATGCTGTTCGGTTTTGATCTTTTGTCTGTTGTGAAATCATAAATGATGTAGTCAGTGATGCTCTGATTTTAAATAATTTTAAGTGATAGTTGTAATCAATGCTATGTTGTAACTTGATTAAAATAGATCTGATACTAACCTTCTAGGTTTTGTTTGTTTTGAACCGTACCTAACTTTAGGTAAGTCAGGAGTGACCGAACTATGTGATACTTTGCATTTAAATTTGTCCACAGGATAACACACAGAGACGTGTGTCCCGTAGGATGGCCGTATCGGGATGGTCATTAGAACGGGACCACATTTGACTACGAAACGCAAGTGTGAAGTTAGCGCGCTTCGACAGAGTCTGGCATGACGTTCGTACGAGTTGGCAATAGGACTGGTGGCGTTACAAGCATCCCATTCCTTATCGAGACTCCTAGCGGACAACACGTGCTCAGGAACTGTCCCACGTTTCGTTGAATCTACCTACCTACTTGTAATTTTGATTATTTAAAGAAGTCAATATAGTATCTCTAATTATCATAAAACGTGTACTCATTTCTTATACTCACATCTACATTCATCAAAATGTTCGACGGTGAAGATACCAACTGCAGTCGGCCTCCCGAGACGACATATACAAGTACCTTCATTTTGTAATTCGGCTGGCGATTTTTGTCGAGACTTTAATTCTTTTTCCAAACGTCTAATTTTGTTTCTAATCTCATCCTCCGTTTTTTCCTTTGTTCTTTTTCCCATTTTAACTTAAGAATTCACTGAAATCAAATAAATTACGGAGCTCGTGCAGATGATGCAACACACGGAAAACGAATGAATATAGCGGCCTATGCTGGTTAGTAGTAACATTGAGTGAAGTCAGTTAACAAACTTTTAACTTTAAGATTCGTGAAATTCGTGTGATGATGCAGTACAACAGGAAACGGACTACATGGTTTATTAAATCTCATAGGATGCAGCAATGAAGTATAATGTATGTTATAATATGACTTTATAATACCTACTAAAAATTTGCACACCAGAAATGGTAGTTTACAAAGGTTCAACAAATAATTATTGTACAACAACCTGTATGACGCAAATAAATAATTTGAATTTGAATTTGAATTTTAATGTTGTGCCCCACTCAGAATTATCTATTTTAGTGATAACCCCTTCTTTTTCTAATTTATTTAATTCATAATCAACCTTGTCTTTAAATGAATGTGGAATGGGCCTTGGTTTAATAAAAATTGGCTTGTAGTTTTCTTGTAATTCTAAACTTATCTTTTCACCTTTTATTACACCTAATTAAGGTTTAAATATTTCAGAATATTCACTTAAAATATTTTGTAAGTTAGGAATTTCTACTGAATTTAAGTTAGCAAAATTTTTAATTTGAATATTAAAAGTTTTCATTAAATCTCTACCGAATTAATTTCTACATCCATTTTTAACTACTAACAAGCTACATTTATTTTCATTTCCATTAAATTGCAATGACACTGAAATAGTTTCCACTGGTTTAATTATCTGTCCACTATATGTTTTTAATTGCAAATCTGTGTTCCTTAACATAATTTGCTTAAATTTATTACGATACATTTTCTCGGGTATACAATAAATTGCAGCGCCTGTATCAAGCTCCATACTGATAGGTATAGAATTAATTAAGCACTTTATAGTAAAAGGTGAAACATAATTAACTTGTTGAGACTGATGAAATATAACGCCTTGTTCTATTAAAGATTTATTGAGATTGTAATTACGTGTACAAACAGTAGCAAGGGTAGAAAAAGGGAGAGCTGTCATCATTTGACAATTCCTCATTACAAACACTTGACATAATAAAAACTGCGTTCACAATACATTTATTTATTTCTCTCAAACTGGTACATTTGCAATAACAATATAACATATATAATCCGAAGGAGTTAGTTCCAAGATGAGAGCTGGAGTTTGTACTGGGTTCGTGACCCGTATTACAAATCTCCAGGCCCCCTACAAAAAGTGATTTATTAGAATTGTAACAGTTAGTGAAGTACAAAGTTATACCATAACAAATTTGAATATAAACTTATAAATTTAAAAAGGTGGGTATATAATAAAAAAGTTTGCTTACAAAATAAAAGTATTTAAAAGTAAGTAGCGATAATAGCGAGTGTGAAGTGTGAATGTTATTTGTCTGTGCGTGTGGAATAGTTGTAATTAAAAAGTATATTAGAGGAATGTGAGCAGGCAGCGCGCGTTATGTGAGTGTATTGTGGTTTTATGGCGCGTGAGTCTGTGAGTGGCTATCGATCAACGGTCGCAGTCAGCGCGGTCTGCATACGCGTAGATGTATGTGTGTTTGCGTGTGGTACAAGTTATGAGTTGATTGCCAGTTTGAGAGAAATAAATAAAATTTGAATTTGAATTGAATATTCGGTAAGTAGGTCCTTATTACCCCCAAATAGGGCTTGTAGGTGACCAATTAGCGCTCTAGGGTAATAATGTAGCTAGAAAAGCCCTAGGGTGGTAAGTAATTAAAAAAGAAACACTTCACTCTTTCAAAAAGTTCGCGTTCATCTAACCATCATACTGGCAATAGATATCATGCATTCAGCCCAATGACAAAAGAGGTCGCTTCGTTATTCAGCCTTGTCTACGTATGAGTATAATAGTCATCAATTTTAAATATCGAACGGCGAAGCTCAATTTCGTTCTTGAAAAAAAAAAAATAAAAAAAAAGATGAAAATAGGCGGCAATAGAAAACTTTTACTTTAAATATTGTTTGTTTTTGGGATTTTTTTATAATTACATGCTAATTAGGAAAAAAACATGAGTTCTGCAAGTGATGAAGATATAAGCTGCACTCCCGATTCAATGAAAATGGAAGCTGAAGCAGCAATTAACAATATTTTGCCTAACTATTCAGCTTTCAAGAAATGAAACATCTTTCTCAAGAGATGATCCGCATCCATCAACTTATGCTGAACAAAGCTTCATCCCGTCAGATTTTGTCCATGACCAACAAATATCACAATCGCAAACTATTAACATACCCAAAAAACACCTGTCCCTAAAATTTGAAAATTGTTCTCATTTCACTACAGGGTGATTTTGAATTCATTAGCATCCTTTTAACCTGAGATTCTATACATAGTACCAAGTACTTATGGACTATAAAATTGAAAATTATTGTTATCAAAATTATGATTTAAAAAACGCTTTAAAACATTATATCTCCGTAAATAAAGTCTAAAACAAACAGATAAAAAATTAAAACATACTAAAAAAATATTACATTTTAATAATTGTTAATTAATATTGCGCGCAAATCAATTACGTTTGGCCGCTGTATACCAACAAGATGATAGTATTACCTACGCGCGGCATTCATTGATAAACCTATTATTGAATAAATGCACCGCGCAAGCCGTGTGGCGGCGCCGGCGCGCGGCACCTCAGATGTAGGCTACTTCGCAGTTCTATTGAAATGAAATAAATACCGCCAGGCGCGCTCCTGCTTCCTGATAGGTTGCGCCGGCGACTCGGCGACCCGCCGGCGACAAGGCGCGGTGTGCGTGTGCATTAGGTGTGTGTGTGCGGGAGCAAGTTCAGAGTGCAATTTTTTATTTTCTATCAGTTACGAATTTCACTACTTTCAAGTGTGACGTAAAATTCATCTCTCCGTAGACTTTCAAACCGTGACGCTCGTGGTTTGATTCAGTGACTTTGTGTGTGTGTTGTGTTGTGAAGTTTAATAATTATGTACACCAATCAACAATATTTGGACATGGTGTTGTTTTATGACCGCGCCGGTCATAACCTTGTGCGAGCTCGGCAAATGTTTCACCGACGCTATCCGAATGTGCCGATACCTACGCGAGATCGAATCCTACGATGCACGCAAAATTTATTAGATTTTGCGTCGTTCCACGTGCCTGCACATGCTCAAGGGCGTGGTAGAAGACCAGTCTATCCAAGAAACCTGCACCGACGGATAAGGATGTATTTTCAGAGAAATCCACAAGCTAGCACACGACAGGCTGCAAGGCGGTTTCATGTTAGCCAGCACTTCGTGTGGAATGTGTTGAATGCGTCTGAAATGCATCCATACCATTTTGAAAAGGTGCAAGAATTGGCGTTGGCAGACTACAGGCCCAGGGTGCAACTTTGTAATTGGTTGTTACAAAATTGAAATGCCAACATCTTGTGGACTGATGAGGCGACATTTACACGTCTTGGTATGTTTAACATACACAATGAGCATTGGTGGTCTCCGCGCGGTGATAACCCACACGTTATACGAAGACACGCCTTTCAAAATCGTTTCGCAGTAAACGTGTGGGCTGGCATATTAAACACGACCATTAATAATATAATAATAAAATAATAATAATATATAATAATAATAATATTCTACCACATTCACACAGCGCCATATAGCCCCAAATTAAGCAATTATATTTGTTTGTGTTATGGGTACTAAATAACTGATATATTACTTATATACAATTTTTTTTTTGTAAATACATACATATTATAGATAAATTTCACCCAGACACAGAACAAACAATCATGCTCATCACACAAAGGTTTGTCCTGGGTGGGAATCGAACCCACGACCTCCGGCTTAGCAGTCAGGGTCACTAACCACTAGACCAACAGGCCAGTCAAAATTATCGGTCCATATTTTATTGAAGGCAGGTTAAACGGGGCTAACTACTTTAAACTACTTGAACAATTAGAAGAAGTACCCATACGGTTCCTCAATGAACTGTGTTATCAGCACGATGGTGCTCCGGCCCATTTCCAGCACGACGTTCGTGGCTACCTAGACCGCAGGTTCGGAGCAGCATGAGAGTTTATACAGTATTGTTTAAGCAGGTCTCCTATCTTATCAGTCACACCTTTAATGTAGGGCAGAAAGGCAGGTTGTCTGTTGACCTCTGGACGTTTGACCCTTTTCGTTGGCTGCCTACGTCGCCGATTCCCTTTATATCCATTACGACTAAGTACCTCCTGAACATGATCTAGTTCTTGCTCTAAATGCTCAGGGTCACATAGATCGTAGGCTCTGTTCTTCAATGAAGTCATAACGGACTGCAAGTGACGAGGGTGGTGATGCGACGTAGCATGTAAGTATCTGTCCGTGTGTGTTGGTTTGCGGTAGACACACTGTGATAAGGGTCAAACGTCCAGAGGTCAACAGACAACCTGCCTTTCTGCCCTACATTAAAGGTGTGACTGATAAGATAGGAGACCTGCTTAAACACAGTCTTTACACCTGGGGCCAAAGTAAACAGCATGGTAGGCACGCCAAAGGATGTTTTGCCCCTACAAACACCGGGCGTTTACAAGATCAATTGCAGCTGCGGTAGTTCGTACATAGGTCAGACTAAGCGGACTATTGCTGAAAGGGTCAAAGAACATATCGCCGCTGTAAAGAATCGACAGACCAGCAAATCAGCGATTGCCGAACATATTCTTCAAACGGACACCAATCACTAATTGAATTTCTTCGTACGCAAGTCCTCTCCACTGATTGTACCTATTACTCTCGGGTTGTACGAGAAGCTATTGAAATTAAGAAACACATAAATTTCAATAGGGAAGACAGCTTCAAGCTCTCGGCTACGTGGAATCCAGTGATTCAAATTACGCAACCTCGCTTTGCGCAGTCGGTTAACGCTCGGAATACGGACGGCATACAGAATAAGGACACTGTCAGTGTGTTTTGTGATAGTACGTGGAAAGACAAAAAAAAAAAATGTGAGGGTAGATCTAGAATCTACTTCACATACGGGGAGCCGTGACATCGCCTTACCAGTCTGCTTGTGACCACGGCCGGTGTAACCTGGTCGAAACGTCAAGCAAAATAAGGTGTGTAAATACCTAATGCATGATCGCGTTAATTCCCGTATGATTATAAATTTATATCATGCAACGCGAAAGTTTAAAAGTAAATAATGTATTATGTTTTTCTCGACAATATTTACAATGTCCTAATTTGCATTATTTAACCTCATGGCCTGGTCGAAGACAATTGAGACAAATATTGTCAAAACTATGAGCTATTTTAATACGAAGTTCAACTGAAAGATTCCTGAAAGTCTCACATGTAAACAGGAAGTGATTCTGATGACACATGGGACATGATGGCATTTTTGGTTGTCAGTACATGCTAATAAACTCTTATTTAATTTATTAGAATTATTGTTGTGAGTTTCGCTTTTTGATTTTATATATTTAGCATCCTCAAGTGTCTCTAATAAATCAAATCAAAATCAAATCAAAAATTATTTATTACCAAAAAAGCATTTACAATATTACACAATGTATCCATTGGCCCCACACTAGGCAAGCCTGTCCTGTGGGTGCCTTGTTACGATTTTATATCAAATACAATTTTGGCTCGGCCGAAATCAACAAATGAGAAAGAAAAAAAACATACAAGCATACAGACAAATTAAGAAACATACATATTCATAACCTAATCTATAATATTAAAATAAATATTTAGATTTACCTCTACAAATATACTTAGTACATATATAAATATATAAATAAATAAATAAATAAATAAATGTGTAATCACGTTTATATATATTTTTGTATAAGTACGTTCTATTCTGTTTTAAGCTAGGTGTACAAGTAATTTTTCCGTGGTTTCATAATCTAGCGATGTAAGCCAATTCGTTGCCTTTACTTTTGCCTCTTTGGTAGAACACTGCCGAATATCACAGTAGTTTGCCACTTTGTTGTATACATAAATCTGCCCGATTATTCAAAAATGTCATGAATATATTTAAGGTGGGAGGATCAGACAAAGAATTTCTGTGCTCCTCCCACTCACGATTTGTCACCTGGTCTAACTTATCTGCCATCATATGAATGACCAGTGTATCCTAGTGCTGGACAGGTTGATCGAGAGTTGACAAGGCCCTAAGATTTTTATTTGTTGTGTCAATGATGTAACGTATCGACTTACTTGACTCTTTGCAGATGGGTTTCACATTGAAAAGTGCTTGCACGTGATTGTTTACAAGCAATCTCTTATTGTCGTACCTTTCGCAGAGTAACTTCCAAGCAGCATCGTAGTTTTCAGATCTATAGTCAAGATTATTTACGACCAAAAAAGCACTACCCTTCAAGGACGAACGAAGATAATGTAGTTTATTAATTTTGTCTATGGTATCATTACTATGTATAATCGAGACAAATGTATTCCTGAATTCCAACCACTCATGATAGCTACCGGAAAAGGTTGGCAAGTCAATTTTAGGCAAACGGATAGAATTATGTTTGACACTCCACGAGCGTGTGGAGCGCCGTGTCGCGCGGGCAGACCCCGCAATGGTGGCAGACGGACGTCTGCTCCCGGCCTATGAGACACAGGTACGTGCCGAAGCACCCGTGACCGGTGAGTACCTGTGTCAGCCGGAACGTGAGGACGCCGTGCCTCCTCTCCAGCCACTCCTCGAGGACGGGACTTACCGCCACCACCGTGGCGTGCCCTGCAGTTGGTCGCGCAAGTCGCGCCTTCCACTCCGCCACTAGGACTGTGCGGAGCTGGGACCGCTGCGCCTCGATCTCTCGAGGCAGAGGTCGCAGGTCCCGCTCCGCCGCCTCCTCGCGCCATCGGAACAACGACGCGAGGACTTCGGCTTTTTTTTTTTTTTTTTTTTTTTTTTTTTTTTTTTTTTTTTTTTTTTTTTTAAATTGACCGCACTTAAAGTGCGATCGGCCAACGGATCCTCCGACATTATCGGAGTCCTTTTATTCTATTTAAAGTCTGGTGCTAATTTGTTGGGTTTTATTTGGTTAGGTAGGTAGGTAATTACTATTTTGTTTTCATATTAAATTTACAAGTTTTGCCTAATTCTAATTTTTAATTTACATTTATATTTACTATATTTTGCATAGTCTTTGAATTTTAGTATTTAATATATTTATGAATTTTTTATTCTTAATTTCCTCTTCCCTTTTTTTTAGTAATTACAGTTTTACTATGAGTCTGCACCACAGTGCAGGGCGTATTTGCAAAAGTGCAAGCTTAGTTTGCGAGTTTTGTAGACCGCCGCTGCACTGTAGTGCAGAGCTCAGCCATATTCTTATAATAATAATAATAGCAAAATAACAAAAATAGGAAAAACTACACAGATACCTACACGGGACAAGGGAGAAATACACACAACAAAGAAGACAACACATCAAAAAGGCCAACACAATTTGAAACGACACAACAAGTACCCCTCCATTGTGCACACTGCACAGGCCGACACCAAGGGCCGACCACGGCGCTCTGCCAACTTCTCCCTCGAAACGGAGGGAGGCTGCTAACGGCACCTTTCTCTGGCTTGCATTTATCACAATGTAGTCCAAGAGAAAGGGCCGTGCAGGTCCTGGACTGCGCCGTGGTGCGGTGCTGGTGAATGTAGAGTGCGGACTGTACAGTATGCACAAACGGACCACGCACGGCAAGCTTGTGTATCTGGGCTGTGCACCGGCAGCCTCGCTCCAGTGGGGCACCTTAGCAATAGGCCACTGCTGACCTTGCCAAGGTGTCCCACTTTCTCCGGACTGGGCACTGCGTGTCGAAGGCGTTATGCGCTGTGTCAGGACACCCAGCCTTCGCGCAGTTGCAGCAGGAGGGCCGCTCCGCAAGCTTCTCCTTACACGCGTCTTTGCGGTGCGGCCCCCCACAATGGCTGCACACGTCCTCGGCGTCCTGACACAGCCGCCTTGTGTGCCCGTAGCCCAAGCATCGAGAGCATTGCACCAGGGGGGACTGGTCCTCGACTCTGACCCGTTGGAGGTCGATATGGACGGCCCCGGCCCCCGTCAGGCAGCCCCACAATCGGGGCGACACCTTCACCACGATGTGGGCCACCAGCGGGTTCCTCGTCTTTTTACGATACCGGACCTCCATCCGGTCATCGTCGCCGCTGATGTCCTTGAGGAGGTGCTTGTTCTGCGCCCTAAGCGCCCTCAGCACCTCCTCGTCGGTGTTATAAGACATTACGTCTTTAAGGACAATCAGCGGGTCCCTGCCTGCAATGCTCTCAATGTGTAGGTCCTTACTATTTGCCCGGAGCTTGGACTTGACACGCTCAAGTTCTTCCGCCGATGCACAACCCAGGATCACTCTCTGGTCTTTCACCTTCCTGATCCTATCCACCTGCACGCCCTCCTTGATGGCCTCCGCTGCGCATCTAATTTTCTGTACGACCTGGTCACCGGTGTCCATCTCGTCATTAGATTTTATAATAATCGAGTGCATGGCCGACGCTCCCCAGGCTCGAGGCTTCGGGGGTCCGGCCAATGCACTCGCATACGACACCGGTGCCTTGCGCAGCTCTTCTCTGAGGCCAGCCATTTCCCTCCTGTTTTCCTCCAGTAACTTGCCGTGCTCTTCTAGCTTGCTAATAAGTGCCGTCTCACCTGGTTGGTCCACCCGTTTCTCCTTAACTACAGGATCCTTGGCCAACGATTCCACCCTCTCACCACGTTCGGCCGCCTGCTCCTTTACGATCTGATAAAGCCGATCTAAGGCCTCCAGCACGTCATTTTTGATGTCAGTGCGGAGGTTGCGGCTGTTGTTAATTTGGGTTTTGGCCCTTATTAACAACGCCTTGGCCTCCGCAAGACGGCTGGTGTATTTTGGTTTTGGCTCCTTGACGACCGGAGCCGGGGCAGCCTTGTTTTTCGGCGCAGCGGTTTTTAGGGGAGGCGACGTTGAAGACCTCAGCTTCGACTCGATCTCCCCTATGCTACGCCTGACCTGCGCTACCCCGGAACCGGTCGCCACAGGAGCCGCCGTCTGTGACGTGCTGGGCTCTTTAGTGGGAGTACGGAAGCCGAACATGGTGAGCCTAACTTTTAATATAAACAATCAGATTAAAATAAAAGTTTGTATAAGTTGTATATAATTAGTAATTAATAATTTAGATTTAAAAATTTAAGTATAATAGTTTAAAATGCAAAAGCAAAAACGAACACACACAAAATTTAAACTAAATAACTTATGGTCAATAAACCATAAGTTAGACAATAAATAAGATACAATAAAATAATACAATTGAATTTAATAATACAATAAAATTTGTCAATAAAATTTTTTAAAATAAATAATAAAATTGTCAATATAAAATTAATACAAAGTAATAAAATTGTAAAAACAATTGTCAGAAATGGTCAGTCAACGATAATCAAAATAAAATAGAAATAAAAACTTTCCCCTATATTTTCTTATTTTATACCTCCCAAGGTGTACTGTACAAAAACTTACTATCGTAAACAGTAAATCAGTAAAGGGTGGGTTTGGGCGGTCAATTTTTCAGTTTCCCTTCGCCCGATCTGGACGCGAGGGACAAAGACGCGGCTGATCACCAGCTACAAGACGAGACTATCCCGGACACCACCAGGGTTCACGGTCAAAAGTTATTAGCGACTTTGTTCAAAAATTTACTGAAAAGTATGCGGTGACACCACTGTTTTAACTGTTTTTGTTTGTTTCAGAGGGTGCAGAAACGATCCAGAGGTATCCCTAGATAGGTCTCACCGTCCTCAAGCCAAAACAAATGATACACAGGAATTTGGAATAGGTCTAGTGCTATAGAAAAATTAAAAACTGCAAAATTTTCGTCAAAATGTACTAAAGTCCTGAAAGATGTGTAATTTGACACGTGTTCCCGTTGGAGTATAACCAAGGGATAAAAAGTACCTGCTAATTAGTCAACAAACAACATAAAACCAAAAGAAAATTTCAAAAAATAGCAAGTAAAATTTCTAACATCAGCTCCCTAAGGTAGACTTTTGTATGTATATATGTATATGTGTATAGAACACGAGTCTACTAAAACGTCAAAAACGTCAAAATTTTTCAAGTTCCCTTCGCCCGATCTGGACGCGAGGGGTGTCAAAAGACGCGGCTGATCACCAGCTACAAGACGAGACTATCCCGGACACCACCAGGGTTCACGGTCAAAAGTTATTAGCGACTTTGTTCAAAAATTTACTGAAAAGTATGCGGTGACACCACTGTTTTAACTGTTTTTGTTTGTTTCAGAGGGTGCAGAAACGATCCAGAGGTATCCCTAGATAGGTCTCACCGTCCTCAAGCCAAAACAAATGATACACAGGAATTTGGAATAGGTCTAGTGCTATAGAAAAATTAAAAACTGCAAAAATTTCGTCAAAATGTACTAAAGTCCTGAAAGATGTGTAATTTGACACGTGTTCCCGTTGGAGTATAACCAAGGGATAAAAAGTACCTGCTAATTAGTCAACAAACAACATAAAACCAAAAGAAAATTTCAAAAAATAGCAAGTCGGACTTCGGCTTCCAGGTCCCAGGGATGATTACCGAACCTTTTTTTTTTTTTTTTTACGTGGGAAATGCATTACGCATACGCACCCGCCCGGGCAAGGCGGGGGTTATGTCGGACTCTCCGACCGCACTCAAAGCGCGGCCAGCATACCGACTAAAACCCACGGTGTTCCTCCAGACGGCCAGAGTGTCGGGGTCCCGGGAGTCGCTTGCGCATTCATCCGCGATCCCGACGGGCCATGGCCCGCTCACCGCGAGCGGGCCCCGTCCGATTTAGGGGCCTAGCCCCTCCTCCTTCGAGAGGCGCGTGCGGAACACGCGCACTGCCGTCTCGGGCCCGTGCTGTTCGGGCGGCACTGCCCGATCGCCGCCCGCAGGCCAACTCAGCCGCAGAGGATAGGGAGAACGGCGCATCGCAATACCGACACTCCTCTTCCCCTGCGGCCCCACCGCGTCCGCAATCTGGCGGTTGAGGCCCCGCCGAGGCCGCGGAAGGTAGGGAGAGCGGCGCACCGTTATACCGGCACTCCTCTCCCGCCGCGGCCCCGCCACTCCTCAGCCGCAGTGTCGCCAAAGCAACACTGCAGCCCGACCCAGTTGCGGTGCCGCCCAAACAGCACCGCAACCCACCAGAGCCGCTCCATCTTGGGCTTACTGGCAAAGCCCAGAGGAGCGGCGCCTCCTTGGGGTTCCTCTTGGTTCACCGTGGTCCTTGGTAACCACGGCTACTAAGCCCCCCCGCCGCGACAAGGCGAGAACCCCGTTGGGGGGGATGATTACCGAACCTCACTTAACTTTTCGCAAGACTTAGAAATGTTTAAATAGTTGCAAAATTGCGTTAGCTTTGCCTTAATTAAAGCTCGTTTTTTTTTTTATTAAGCTTTTTATGTCAGCCATTGTAACAGCACACTAATCGAAAGGTGCAAGAAAATAACAAGACTTAAAGCCTATAAAAATTATGAAAGTTATGGCAAGCAGAAGGAAAACAAAAAAAAAAAAAACGCAGCAAATAATTGCTGTTGCAAACAAAATAGTTATTGTTAAACGCTAATAAATATCTATTCAATATTAGGTAAGCGCTATTTGTAAAAAAAAAGTGCTGATTAATGTTTTTATGCAAGTACCCACTATTGAAAAATAAAAATAAAAATAATGCTATTATTATGCGAATGTAACTACAAATCAATATGATTAACGATTATAGGTATTTTAAATTGATTCTTAAGGTGAATACTAATTAATTGAATGATTGAATGAATGAATGAAGTGATGGTACGGTTCAACTCAAGATGACAGCCGATGATAAGCCAGGATGATTTGCAATTTTGATGGAACTAACTATGAAATATGATAATTACGGTAAAATGAATATGATTTTGAATATAATGATTTTATGGATGGAATGGATGTGAAATAAAAATGAATATAAGGAATATGGAACGATCTCACAGCTTTTCCTGGTGCAAAACACTGATGATCACTATGATGTGAAGATGTTTCTGCACGCTGACCAGCTTGGTTAAGATTTCCAGATGAATTTTATATGTCCCGCTTGTCCCGTAGTCCTGAGGGTCCGTTGTAAATTCGTCCTTTGGGTAGAAATCGGCTAAGACGGCTGTTTTGAAACCGTGCTAACTTCTTCAACGACCAAATGAGCACGCAATCCACTCGGTAACTCCAGGTGAAGACGATTTGAAACCGCAGTACAGATTCCGTTATATCTTCAGTTCTTTCTTTTCGACGGTAGAAGGACCAAAATGTTGTGTCGTGTAGGTGATCCACGATGGTTGAGTGGTATAAATAAAATGCTAGTGGACTGTATAAATTAGACTACTGGAGACTGTACTACAATAAAATCTTATCTACGTGAACAGACAAGTGAATTATAAAGATGTGTATGTATGCGCGAGCGCGGGTGTTCGTCGTCGGCTTAAACAGCTGACTGGTTCTTCTCACTCGCTCGCTGTACGCGGAAGGTCGATGACCGTTGCACCCCCTCACCTCCCTTCGTGCCGCTACTGTTGTCGTGTTGAGTGAATGACTCAACAGGTCGGACCCGTCAAACTACAGACCGAGAGCGATAACATCCTTGCTGTCCAAGGTTCTGGAACGAGTTATCAACTTCCAACTCCTGAGGTACCTTGAGGAGCACCAGCTGATAAGCGACCGCCAGTACGGTTTCCGTCACGGTCGGTCAGCTGGTGATCTTCTCGTGTACCTCACGCACCGTTAGGCAGAAGCCTTGGAGGGCAAGGGTGAAGCTCTGGCTGTCAGCCTTGATATTGCCAAGGCGTTTGACAGGGTCTGGCACAAAGCACTTCTATCGAAGCTACCATCCTATGGAATCCCCGAGGGACTCTGCAGATGGATCGCCAGCTTCCTGGATGGTCGGAGCATTAAGGTGGTTGTTGATGGTGCTTGCTCCGATACCATGATGGTTAATGCTGGCGTACCACAAGGCTCAGTGCTCTCCCCAACGCTATTTATTCTGCATATCACTGACATGTTAACCATTGAGAACATGCATTGCTATGCAGATGACAGCACGGGTGACGCGCGGTACACTAGCCAACAGAATGTCCCTCGGAGCTCCGTGCATGAGAGACGGTTACAACT
Source organism: Parascotia fuliginaria (assembly GCA_963082885.1). Taxonomy (NCBI): domain Eukaryota; kingdom Metazoa; phylum Arthropoda; class Insecta; order Lepidoptera; family Erebidae; genus Parascotia; species Parascotia fuliginaria. The sequence continues at coordinate 624,545 of OY720189.1, read as the reverse complement.
TGTGGCTGAAGTTGAGTGCTCTCTCGGGCGGGCTCTCGAATGGAGTGAGAAGAACTTAGTTCATTTCAACCCCACGACACAAGTATTTAGCGCGTTCACTGCGAAGAAGGACCCTTTTGTTATAGCGCCTCAGTTCCAAGGAGTTTCTCTCCGTATCTCCGATGACATTGGGATCCTCGGCGTTCAAATATCCAGCAAGGTCCAATTTGGGAGTCATTTGGAAGACAAAGCCAAACTGGCGAGCAAAAAGCTGGGCGTCCTGAACAGAGCCAGACGGTACTTTACGTCATCTCAACGGCTTGTGCTATACAAAGCACAAGTCCGACCACACGTGGAGTACTGAGTCACTGGAGCAGTGGAGGGACTTTGCTCTCTATGCGTGCTCTATCGTATGGTTAACGGGGAGTGCTCTGAGGAACAGTTTGACTTGGTGCCATCGTCTCCTTTCTATCATCGCACCACTCGACATCGCAGCAAAGTTCATCCATACTACCTGGACACGATCTCGTCTAGCACGGTTCGTTTTCAGCGTTCATTTCTCCCACGTACGTGCAGGCTCTGGAACGAACTACCAGCTACGGTGTTTCCCGAGCGCTATGACATGTCCTTCTTCAAACGAGGTTTAAAAAAAAAAATCACAGAACCTCGTTTGCTCGTCGTCAGTTCTATGTTTTGAGTGCATATATATCGTCACTGGAAAGCCAATAATATTAAAGTGCCAAAAGGCCATTTTACAGTAGAGCGATTCAAAGTTTTTTTTTCGACAAAAGCGGGCATAACTTTTTTTCTTATTTATTAATCGAAAAACAGTAAAGCCAAAAAAATATTATAATTTTTTTACCTATACACTGACAACAAGTTCTTTTAAATAAATCTTTGGATTTAGGATATAGTTGTCGCTTTAGTACATATGCTCTGTAATATTAGTAATCAAAAAAAAGTTCTTACTCACACAATAGTTTGTAGGTGCATCAATTAAAAATTACTTACAGCACAGATTCTTTCAAATGTATAGGATCAAATACTACTAACGTGCATTGCTAACTGATAATATCTTAGGGACTTATAACTGAACATTATATATATCATCAAATAGTCCATCCGATGAAGGGCTATATAGTGTTACAAATTAGTAATATTATCATGCCAAAAATACTAATGTAATAAAATATAATTTTAAATAGTTTTTTTTTACTTATCAGGTTCAGAATACATTAAGTAAATGTTAACCATTGTTCTAACTGCGAACAAAATATGTCACGTGTAAATAACCAATTCTCGTTTTGATAAGAAATTATGTACCTACCTATCCTATTATCTTTTTGTTACCTATTATTAGTATTATAGTGTACAATAAAGCGTATAATAAATAAATAAAAATTGTGTTGATGGAGAAATAAAATAATAAATATACGTAGCTTCCTTTAATAATAAAATAAAAATTAGAAATAAACATAGTACTTAATGTTATTAATCACAACAAAATAGTCGGCAATTTAAATTTTAGTTATCTTCTAAATCTGTGTCTTGAAGAGTGTCTTGAATGTTGACGGCACAGGGGAAATTTTGATAGTCCTGGTGATAGATTTCGGGAATTATTTTTGATGTGCAAAGTTTAGATAAATCCTGATACTTTTCTTCGATATAGGTAGTTTAGCTGTGTAAATTTTTTTGAGTTGTAGGTTTTTGTTCTTAATTTGTATTTCTTCTACTGGACCATCAGCCGCCATAGTATATTTGAGGGAAATTTTGTCTGTAATAGATTTTTTGAACGTAGCTATACGCACCTGCAAATTAAATTGAAATACTTGTAGGTGCTGTTGAGGTCTCTTCAGTAAAACAAGCGATTTGAGAATGATCTACAAAGTTTATTTCGAATAATTTATGTAATTTGTATTAGGTTTGTACCTGATATCAGTTTTGTTATATATAATTATAGCAACTTAATAAAAATATTACAGAATTATAAGTACCTTTGATATTTTTCCTACTAAATTTCCTTTAAAGAATTTATCTGAAAGAACATCCCAACCATAAAAATCCTTGTGTGTTAAGACTTCGACATGGTAAGACTTAGGGTTTTTTCTGGCTAAAGAAAATACAGTTGGCCACTGTGAAGGTGCCTAAATGATTGCGTTGGATACGCTTTTTTCAATAACGGAATGCATAGAGTCTACAGGCATATATGTATGACCTGGCAACAGATAATTTAGTTGGATGCTGGCAATGTTATTGCAATTTTGCAGACAGGTGTAGATGCATGTAAGGACAATTCTGTTTTTATTTTGTCCCGGACAGGAATCACTATAAAACAGAAGATGTTTGATAGACTCACGACTGTCCACCATTTTAATGTATTTTTCTAAGATAGTGCAGACTTCGTTAGCCCCACGTTTTCCTTCTGTCTCGTTCCAAGAATAACAATAGCCTTCTCTTGTTCTAGATTCGTAAAAAGTGAGGTTATATACGGCTAATTTACGGCTGTAATACAATAACATACTTTGACCATGAGGTGTATTCAAAACTTTTTGCAAATCGAACGAAACGCAGAGTATGCTTTCATCTTGAATTTTCTGATGTGCTTGAAATCTTTCATAAGTTTCTTCTTTGTCTTTTAAATGTGATAAGTATTCTTCTCCCTTTTTTCCTTCCTTTTTATTTAAATTCTTGAGGAAGATAAAATCGTTTTGAGTTCTTACGACAATAATGTGATAGTAAATATGGTAAGCATTTAATGTAATTCCGTATTTCCTCTATGGTGTCTGCTGAGGTTTTGTTGGCTGGAATATGCTTTCCTCTTGTATCATCTTTAGATGAGCCGTAAGCTGCTGCAGTAATAATATTGTATAAAAATTTTTGTTTAATATCAAGTGTGTTCAATAGAAACTTTTAACAAACTTTTCTTTTTCCTTCGCCTTCGTTAATAAAATAATCAAATGTATTTTGCCTACGGCTTTGGTCTTCTTTGATACGCTTCCTCATAGTTGTCTTCTTTTTCGAATTGCTCACCAACCAATCTTTACGGCGTTCATTATTGAGAACCCAATAGTGATCAAAAATTGCTTGTCTTTTCTCTAAAGTAATATTATAGCATTCATTATGGCAATTTTCTGGTGCACATGTATTATTCTTCATTCTTTTCTCAGCTATAATTTTTCCAGACATAGAAGTGTATTGCTTACCGCTATTTTTTAGATTAGTTCTCTGCTTATTCTTATTAATTCTGCGCTCTTTCTTATTTGGTTCTGCATTTTCTTTTGTATCATCAAAATTATTATCTTTCCTTGGTTTTTTAGTTTTTGAAAGTTTCTTTTGTTTTTTATTTTCATTTGAACGCAAACTTTTATCTGTTTCATTTGCCTCTGTTGAATCCTGCCAAGAACTAGAACTATGACAATATTCTTCACTGTCTGATAAAAAATCAATATGCTTGTAAACTCTATTTTTATTGAAATGTTTACTGATTTTTGAAATATTTTGAATCTCTTCTGTAGTCTTATTTTCTTCTTCTGGTTCGATATCAATAACAATAGATGACTCAATCAAATTTACTGTTGAAGAACCCTCATCCCTAATATCTTGTATGCAATCTGCAATTTCCTTAATTTGGTTAAACAGTTTTCTTTTTTTATATGGCTGATTTAAAGATAGTTCTAAAGGTTTACTTCCAAAAGATGTACTTGATTGAGGATCATCTTCTTCAAAAGTTGATTTATATGATTCACATGCATCTAGATCAAGGAGTGTATCTTCATGTCCACAATTACTTATTTGTAAGGTTGATGTTATCGGTTGAATTGAAGTACCTGGATTTGACAATAAATCTACTTGAATGATTTCGGCTGCCTGTACTATAATGGACTGTGTTGAATGCATGGTATTGCTAGAAGATGTCTCTATGGGATGGATGGCATTGCTAGAAGATGTCTCTATGGGATGGATGGTATGGCTAATGTATGTCTCTTCTTCTCCCTGAACATAGTCTCTTTCTTCTGATGGAATGTGATCTTCGGCAGGATGTGAAACTACTGGTGGTTGGTGTATATCTGTAATAGTAAGATGTATACCTAACTTATTTTTAAGCAGCTACACATATTTAAACTGAAATCTTGATATTGCTTACATAAGTTAATTTTTTAAAAGAACTCCAGCACCGGGGTACAATGTGTTCTGATGAAGTGTGATGAGTTGCGGGGACTTCATGATGTGTTTAGTTCAGTGTAGAGATTAAACTTACAACCTCGTGCACAACAATCGCATACTAAGCCCACTGAACCACCGAGCGAATCAAAGTATTTTCAGTACTTAGATTTTACGTGAAAAACAACAACCATCTCAGACAATAATTATAAAAATATTGGATTGTTAATTTTAATGTTTTTTTTTTGTAACAGCAATTAAAACAGTTTCGAACAACTAAAACAGTTTAAAATCACCTGCTTTTGTTTGTTGTACCGCTAAAATACTATATTCTTCTTGAAATGGATGTCTCAATTTTGTTATGAAATTATCATGTCCAGTAGTTAAATTTATATCGCTGTCGTCGTCAGCAAATATTTGCCGCACTACATGTGGCTTAGGCAATTGTTCTTTTGAAATAATATTACACAGGTTTGTAATTTTTTTTAAAAACGAGGATCTTTGGCTTTTCATAGTTGTTTAACTGTGAATCTGGAAATGTTAGAAATTAGCGATAAGTAGGTACAATAATAGCAATGGCAATCCATACAGGGTGATTTTGAATTCATTAGCATCCTTTTAACCTGTTATTCTATACATAGTACCAAGTACTTATGCACTATAAAATTCAGTATCAAGTACAAAAAAAAAAAAAAAAAATTTGGTCGAAAACATCATGTCTAAGTAAATTAAGTAAATTATTAACAAACAAAATCGAAAAAACCAATAATTCCAAAATAAAATAAAAATCGAATAAAAAATACAATAAATAAAGGAAAGTATCAAGACGTTTACGCGCTAAAATTATTACCTACGCATTTTACTATCAAGGGCGGCCGAAGTGACTCGGAGCTACAGCTGACTGCCATGTAGAGGCGCTGTACGGTCAACGGCCGCGGCCGTCTTACCTATCCGGACAATGTCTGTACAATCGAACGAACCAGCTGAATCGAAATGAAAAACTGTCAAACTAGTAAGATCTATCGTTTTTAATGCACTTAGGACTTTTTAAATACTAACGTAACAACAGTGTACTCAGTAAAATGTCAGTGTCTAATAAAATGATAACAAGCACGTTGCAAAAGAAATCTGTCATCAGGCGAATTTCGACCTACTTTGACAGTACCTACGGTACGCACATCACCATTCAAACACACCCGCAATATTATTTATACCAATTACCTATTTACCAAATGTAATTCGTACCTACTTAACGCACTTTTCTTAAATTGTTACACAGCAAGTCATGCAGTCTAAATAAATTAGTTAAAATAATCTCTGTTGACGTAGGCACATAATAAAGGCAATTTTGACAGCAGATGCACCAAATAGTATTTTAAATGTTTTTTTATGATAAAATGGTAATAAAAATTTTTGAAATTTTCAAGCCACATTCAAAAAGAGATTTGTGCCCAACGTGGGCTCGAACCCACGAGTCAGAGAATAAGAGTCTCATGCTCCGACTGAGCCGTGTCGTGCCATGGGTTCAATCAATATCTTTACACAGAACGCACGTGTATACCTACGGTGCAACAACTGTTTTTCCAGTAAGAATTAATCACGGACTAAGTAATGTGATAAGCAGCCGTCCTGACATTGCCCTGACAATTTCGGTACCTACCTATCTACTTCCATTAACTTTGTGTTATTGATGACTAGGCGACCTCGTTTGATTATTCCATTTTTTCCTAATAAAATAGAGATATGTCCGGGAAGAACTCTATGCTCATATGTTAGTATTACAGATAAATTTAGGACAGAACAACATACTGAAAGGTTATTATTAACTACCAAAAAACCAGTCCACAACGCCAGCTCCTCTACTATTAGCCGTTGGATTAAACAAACGCTTACAGACAGTGGCATAGATACAACAATATTTACGTCACATAGTACGCTCCACGCGGCTACATCAGCGGCTAATCGTAGAGGTGCTACTATTGATGTAATTAAAAAAGCTGCAGGTTGGTCTGGTAATTCTCTAGTAACCATCAAAATTTAGCATTAGCATTTTTCAACAGATAGGTGAGTAACTTTAAAAATATTAAGCGCTGGTAGCCAATGATTAGTGGTTAAACAAACTTACCTGAAGTGAAGTTTGACCGCAATTACACGAGTCGCTGCATCCGAAGAGATTTACAACCCGCCCTACCCTGCTTTGCAAGCAATCCCGATTTTATATTATTTGAGATAAATAGGCCTCTGAAATGAATGACAAGCTAAGCTAAGGAAACTGGCCGGGTGCGACGAGCGCGCCACCACCGGCGGAACTACGGAAGTCATTGAGTGTCTAATTTATTAATTATTTAAATTAAATTTATATTTTAGTTTATATATCTAAATATTGTGCGATGCCTAGTACATTGAGGAGTGTACTACCTAGTGAATTATGTAAATCTCGAGGATGCAGCGACGAAGTGTAATTTAAGATATTGTGTTGAGATCAAGGGATCACGGGTTCGAACCACACCTTTTGCACTACTAATCTGAAACCACCTCACAAGCGTGTTAGCCCAAGCTTAATTGACGGAATTACCATAAATAGTAGTATTTTTTTATAAAATAAAATGTATGCAATAGGTTTTCTGTCCCATGTCATGCATCATAATAATAATATATAGTGTTAAAATTAAATAAAAATTGCCGTCTTAGTAGAATGTCTTTACATTGTCTATTGTTGTCTATGTTAACTTTAGATGGCATCTCATTGACTTACCCCCAGTTTCTGAAAGGCTGATCAACGAAAAATTGACTAATCACCTGTTAAATCTCATATGAAGTACCAATTAGGTTGTTAAAAGCATGAATAATTAGTTTAATTTCATCTAGTTAGTAACTAATTAGATCAAATTAAACTAAATATCCACGCTTTTTGCATGCTTTCAGGTACTTTACATGAGATTTAACAGGTGATTAGTTAATTTTTCGTTTATCAGCCTTTCAGAAACTGGGGGTTAGAGTCCAAGTCTCTCTCGCTCACACACTCGGTTTGCTCTCGTTGTTCTTGTTTCTGTGTAAAAAATAAATCTCAACTAATTATATTAATCCGTTTTATTTCAAACAGGTTATGGGCCCAGATAGCTCTAACATGAGAAGAAATCAAATGCGTACATAACCTCAAAAGTTACCGGTTCGCGAGATTTTCTGTTTTCAGTTATTTCAGATTTATTTCAATATGAACAACACGACAATGTCAATTCCTAAACTGACGGGACGGGATAATTGGTCTACTTGGAATTTTGCTGTAAAAGCTTACCTACAGCACGAAGATTTGTATGATTGCATATCATCAAAACCAAACCCCAATGATATAAAATCAGTGAAGAATGATGTTAAAGCTAAATCATAACTGATATTATTAGTTGATCCAATCCTGTATGTTCACATACAAGAAGCCGAAAATGCCAAACAGGTTTGGGATAACCTCACCAAAGCATTTAAAGACAGTGGACTAACCAGAAAAGTTAGCTTATTAAAGGAGTTAATTAACACAACATTAGTGTACGAGCTACGCTGTACATTGACCCCGTGAGTGTAGGCCACAGTATCGTACGTCACACTTACCTAAGCAAATAATATAGTTTTGTAACATTTACATTATACATCTAATTTTATACATTATTTAGTAGCAATAAAACTTTCTAAGGAACTGTTCGTCTACTCATTTCAACAATCAACACAGCATCCTACAAACTTGGAACACATAACAAACAACAACAACACTGTTGGGATACTGCCCCAACATTTGGTCCTTCGAGCAAGTAAGTTTTGTGCGATTTATTTCTTTTTACGGTAGCGAAAGGTTGGCCTGGCCTCCCACAAGCGGGTCTCACCAGCAACCAGTTGAGTAGGTAGTATTGTAAGAAGGAGTAGTCGCGCTTAATTAAGAACCAGTGGTGTGGAACAGCAGTCGACACTATTAACATAAAAATAACAACAACAAGATGTCATCTTCACACACGTACGAGAATCAACAGGTACTCTACGACAGCATCAAAAAGATAGGCATCAACATCAAGAAGGATGGCTGGGAAAGAAAAAACTCAGACTACTTCAAAAGACGTATGCAAATGCTGGAGAACTTGTGGGCAGACTTTCAGTATAATCACGATTCTCTGCCTACGGAGGAAGGTACAGATCATCCTTACATTACAAGTGATTTGTACAACAAAACATTGCAGTGCTACAAAGATGTGAAAGAGCTTATTTGTCAGCAACATCAGCAGATTTCAACGCCAGTGCGGTCATCGGGACTGCAAGTAGCAGCGAGAAGTACTGACCAACAAGCAGGTACCTCGAGCACATCAGCACAACAACAAGGTCAACAACAAATTGCACAGGATAGAGAAACTGTGAAATTTGAAGATGATAACTACAGCAAAAAGTTACCTTCTCTTCAACAACAACAACAAGGTATCTTGGTGATGGACGCGGGTTGCAATAGCAAGCTTGACGATATGATGCGCAAACAATCAATAAATTTCAGAGCTTTCATGAAAACAGCGGCAGATATTCAAGTGGAGTTTATGGAAAAAAGATGGGAGTTTGAAGAGGCTTTACAGTCATTAAAAGCACGTTGGTCAGCAACAGAGAATTTACACTGGGAAATAGAGAGTGAACTTAATGGAGAGCGAAACCAAACATATGAAGATCGTTATGAAAGGCTTGAAAATCAATTTAAAGACCTTAAGAGAGCTTTGAATGACAAGATGTGGACAGGTGCCTATCGTGAAAAGACAACACCAAAACTGGCTATACCAATGTTTAGCGGCGATTTCAGTCAGTGGATATCTTTTAGAGATTTATTTTTGGAAGCAATCCATAACAACCCATCTATTTCAGAAGCGCAAAAAATGCAGTTTTTGAAAGGCAAAGTACAAGGAGAAGCTGAAAAGCTAATACAACACTTAAAAATTAGTTCAGAAAACTACTCTGTGTGTTGGGACATCCTTAATCATCGCTATAATAACAAGAAACGTATAGCTACCGCGCACCTCGATACGCTATTAAGCATACCAAACATGCAGCAGCCATCTGCGGTACAAATTAAGACGCTACATGATGTCACTTGGGAGTGTTTACACGCTATCGACAACCTAGGAGTCACGAGGGATACTGTTTTAGTCTATCTTCTGTCGCAAAAGTTAGACACAGAGACGGAATCGGATTACCTAGACTCCCTAGAAGACTCGAGAGAGCTACCGCTCTTAAAAGATTTTTTGAATTATCTAGAAAGAAAATTTATTTCAAGAGAGACATCAAGCCGTAAACAAGAGAAATTGTCTCAAAAATCCAAACAATCGCCATATAAACATCAAGAAGCATCTTATTCTAAAAAACAAAGCAATAATTATTATAATAATACATCTAACAACAAGAAGTTTACAAAATCATTTCATGTGTCAGCATTTAAGTGCCCTCTTTGCAGCAACGAACATGGAATGTACAATTGCGCAAAATTTCTAGAAATGCCGAATCAGACAAAACTAAATACTGTCAATAAACTGCGATTATGCGTTAATTGTCTATTTAGTCATAATGGAAACAAGTGTACGTCAACGAAACGATGTCGTACGTGTTCGGGTCAACATAACACATTGTTACATGATGCATTTTCTAAAAATGAACAAGAAAGATGTACAAACACTTCCTATGGGTCTCAAGAAAATGGTACCATAGAGGTTTTATTGGCCACCGCCAACTTAAACATACAAGCAGCGGATGGGTCTCAACATATGATGCGAGCCTTAATCGATCAAGGGTCTCAAGTATCTTTGATAACAGAACGCGCCGCTCAAATATTAGGAGTAAAGCGACAAAAATGTAAAGGAGTCATTTTTGGCGTGGGTCAAAAGGAAAATAACAGCAAAGGCATGATTACAATAACGTGCGGCTCCACTAACAGCGACTTCAAGTTTGTAACATCAGTTATAATTATGAATCATTTAATCAAAAACCTACCTAACAAAACATTTGAAAGACCTTCGTGGGCCCACATACAAAACATTACATTGGCGGATCCGGAATTTTACAACAGTCGTCCAGTGGACCTACTGCTTGGTGCAGACATCTACTCAAAAATCATGTTAGGAGGAGTGATAAAAGGTGATAACACCTCCCAACCAATCGCTCAGCAAACCCAGTTAGGGTGGTTGTTATGCGGTGAAGTAAAAACATTTCAATGCAATGTGGTATTAAACAACTTGGAGGATATGAAGCAGTTTTGGGAAACAGAAGATATTAGTGGAGACCCGCACCTATCATCAGAAGATACATCCTGTATTGAATACTTTAACAACACTACACGTCGCTTAGAAAACGGTAGATACGAAGTTCGGTTGCCAATGAAATCTGAAGCGGATACCAAATTAGGCCTCTCGAAGTCTATGGCCATTGCCCAGTTCAAAAATCTGGAACGAAAATTCGAAAAACAAAAACATTTAGCCATGGCCTATAAAGAATTCATGTCTGAATACATTAACCTAGGTCATATGCATCCGTCTACAAGTAATACGATGCCCGAGTGTTATTTACCTCACCACGGTGTACAACGCGCTGAGTCAATGACAACAAAGTATCGGGTAGTATTTAATGCTTCAGCTAAAACATCGACAGGTTGGAGTTTAAACGAATTAATGCACACGGGTCCCAATCTTCAACAAGATATACAAACATTATTGATCAGATGGAGACAATACAAATATGCCTACACCGCAGATATTGAGAAGATGTATCGCCAAATTTTGGTAGCTGAACCTGATCAACAATTACAAAAAATTGTATGGCGGGAATCATCCGAACAACCTCTCCGTTTTTATCAATTAAATACAGTTACTTACGGTACGAAAGCAGCGCCGTTTCTAGCCATGATGACATTAAGAAGATTGGCGAAGGATGAACGCAAACGCTTTCCAGAAGCTTCCAGAGTGCTAGAAGACTCTTTTTATATGGATGACCTTGTCCATGGTTCACATTGGAAAATACAGGGCAAAAGGTTAATATCGGACTTAAACCAATTGCTCAAGAGTGGGGGCTTCCACCTTAGAAAATGGTCATCTAACGACTTGAACCTGTTAGAGCCAGTATATCAACAACACAACGATGAAAAATATGTTTTTAATTTTAAAACAGAACAAACGTCGAAAACATTGTGCTGGAACTCCAGAGAAGATACTTTTATTTTCCAATGCTCAATTTCAGAAGAAAATAAAAAGCATACTAAACGCTCATTATTATCAGAAATATCGAAACTATTTGACCCACTTGGATGGTTAACGCCCTTGTCGACAAAATTGAAGTTACTATTTCAAAAGCTATGGGAAACTAAATTACAATGGGACAAAGAAGTTTCAAATAACATTCACAACGAGTGGTGCAAAATACAAGCGGATATAAAAGCAATTAATTCATGTGTGATACCAAGATGGTTTATGTGTGACTACAAACAAACATTAGAGCTCCATGGGTTCAGTGACGCCTCCCTGGATGCTTACGCATGTGTTATATATGCGCGAATTCAGCAATCATCTAAAGTAGTACTTGTCGCTGCGAAGTCTAAAATTGTACCACACAGAAAAGTAACAACGTTGCCTAGACTAGAATTAAATGGGGCACTCCTTCTATCTAAATTGATGCGAAAAGTAAAGGAAGCTCTTAATCAATATGAAATCCATCCATATGGATGGACAGATTCTATGGTGGTACTTGGATGGCTGCAAGGCGACCCTTCGCGCTGGAAGGCATATGTAGAAAATAGAGTTCAACAAATCAACAACGTCATACCAAGTGCGAATTGGTATTATGTGAAGTCCGCTGAAAACTCTGCTGACGCGGCGAGTAGAGGACAATACGCCAGCCAGTTAAAAGAAAATCAACTTTGGTGGCAGGGACCTACATGGCTGTCATCTTTGGATACGCGAAATTTGGACAAACGTCTCTACTCTACAAATCAAGAAGAGAAAACATCTGTACGAAAACAGGCAAATGCAATACAAACACTCACAGATACGAACATTTTAAAACAATTATTAGATAAACATAGTTGCATTAATCGTATTATTCGAATTGTAGCATGGATACTTAGAGCATTGAACCTGAGGCGACGCCAATTACCTTCATATCTTACGTTGCATGAATTGAATAATGCAACTCGAGTAATTGTAAAATATACGCAACAATGTGCATTCGACACAGATATTAATAATTTGCATAAACACGGAAAAGTTTTATTAAAAAGCAAATTATTACCTCTTAATCCGGTAATCGATCAACACGGTATACTGAGAGTGGGAGGCAGACTTAAGAATTCGACTCTGAGTGAGGAGATGAAGCATCCGATGATCATTCCATACACTAGCCGTTTGACTGAGCTGCTCATTGATCAAGCTCACAGAATGACATTTCACGGTGGTCCTCGGCTCACTTTGTCGCATTTAAGACAAAAGTACTGGATTATCAGCGGTAGCCGTGCAACAAAAACGCAAGTCAGGAAGTGCATAACATGTCGAAAAAATAGTCCAAGGAAAGAACAACAGCTAATGGGTGAGCTACCACCATCAAGAACGCACCCTGCCCCACCCTTCTATCATACCGGAGTCGACTATACTGGTTTTGTAGACATCAAAATGAACAAGGGAAGGGGAGCAAGAACAACAAAAGGATACATTGCCGTCTTCATCTGCATGGTGACAAAGGCGGTGCATCTTGAACTAGTTTCTGATCTCACAAGCTCTGCATTTTTGGCAGCCTTAAGCAGAATGGCAGCAAGAAGAGGTGCTCCACATCATCTCTACAGCGACAATGGTACTAACTTTGTCGGGGCCAATCGCCTACTTCTAGAACAATACGGAGAAATAGAAGATACCTATAAGAACGAAAAATTGCAGAAAGAAGTTACTGAGATGAATATACAATGGCATTTTAACGCACCTGCTTGGCCGTCAGCCGGTGGCTTGTGGGAACGTGCAGTCAGGAGTCTAAAATATCACTTAAAACGAGTGGTGGGTGAACAAAAGTTGACATTTGAAGAGTTCACCACAATTTTAACAAAACTGGAAGCGTGTCTGAATACCAGGCCTCTTTGTGCCTTGAGTGAAGACGCAGAAGATCTGAACTGTTTGACACCTGCTCATTTTTTAACTGGGAGATCAGGACTAACGATTATAGAAACCACAGAAGATGCTAGAACTAGATGGGAGCTCACGAGAAAACTATTTGTAGAAATATGGAAGAGATGGAAAACTGAATACTTATGCCAGCAGCAAGTTCGATCAAAGTGGCATGAAGTTAGGCAGAATGTAAACAAAGGTGACTTAGTTGTGGTCCATGACGATAATTTACAACCAGGAAAATGGCTAATGGGCAGAATAACCGATCTTCACCCTGGGCATGATGGCTGTGTTCGTGTTGTCAGCCTAAAAACAAAAAATGGAAACATAAAGAGACCAGTAATCAAGCTGTCTGTTTTACCTATAAACAGTGACAAAAATTGCGATCAACAAAACATGGAAAAGGAAACATTGCCTTGCGAACAAATAAACAACAAACCAACAAGGCTACGACGAGCCAGACCGACACATAGCAAAATTAATTTTATCGGATTAGTGATGTCTTTACTATATTTATTAAACCCCGTCTCAGCTGTTAATAACAACACCCACATAATTCCACTTCAACAAAGTTTATATTTCGACAAATTATCGAATATGCAACTGATTAGAGACGAATGGAAAATAATTGTCTATTACGATGTAAAGCCCTTCTGGAATAGCATTGAAACATTCGGAAAATACACGAATCATTTAGAAGATATTTGTCGTAAATTACCGCAAAAGGCGCAGTGCAACATAATATTACTACAATTACGTCACGCCTTAGCAGACCTGTTGCACTACAACCGTATTTTGCTGAATCCGCAAGGCCGAAGAAATACGAGAAGCAGACGCGGGCTTATCAACGGTGTCGGTTCCATCGCTCGCTCACTGTTTGGCGTATTAGATGACCAATTCGCTGAACAATATTCACGGGACATCGCCTTGGTCAGAGAAAACGAAAAACACTTGGCTTTGCTTGCAAAAAATCAAACTTCGGTAATAGAGGCGGAATACAATTTACTTAAGCGGTCAGAAGAAACAGTCGAAAAACAGTACAAACTGTTTAATCAACATCTAATTAATTTGGAGAAGTATACAAACAGTCTTCAGAAGGAAGTAGCTATTCAAGAATTGGCTATCGAGTTTATGATGTCAGCTATTACTGCTAATAGTTTGATAGAACAAATACGAAACATCCAGGTCACCCTTTTAGACACTGTTACAAACATATACAATGGCAAAATGAACTTACACCTCATTACTCCTGAACAAATGCAAGAAGAACTAAACATTATTTCCGGGCAACTTTCTAATGATGTAACTCTACCAATCACCAATATCAAAACAGAATATGTTCATTTGTATAATCTTATACACATGAAAGCAAAAATGACGGAAAAATATATGATAATCGAGATGAAGGTGCCCTTGATTGGCAGAGACAACTATGAGATCTACAAAGTCATATCTGTACCGAAAAAGTGCGGCGTGGATATGGTCACCCTACTACCATTAACAAAACTAATAGCAATTAACATTCAAAAAGACTCGTACCTACCAATGACATTACTGGAATTACAACATTGTTTACAACAAGATACAATTACTCAATTATGCCCCCTAAAGACACCTGTATACCGCATAACTGCTGACGAACATTTCTGCATGAAGACAGAAGTATCGGAATGCCAAACGAAACATGATACCTGTAAAGACACATGGTTGGAATTGAATAATATAAATAAATATTTATATTTTTGCTGTGAACAATGCAGAATACATGTTATATGTGGAGAAAATTTGTCGACGCAGTTACTACACAAGGCCGGGGTCATAACCCTTTCAGACAACTGCATTGTCAAGAGCGATGGTTTTACAGTGTACTCTCAAAAACAAAAGGGGAATGAAATGCTAGTTCAACCTGACTTGTTTTCACCGGAACTACCTACAATGAACAGAATGTTTAACCTGTCGTTGCCGGCTCTGACACAAGAAGATGACAATAGGATATTTGACTTAGAACAGAAAAACTCACTAAAGAATTTGGGAGATCAAGTTAAACAAATGAAGGCTGCGACAGAAGAAGGCATTTTATCGGAGAGAATAACATACCACGATGTCCACCAATATATTGTCTTATACCTATTATTGGTTGCAGTTATACTGGCAGGAGGGACATATTTCTACGTTCAACTTCGAAAACGTCCAATTCGACAAATAGAAGCGGAAATGCTACCAGTTCCACTACCAAGAAGGAGATCTACAACAAGCATAGCTGGCAACGCCGTTTTCAACGCGAACGGGGGCTCAAGCGACACCGTCACCGTCATCGAGACGCAACTATCCAGTGCACGTACACTCGACCGCTCGACCTCACCCGTTGCCCAGCGATATTCTAAACGTAACAATAATTAAGATTTATTACAATTCAATTTAGATTGTTCATTTATTTATTTATTTCATTAAACATTCTATCTCTTTATTGTTTTATTTTGTGGGTGGGCAATATGTATGAGCTACGCTGTACATTGACCCCGTGAGTGTAGGCCACAGTATCGTACGTCACACTTACCTAAGCAAATAATATAGTTTTGTAACATTTACATTATACATCTAATTTTATACATTATTTAGTAGCAATAAAACTTTCTAAGGAACTGTTCGTCTACTCATTTCAACAATCAACACAGCATCCTACAAACTTGGAACACATAACAAACAACAACAACACTGTTGGGATACTGCCCCAACAATTAGAGACGAGTGAAAGTGTAGAAGCATATGTCAATAAAATAATGTCTTCCGCACACAAGTTGAGAAACATCAACTTTAATGTTGATGATGAGTGGCTAGAAACATTAATGTTGGCTGGTTTGCCGGAATCCTACAAACCGATGATTATGGGCATAGAAAGCTCTGGTGTAAAAATGAGTTCTGACTTCCTCAAGACAAAATTACTCTAAGAAGTAAAAACAATTGATCCAAATACTACAGTACTTTACACAAAGCACAATGACTCAAAGCAGTCTCAACAAACCCCAAAGAAAGGTCCGAGATGTTTTACTTGCAACAAATATGGGCATTTAAGTAAAAATTGCAAATCAAAGAAAGCAAAACAAGACAAAAATAAAGATTCAGGTTATATAGCTGTATTCTCTGCAACAACAAAATATGACGATGGGTTCTATATAGATTCAGGTGCTTCAATGCATCTTACCATGAGACAAGACTGGCTTTATGATGAAGTACCCCCTCCGATCACAAGTATAAAAATAGCAAATAATAAAATGCTTCTAGTAAAAAGTTGTGGCAAGATAGACTTGAATATTGTTGGAACAAATAGTGTGAAACAAACTATCCAAATTACAAATGTTCTCTATGTACCTGAATTAACAACTAATTTATTGTCTGTTAGTCAAATTATCAAGAATGGGTGCTCCATACAGTTTACAAAACAGGGCTGTAAAATATTCAACAAAATGAATACTGAAGTAGCAGCTGCAAATCTCATAAATAACATGTACTGGCTGAAGGATGCACTCGTTATTACATAAAATAAATCAAGATTGCAATGCTATAAACGGATTTATTTACAATCACTTATTACACTCGTCTACACAGTTCAACACGTGTTTTTACACTGGCATGAAAATGGCAGTTATCTTTCTTATATCCGTGTTGAAGTGACATCTATGACAATTCGATTGTCTATGACAACTTAAATGTCACTTCAACACTGACATCGATGGCATCGAATATCGTTAAGTACTATTTAAAATTAATTATAAAGTACGAATAATACCTTCAAATTAACAAAACAAAATAATATCATTATCCACACTATTTAAATAAACGTACGAACACAAAAAATAACGTGACATATTATTATCGGTTCTTACAGCTCGGCCATCCTAATTATGGTGTGTCCTCACACCAACTTAATGGTTTAGCATGGAGTACATTAAAATGAGAGATAATATTTAAAAAAAAAGAAAATATGACTGAATTGAAAACAATAGGTATAGATATCAAATCAAATCAAATCAAATCAAATCATTTATTACTTTGCGAATATGGGTATAAATAAGTGTTCTTAAATAAATTATGGTACATTTAGCCATATCCTACCACATAGGCATGCAAAAACAATACATCATACATGTTATGTTACAATTAATTACATTTGTCATCCAAAGAGTGGCTTTATAAAATGTCAAAAGAGAATTTATTACTAAGTCAACACAAATTACAGCTATAGTTTATTAACAGTTTTATTTTAATGTCATTTTTAATTTATTATTTGTTGTCAGTGTGAGGTCTCAAGTTTAGAAAATTTGTCATTTAAATAGTCTTTCAAGCTGTAATAACATTTATTAACTAAAAGGCTCTTTAGATTTTTCTTAAATAAAGTGATATTCATTGCTCTTATTTGCTTTGGTAATTTATTGAAAATTGCAGGGCCCATATGAAAAACACTTTTGTGCATTAGGGTTGTATGGGTTCGGCGCACACAGAGACGAAATTCATCACGTTGTCGCCTATTGTTGGCCTTTGAGGGCAATGTAAATAAGTTTTGGTTGATCTTAACAAATATTGAGACCTCATATATATATAGGCTTGGGAGAGTTAGAATTTTGTATTCCTGGAAAAACGGTTTACAGGTATCGATCACTTGAAGCCCAAACATAGCTCGTAAACACCGTTTTTGTGCTTTAAAAATTAAGTCAATGTCAGTCGAATTTCCCCAAAAGATTATACCATACCTTAAGACTGAAGAGACCAGTCCATGATATGCAGTCAACAGGGTATCAACACTTGTGATCTGTTTTAACTCATGTAGCGCATAAACTGATTTATTAATTTTTTTGTATAGTGTTTCAATATGAGATTTCCATTTTAGTTTATTATCTATAGTAAGTCCAAGAAATTTTGTAGTTTGCACATCTGATACAGGTTCATCCTTATAGTTAATCTGAGGCATAATTGCATTCATACGCTGATTAAAATAGATTATTTTAGTTTTTCCTATGTTTGCCTTCAGATTATTAATGTCAAGCCATTTAATGATATCATTTAGGGTATTATTTATATCATGCTCGTAAGATGATCTGTCATTACACTTAATTGCAACGGTGCTGTCATCAGCAAAGAGTGTCATTGGGTTTGAATTTGTACTTGGGAGATCGTTAATATATATTATGAAGAGTAGTGGACCCAATACACTTCCTTGTGGGACACCATATTGTATTGTAAGTCCCTTTGATAGGTATGTATCCTCCATCTTGGTTCTAGAATTAACTCTGTTAATTTGTGTATATTGAGTGCGGTTTTTAAGGTAAGTTTCAATTAATTTTAAGATATTGCCCCTTATGCCATATGCTTCAAGCTTATATAATAAAATGTCATGTGCCACGTAATCGAAAGCTTGCGTCATATCCATAAAAATAGCGCAGATCGGTGTTCGCTTGTCAACATTGGACGTTATAATTTCTAGGAATTCGTATATAGCTAGATTTATACTTTTGTTCCGTCTAAATCCCTTTTGCTCTTTAGCAAAGATATTATTGGTTTCGAAATAATTGACAAATTCATTATATATATATTTTTCAAAAACCTTTGAGAAGATCGATATTAGGGCAATGGGTCTATAATTATTCATGTTATCTTTACTCTCTTTTTTATGAATAGGTTTAATAATTGCTGCTTTTAGTTTTTCAGGGTATACACCATTTTCTATAGACAAATTTAAAATGTAGCTAAGCGGTTGTGAGATGAATTCTGCTACTAGCTTAATAATTTTAGTACAGATACCGTCATAGCCTACACTATTGGTGTTTTTTAAACCTTTTATAATTTGCTTTATAACATCTGGCAAACATGGTTTCATAAAAATTGAGTTAGCTCTAGATGTTAGATAGGGCTTATACTGATCTTTATATATATTATTAATAGGTGATATCTTATCTACAAAGTAATTATTAAATGCATTCGAAATGTCATAAGGATTTGTCACGATATTATTATTAAACTTAATATAAGGGATAGATTCTACTGACCTATTTTGCTTTGCAGCATTAATAGTTTGCCATATAGTTTTCGATTTATTATTTGAGTTTACAATATTGTAATTGTTTTGCGCTCGTTGGGTCAATCGTACAATCTTTTTTAGTCTTTTAGTGTATTGCATCAGTCTTGATTTGTTATCTACACTTGGGGTCTGCCTATATTTCCACAGTAGTTCGCGTTTCCTAGCACTACAAGTCTTAATACCCCGCGATACCCACCTGGGTTTTTTGTGGTTATGTATAGTTATAATTCTGTAGGGAAAACAAAGGTCATAAAATAACTTAAATGTATTGAGGAAAATATTATATGCCATGTTTGGATCACAAGTACCATACAGATCTGCAAATGTCATTTGGCCTATACAGTATTTAAACTTTTCCTGATTTTCTATACAAAAATCCCGTCGCCTGACTTTCCAGTATTTAGTTATAAAAATATTTCCTACTTGGCATCTTAACAATTGTGCGGTGTGGTCTGACAGTGCAAGCTCTATAACTTCTGACCTACATTTTTTTCCAAAGTTATGGGCAAAATTGTCAATACATGTTTTACTTATATGTCTGGTAGGTTCTTTTAATTGTAATTTTAAATTGTAATTTATTAGTAAACATTCAAATTCAGTTGTCAATTTATTCTTATTTAGTATATTAATATTAAAATCTCCTGATATAACAATTTTATGTTTATGATAGTGTTTATGAAGAAAATTTAGTACCTTATTTAATTTATCAAAAAATATGTCTATATTATTAGCTAAGGGTACTCTATATACACAGACAGTGATAACATTGTAGTCCATCAGCTCAGTAGCACAACATTCAAAGGCTGAGCAGACTGAGTAGCTTGTAAGTGTTGGTATGTCTCTGTAATTATGCCCCTTCTTAACAAAAATACAAGAACCACCCCTTTTTGTGTTAGTTCTAGAGTAATATGATACCAAGTTATAGTTGGGAATCAAACAAGAGTCCTCATGCCCAGAGATCATGAAGTGCTCTGTAAGACAAATCACATCAACATCTGTTTCTTTTTCTAGCAATTCCTGTAAACAAACTGTTAATATATGCGACTTAGACCGAAGGCCAGCAATATTTTGGTGAAGAATGTTTAGGCATTTAGGGGCGAAAAAGAGGTTCGCACTCTGGGAAATCCTCACCAGACAGTTCTTCTTTTGTATTCTTTGAATTTTCTTGTTTGATTTCCAGCAAAAAATCTAATAGATCATGAAAAACTGTTTTCATGCCATGATTATTTAAAGTTCCAGAATGTGTGTACAAAGTATGGTGGTAACTTAAATTTAAATTAGAGTCTAAAAGATAAGCATGCTTGTTTACGCCGGTCTTCTTCTTCTTAGGTACTAGAAGGGACTTTGCAAGTAAAACTCATCAACTGCCACTAATAATATGGTTTACTTTTAGTAAAAATCGAATATTACAAAAAAATGATGTTGACAGTACGAAGCTTCACTACGTAATAATTCGCACCGCCCGAAACGTCACTCAATCATGCGCATTGCTCTTCAAAATTGTCAGGCGTCGCATACAGCCTGAACATCTTCCCGGGGCTCGAAAGCTTCTGGCTTTTGAGTAAGTACTGCTTGTGTAGATGCTGCAGTATGCAACGGGCAGAGAGTATGTACAGCTCTACGTATGATGCCCTTAGTGGTGTAGACGTCAGCAACTCTTGCGGTACCATCAGATCCAGGATATAGTTTCTGGATGCGCCCCATCCGCCATTTCAAAGGAGGCAAACTGGGCTCTTTTATCGCTACCAAATCGCCTTCGCAGAGTACCGTTTGATGTGTTCGCCACTTGCTCCTTTGTTGCAATTCACATAAATATTCGTTTCTCCATCGATCCCAAAAATGTTGCCGCATCTTCTCAAGAAGTCGAGTAGTATATTATTGGGCATTCTGTCCCACCTGTCGCGCAGTCGAACAAGTTCGCCTACGCTCTGTTGTGACAGAATGCCCAATAATATACGATCGACTCGACTGTCTTGTATACATTTAAACCTTTTGAACAAAAAAGTGTTTAGTTGTGTAGTAGTAGTGTTGTGTATTTTGGTATCGTTTACGGATTAATTGATTCCTAAGACGGATTTTTACGCTTACCTCATTTCATTTAATAAAACAAGACAAAGGTCTTTTAATTATTTTATTTATTTATCTTTATAAAATCTTGGAGGTTCTTCAAACAATTTGTCAACCGAACGTACGAAATCTTGCAATTTACGCCACTGCAATGTATCCGTATCGGTTTGGAACTTAATACGAACAAGTGCCTTCTTCCATAACATCATGGAATCAGTGTCACGCGCATCACTTGTTTTGTAAACTTTACAATCGACATAGTATTCGCCGTCGGTGTTTGCAGTTCGTTGCTCGGTGCCATTAGCCACACGGTTTACGAAGAACGATGATAAAACCAGTTGGTTGCTCGATGACCCACCGTTGGCCTCTGTATCAGTATCATTATTCCAACTGACCCCGAATACATCGATAGGACTGGTCTTTGTTTTCTTACTGAAACAACATAGAAAACAAAACGGTTAATTACATTATTTCTTACTCAAATCAAATGTCTCTGAAAATAATTTATTTAGGGTCAAACCAGACTTGATCAGTGATCAACAGTAGCTTATCGGAAGCTCCAACACCTCAATCAGCACACATACAAAATCTAGTCGCGACGGTCATGTCGTCATTTGAACGCTTGAAGTAGCAACTGAACGCAGTTAGCTAGCATCGAAGCGATCGAACGCTACAAGTCACTAAACACTATAAACCTAACAACAATGCCAGTCACAAAATCATCAATCGCCTATGATAAATGTATCATGTGTGCTCGAAGCTAAATTTTAAAATTAATTGAACGCTCGCACTTCTTATCTGAATATCTAGGCGAAAACTCAACTTTGTTTTATAACAAATTTTGATTAGGTACCTTGGTTCTAATAAATTCGTTAATGATCCTGACTTGCGCTTCCTGTTGTTGTTGGCGACAGGCTGCTTGCGTGTGTGTGTAGTTTTCTTTTCAATTACAGCAGTTGGGTGATAGACCTCGCACTCAGATTCGGACCTGAAATATAAACGTAATAACATTTAATTAAAAATCACGGTCACGGTCTCATCACGGTCTAGGCGATTTCTACCAGACAACCTTAGAAAGGACAACATAACAATTTAGACAAGTAAAGAGATGGATAGTACACAGTGAAACTTATTACACTTACATTATTTATTATACTTACATTTTTTCAATCAACAGTCGATTTCTTGAGAAGGTAGCTTGATGAGTTGGTGACGGCAGGCGGAGCGGAAGAAGTCAGCGAGCGGCAGCAGGTCAGCAATCAACACCGAAAGTAACAACAACCGATAGTTGTATACTAATGAAAGAGTACTTTGAGTACGGTATCCCTACTTGAATACTTAAATTCGACTGGTCTTCGAAAACATGATGTTTAAAAACGAAATCGTGTGATAATCCTACTGTATTACAAAGTTGTTGCAAACCCTTAAGTTATAGTGAATAAATCAACTACTTTTCTTGTACGTAGTGTATCAACGTAAAAATGAAGAGTAAGGAATTAGATCACAAACAGTTTCGACGCAAACAGTATCGATTGTTGATGCAGCGAAAAAACTTAGGGCTGACAAAATAAACTATATTATCAAAAGCAAACGACGATATTTAGATCAATAAGGTAAATGTGAATGCGTGCCATCCTTACCTAATATCGCTGATTTATGGGAATAGATTTTGTTGACCAGAAAAATATGAAGGTTGAATAAAGTCAAATAAAACTGTTGAATAAGTATTGCTTGTAATATTAAATTATGAAATGGTTACTTTATTGGAAAAAGGTCGTATGATTATAGTTAATAACAGGCTCATATGACTAATTATGTACCTACCTATTAAAATATTGAAAAAATTGTTTCGCTTAAAAACCAAATATTCTAAAACATAGGCTTTCATTATCATAAAGCAGCGGTGCAGTGGTTGACTGATTTATTAACGCGAAATAAATGACGTTATTAATTTAGGAAAATAAAGGTAAATGTTAACATTTTATCACGTGTGTTAAGCGTGTTACGTTTAAAGTATCTACTTAATTAAATTATATGTATGTTTTCTTTCAGGAAGCGTTATTTACATCGAATTGTGTTGGAAAGCGTGTTTTGGAGTTTGGTCTGACTGCCGCAAGTTAAATGCAAAGCGAAATATTTATTCATAATTTGTGGAAAATAACGGGTATACCTACTTACATTTTTAATGAGTGCTAAACAGTGGTAATATAATAATATTATGACGTTTTATAGTACTTATCCAATTTTTATAATTTTCAGAATTAATTTTTAAAAACTTTGGAATCTCGCGAAACCGTTTCCAAACAAATCAAGATATTAGGTACACCGCATTACGTTGAGAAGTTTGGCTGGGAAATAAACATAAATAATTAGGAAAATAAAAGGTAAATTTGATACTTAACGTTTACTTTCTCACAAAGGAATGAGCGGGTATAGACTTAATTAAATATTTTGTATGTTATTTTCAGGAAGCATCTGATTGACTGTCGGTTATTTTTTTCTACTGAGATCACACTAGAATACTTGAAAAGCTGACCATACAGAACATGAAGCTGTGCTGGAAATTGGATACAAATACCAGATGCATGTAGTACATTAATTATTGATATATAAGGTACCTATTTTATTGCTCTGTACCAGCTGAAAGGTTGAAAATCTAAAGGATTCAAGTACCACTTTTGTACCATTTGTTGTAATTTGTATATTGTTAGATTTGGCACACATATCGTGTTGTCGTTCAACATTTAAAATTTTGACACATCGTTCTTTAGATTTTTAACCTTTCAATTATTCTCATAGCGAATTATTTATCAGTTAACTACTTATAGTACTTTTATGTTTATACATTTATAATTGTATCAAAATGCCTCATTGCTTGGTTTGCAATGTTTATGTAGATAATCGTTGCTGGACCAGTCACTTACGAACTAATAAACACAAAAATAATAGTACTATACCTATTCTTGAAAACGTTGAAATCTTACGATCGTCGTTTAAAGGACGTATTATTAGTTACAGAGTTATTGCATCCAAAGATGAAGCAAATAATTTTCCTGAATTCTTTTTTAGTAATATTCGCGAACAAGTTAAATCTTTAATCGATGATTCACTTAAAAAAC